>WFKH01011926.1:61539799-61550946 GCA_016163765.1 Magallana hongkongensis
TATAAACATGTAAAAAATTAAGGTGGCATATACAAAGTTCTGCCATAAATCCAAAACCTATTGGATCCCCGCCACCCAAAGGAAATAGATGGAACTGGAGTCTTAAATACATGTAATATATATTTTGTGTAAGGAAAACTTGGAAAAGATGTTAATAGTATGGCATACTGGGATGTAATAACAATAATAATAGTTACATTTTGTGATATAACAGAATATATATCAAATATGATTAACTGATTTTGACAGGTGGCCAGCAACATATCCTACCAATACAAACATTAATCTACCATTTTAAAGTCAAAAACTATGCTTTCTAAGGACAAGGTTGTAGCAGACCTTTTATCTGAACTACATGCCAGCAACATATCATATCAATACAAAAATTAATCTTCCATTTAAAAATTCAAAAAACTATGTTTTCGAAGGACAAGGTTGTAGCAGACCTTTTATCTGAACTACATATAAAAAGGGGTTTACTCTAACATATCTGATCTAAAATAATGAAAACAGTGGAGAAAGTAACAGCCAAGATCTAATTCCAAGATGACAGTCATAGTAGCAGACCTGATCTAAACTACTATTTTAGTAAGTTGTATATATCATATATATGGTAGCAGACTTAATCTGAACTACAAATGATCCTACAACTTTCAAGGGGTTGTAATAAAAACCACACATAGGCAAGCAACAGCGCAGATAGCAGACTTCATCTGAACTAGTTATATAATGTTATCTGGCTGCTAAACAACTTAAACCCAGGAATGATAAAGATGATTTTTCTTAATCAAGTGCAACAGTAAATAAACCCAAACGAATGTATCGTTTTACAGCATCAGATTTCCATCTACCCATATTCTGAATCGCATTTTCTGAGAAACCAACCTTAGATGCATGAGTGGCAGCACCAATTCTGAAGCTGTGACCCTTATATAGTTTTGGATCTAACCCAATATTTTTTATCACTTCATTTAGCTTTTTTACCACAAAGGAATAAGACACCGGACACCCATCTAAAAACTGGAAAAGAGGGCCACCAGAATGGCGATAATGTTTTAAATAGTAAAACAATGCATGTACTGGACATGACTTAATGTTTTTTGATGCTTCTAATGTAATAATCTTTGGCTGTCCATAACTGACTGTTCTAAAAAATTTTAAAATCACTTGCACCTGCTTTAGCCTCCCAAGAGATGCCTCAAAATGGACATCCGATCTTTGAATGACCTTATCTGACTGAGACTTTGCTTTTATGACCAATTCCCCTAACCTGAAAAACCCATGAAATGCCATCAAAAACAA
This sequence comes from Magallana hongkongensis, assembly GCA_016163765.1. Lineage (NCBI taxonomy): Eukaryota > Metazoa > Mollusca > Bivalvia > Ostreida > Ostreidae > Magallana > Magallana hongkongensis. Next base: position 61,541,102 of record WFKH01011926.1, read on the forward strand.
TGCCTTAAGTAACAATGCATGTGCCCGAGTTGAAACTGTCTGATCTTGTGAATTCACAATCTTTTTCAAAATTTCACCTGTAATTGGAAGACGGGTATCTACCGATGGACCTAATTTGTAACAACCTCTCAGCAATTTTTGTACTAAGAAACACTGAGCAGGATCTGGCAATTTTAACATCTTATGAATATATGTTAAAGCTGAAATGTGGGATGCTATTGAGCTTGGTGAATAACCAATTTCGAATAAATGACCTATAAAATTACATATGGTAATGTAATGTTCAGGTAAGGATATGGAGCCTACCCATTCAAGGAAAATATGCCATGAATGTAGATATGCTTTTCTTGTTGCAGGGGCTAATGAAGCCTGCAGAAGTCTTTTTGCAGAGTTTGTCAAATGTAAAGAAGATCCACTGGGATTTTTGTTTGTTGTCTGTGTAAATGAGGTGTTTCTTGAAAAGCTTCCTGAAATTTAAAACGGGATAATCTGTCAGCTGTTACATTCATCTTCCCAGGTATATGCTTTGCCCGATAGTGAATATTAAAACGTAAAGACACTAAAACAAGACGACGTAACAATTTCATGAGAACTTTATCTCGACACGATTTTTTATTGATAACCTCCACAACAGCCATATTGTCTGATAGGAATAATACCTTTTAATTTTGGAAATGGCATGACCATATTTCCAATGCAAGGACAATTGGAAACAATTCTTTGATACCAATTTGATAATCTTCTAATTCAATTGGCCATTCACTTGCAAACCAATCAGACCCTATAACCGCTGAAAATCCCATTGAGCCAGAAGCATCTGTGTATAAACTTAGATGGTCTGATGACACCCAAACTTTGTCCAGAAAGACTGACTTGCCATTAAAATGGTAAATAAACATAGCCCAAGTTTCTAAATCAGCCCTAGAGTCTTTATTCAATCTTATGTAGAATTTTGGGTTAGACAAACCACGTTAGGTTGATCAACCGACGGAGAAATGTTCGACCTGGGACAACCACAGAGCAAGCAAAATTCAACAAGCCGATGATTGACTGCATTTTTTTAAAGTGACCTTTTTACACCTTTTAAATGAGTTAATGAGTAAATAAAATGTATAGATGATAGCAAACCAAAAGAAGTTATGGTCGGGAAACAAATTAAATAGGTATAAATAAATATTACTGTATATAGTTTTAAGAGTGAATCAAGAGCAATAACTCTAGCAATCCTAACAAATATCATATCAATATACATAAGCATTTTACAAAGTTCGTACACGGGTATTGGCTGTTAGCTTTTAAATAGAAGACGTCATATCACTTTTATTGTGATATGTAATCCATCAAAAGATGCAACAACAGTATTTTGATTCTTTTTTTAACATCCTGAATAGAATAAACTGTGTGTTTTAAAAATTTGATGGATATCGACAGGAATCATGTTTGACAGTTGTCGGAATATTTACAAAGCGCGATAAAGTAAAGGCCAATATACAATTTTGACATTATAATTTAAAAAGAAAACACAAGAGACAAAATTAATTCAAAGACGAACATCGTGATTTTTGTTTTGTTCTGTGGACTTTCGAAAGAAGAAAGAAACACTTCTACACATGCCCGTTACAAAAACAATTAACACTTTCTGACTCATGATAAATATTAAATAATTTTTGCATTTAACCATTTGTTGAGAAAATATATTACTTGTAAAATGCAGATAAAACTAGTTTTACCTCGAATTTAAAATAACTTTTTCTTTCGCACTTTAAAAGTCATTGTAAATGTTTTAATTTCAACCAACCAACAAAGGAACCAGAAATGTCAATGAATTTGCAGAAGATCTTCAGTCTGGCGATCTATATATTCTATTTGACATACATGACTTTAAAACACACAAAATATAAAACATTGCTTGTTGGTAGAGTAACAGAATGAAACAATTTTTCAACATCAAGATCTTAAGTCGCCACTCCCTCCCATAAAACATTCACTATACCTGCAAAAAGATTACTTATGATGACAGTGTTTCAATTAAGAAATAAAAGAGAGATTAAAGATTAAGAATAGAGATCATTTTTTATCGGGATAATCAAACATTTTTCCTCGATAAAATATTCTCTAGCAAAAAAAACCATGTCAATTAGTATAAACAAGCAAACAAAATAAAACACAAACATTTCAAAAAGCCGAGCAAAAATTGAAATTATTTTGTCATCTTAAAGTAGGTAATCTTATAATCTAAACGTATTTCGAGTTAATGTGTCTAAAGGAGCAAACATGTTATATGATAAATTTGATTTTGAAAATAATGTATATTCTTTAGAATTAAGATAATAATACCTTTTAATCATTCATCAATTTGTTATTTATTGCTCATCTTCAATTCTTCAACGAAAAAAATGGAAAGATTATTCAAATGTAACATAAAGGTTAGCAACAAAACTTTCTTTAGGAAAAGAGATTTATACAAACTATTTTGTGAACAATTTTCGAAAACGAATACTGCATTAACAACTTTTCAATCGTTAAAATTAACACAAAACAACATCTTTAAATATACATGCCAGAGAAAGCAAGAAGAGTAATGGGGTTTTGGCAATTAAAAAGTTTGAATCAAAAAAAAATTAGTATCAAAGAGAAACAGAGATAACACGTTAAGAGATTTTAGAAGAACATGTAATTTTAACTTTTAGAAAAAAGGAAGCAAGACATCTAAATATATATATAATTAGAAATATGATTATATATTAAATTATTACAATGTATAACTTTGTATGATAGAAAACATGCATATAAGTTTGAACAAATAAATCTTTAAAAAAGCTTCAAATTTCAAAGTGGCATGCTAGGGCCTATTACCTTTTAATGTCATTGAATCGCATTTCAAACAATCATCCATAGAACGGATATCGTAAAACCCACAACTTTGTATACTTAATGTTGCATTGTTTTATGTATACATTAAATTAATGTGGTTAAAATTCTTATGGATGAATCAAATTACAAAATATTTGAAGATTTGTCATTGTTTTTACATTTCCAAGCATGATACATGTGTTATTTTTTAGTGAAGTTCGCCTTTTTCTGCTTAGTATGAGGTCAATGAAAAGATTGTTGTCATCAGGACAGAAACTATTCACCACAGCGCACCCAAGATAAATGTTGCTATCGAAATTGTCCCTAAATAGTCACGCAAGTAGGTTGAGGCAACTCCGAGGATAATTCATTGTAGAAATGGTGAACATTTAAAATTTGTTTATTTTAAATTCAAACAAGGCTGAATAATTATTCTTAAAAAAATGTATTTCCTTCTAAAATTATCTTTATGCGTCAGAATCAGTTCTCGAGCCATTGTATCACGTGACAGTAAAACATAGATCGTTAATTAACCGTAACAGAAATTTAAAAAGTGTAACAATTCCCAGGGGTTTATTAGTACATATACATGTAATATAATAAAATGATCAGTATATTATTCATCGTCATTGGGATTGCTGATAAAATCCAAATGTTGGTTACTTTAAAAAAAAATATTGTTATTGTTTCCCAGAAAACATAAGAACATACAATAGTTCAGTTTATGTGGTAAAATGAATTTTCTATATATTTTTTTTCAAGGTATAAGGAGATTATTCAAAACTGTATGTGGGATAAGATAGGGGAAACTATGAACATAAATGAAGTAAATAATATTGCATGATATATGATAGATACTATTAATTTAAGCTTTAATCATTCAAGTGCAATTCTTTTGCAAAACCTCTAGATCAAAAAATACAGGAATATTAATCATACTGCTGCAATTTTAGTCAGGATTTACGAAACTCTTCTGGCAGTTCTTGAAATAAAGCTACAGTTACAAAATAAACAACAAAACATATTTAATACGTTAATTAATTCATCATGTAGTGATTAATACATACGATAAAAATAGATGTTTCATATATCATAGAAATTCCAAAAAGACATTAAAATTGTTGTAAGGCGTTGCAGAAAACAATACTGTTTTACAGAATTCAATGTCTGATTGATAATTTACTTAGCAGTCATGTCTGTATTAGAAAGATATGGTCTTAAATAAGTTGTTTTACCTTTTTAGCTTTTTATGATTCAGAATTTGATGAAGAGATTCTTTGCACGTAGTTCATTCCCTCAACTGACTTATCAAAAATTATTATTCTCATCGAAACGTTAAATTCAGACAACATAATTCTGATATTTACCTCACTCATTAAAACGCTTTGTAATAAATCATGCACACTACACTGTATTAAATGAGTTAATGCAAATGTGTATTTACAGAATATATCGCGCTTATCAAAGGTATTGTGTAGAAGAAGACACTATATTAAAACTAATTCAATCATAATTTGATTTTTTAATATAATTTTATTAAATTGCTTTCAATTATTCAGTTGATAAACATGTTTCTAGCATTAAACATTTCTAAGGCACGGCAAGCTACTGACAAACAAGCTGATAAAACAGGACTTCCAACAGTCTCGATTGAAGTCATCTTTTCGTAAGTTCTATGATAGATACAACGACCTTGTCAGCAAATACAATCTTCCACTGCTTCGCATGCTGACTGACGTTTTTCATGCTTATTGTTAGACTATAATTGACTTTTCCGTACGTTTTCCCGATTACGACAAAGAGCACACGGCGAATGTGACCGGTCAGCAGAGGATGCTCATTCCTCCATGGCACCTGAACCTACTTCTAACATTTTTAGAGGTACGTGTTTGCTCTGCTCCTGTTTTGTGTTTTTTGATTTTGAACATTGTTCGTTATCACCACATGTCACAAATATGAAACTGCGTCATCATAAGTTAATGTTTTTTCTTTATTTTGAAGCAAATAAAATAATGAAAGTTTTTAAACGCTCTTATATGCTAAAAATTAAATCACATGATCCTTCATAAATCTTTTAAAATTCAAATTATTAGATAAGGAATCCCCAAAAAAGGCATTGGTGCTGATGTTATTTATGTAAAGCCTTAGAGGAAACTCCATTGTTTTACTGAAGTCAACGTCTGACCGATAAATTACGAGAGACAGACGGTCTTAGGTGGTTGCTTGAGAGGGCGTCTTATATGAATAGATATATTAGACATATTTAGTTAATTACTTTATAAGGGCTCTTGATTAAACTCATCGAACATAGTAACAAGGGGCAATATACTTACCTTCCTTCTATGAGATGACTTCATTCATTAACTGATAATGAATTAGAAAATCGAATATAGTATATGGGTGCATTCTCTATAAGAAATAATTTTAATATGTCAAAATTGTCAAAGTTCGATTTTAGCGATATCGAACATATATATGTACATGAAAAGTTTAAGTTTTAGTAAGTGCATGCCTAATTTTATAATCCCAGCCAAAATAGTGATAAATTTGGAGGCTCCAGGCAGTATCGTTAAATAAAAGCTACTGTTTATAGGAGTGTTTCTAGGACTTAATTAAGTATCAGTACAAATATGATAACATCAAAACCAACAGTTTTTATCCCCCACCTTACACATTCCAGGTTAAATTGACATTTGATGCAGAAACAAAATATATTGGGTTTTTTAATGTGCAGTCTGCAGTGATCTACGAGTGTGATCTCAGTGAATCTAGGAGAAAATGTGTTTATTATGTAAGAAGGAAAATCCGTTTCCTTAAATGAATAATAAATAAATTTGATTGAAGGGAATAACTTGAGGGTTTGAATACTTCTTGAAGGTGAATGCCACTGTAAAATCAATGTTATATCTATAACAGAATATTTATACCGTTTATGTCTCTAGAAGTGTCGTACCCATCGCTCTTGAAAAAATTAATGCATTCACTTATAAATCACAATAATATATGAGATCGCATAAAAAAAATGATTACCCTTTTTATCGATCAAAGTCCTTTTTTTGTGCGATAGAATGAAATGTTATCAGTGATACATCTACCTTAATGAAAAATCAAACATAAGTTGCACTATTCAGATATGAATTATAAATAACGATGTGTTTTAAAGTTTTATGCATCAATTATAAAAATCCTTTCAACTCTAAGCTTGCTTAAGCGTAGAAACTGTAGTGCTTTTTGTTTTATTAAAACTAATGTACTTGAAGATGCCATTTCTAGTCATCCATGTATTTAAAAAGGATTTTTTATTTGGCAACAAAAACAATGTCTCAAAAGAATGATTAATTTTATATGAATCACTTAAGAAAATCAAGTTATTCTTTCCAAATAGACCTTCGTATTCTTATGTACGATAAAACTAACACGCTGGAAAAACATACTGTACTCATGATGTAAGTGACTGCAATGAAATCATTTCAAAATTCTGGACTTATGTGGCTTTTCTTCTTAATTCTTTCGCCATGTTCTGGCAATTTACGTCCGGGTTTTGCTCAGATCCAACATGGCCACCGACTGGACAGAAGCATGATAAATTCCTTCACAGAATTCAGTTTCCTGGACTGTGTTATAGAATGTTTAGTAACCGCACGTTGTGTTTCGGTTAATTATTACAAAGGGGCTAACTTCTGCGAAATGAACTATAAGAACAAAAACTCGGCAGAGGATCAGTTTGCAACCGTCGCAGGATGGGTTTATAGTGAAAAGAATCACTGGCCAAAGGTAAATATTAATAACAGTGATTTCATATAAATATTTATTGGCACCTATCTTTGTGGATTTAGTGCAAAACACAGTCTCAGTGATATAAAGATTCGTTGTTAATGATATTAACTATACAATATATTATTAGTACATGTTTCACACGTCAAACTATGTCTTTTGATGGTGCCAAATGACTTGAAGCACACCAAGTCCAAGCTCCACGGCTCAGTGGCCTCGCTATTGTATATTCCATAACCATTTGGTCATAATTGGCAATGATCAGTAAATGACCAGTCATTGTGGCATATTGGGTTGAAGGAATAAAACCCTGCTGATCCCTATTTGAACGAATAAAAACTATTTGAAGGAATAAATTACAGTAAGCAAACACGTAGAAAAGCATGGAAATTATGCTTCAAAATAAAATAGCAATGAATAATAAGATTTGCAATACATGTATATCTCGATGTATATATTAATGGGGAAAACAATAAGCAGCTGATAACCGGACATTGAAACAAAAACTGCTCCCAATAACGACAGTACATACCCTATAACACATACATAGAATGATATCTACTTCAAATGCAGACCAATTAATCACAACCTTTGTATTTTCACTAAAGACAAATGTATAATGAATATTATATAAGCAAACTTAAACAGTGTTTTCTAAATTCTTCATAATTATAAGATGCAAAAAGCTTGTTCCTATCCTTCTCTCAAATATCCTGGAAAAAATATTTAACAATTGTAGCATTTTCCTATGTTTTGTCCAAAACGACATGTCAATTTAAAAATGAATCAATCTTAAAAAGTTATTCTACGTTTGATTTGAATACTTCTAACTCAATAATAGTTAAACTATATAATTGGTAATACAAAAATCACAACACAGGAAATTAGTTTAGATGCAACATATATTTTTTAAATTTTAAACAGAAGGCGAAGCAAGGGATCAAATCGAATGCCAAGGACAAAGTTTAACAACATACTTAGTACATGTTTCACACGAGAAATTATCAACCCTTTGTGATTCTATCTGCATTTCTACAATGTTTTGTGTTGCTTATCATTAGTTCAAGAATATCTTATTTGATTTAAAATAGTTAGAAGTATATCACCTTCAAAACTAACATGTTTTTTTCGCTTTTATAAGTAGAGATGATAGAATATTTGGTCTCGATATGAAAGATTGCTCACTATACACTTATAAAATGAATGTTCTACTTTAACATTTTATGAGGGTACAGTGAGCAAACTTTAATATCAAGATCATATATTCTAGAACAGATATATATTACATTCACAGAACGTCATATTTTAAAAGATAAAAAGGCACGTGTATTTCATTTTATTTTAAATCGCTAAAAATATGTAAATTTTATTTAATTTGTTTTTTCTTTATTATTATTCTAGCATTATTTTGACATGATAGAAAAAATTAATCAGGTACATTGATGGTTTATGTTTAAGACTTTTACTTTTGGTACATTTCTAATATAATCCTTAAAAGTTTTCTATGAAAATAAACAAACAAAATAATGGTAAAACAAATAATAATGCAAATTTTAAAAAAAAAACTAAAAACGTATTTCCGAAAATACGTGATTGCGCCGAAATTAATTGACGTTTTCATGTTGTAATAGACGTGACTTAAAGATATAATGATCATATACATTGTGATATATATGATGATTTACGATAAAAATAGAACTATCATAATTTCAGATTCATCTCTTGGTATAGCCATTGACTGTATTTGTCTAATGTTTTGTTGCCTATACTACAGGAATTTGCTGGATCTTGTTTTAACTCAAACTGTACCATGAACGAGATGTGTAAACACAAGAAATACTTTGCGGACAGAACATTCGAGTGTGTTTTGTCAGGTAAGGTGCAAATTGTCATGGTTTTTGAATTTTTTAATTCAATATCATGAATTTGATAACCATCTATCTTTATGTATTTTTGATTGGTACAAAAGTTGTTGAAATATAAAACTGATGTATAAATTTGGTACGCGAGTTTTAACGCAGGGCAGGAAACAATTTGAGGACAAAAGCACTGATTAATAATGTGATAGTGTGTATAATAGATGTATAATGTAATGAAATGTTGGCACGGCACCAAAATACATGCTGACGGACCAAACCGGGATTCAAACCCGGGCCCTGTGTATCTCTAGTCATGTGCTTTACCTATTGAGCTATCTGAAGTCGGTATTCAAACCGGGCTGACCTTCACAATAAAACAATCGGTGAAATTACATACGTTTATAAATGAAGCAAAAATCTTTCTTATACACTTTTCTTTGATTTTAGGGTTTTTTCAAATATTTATACTTATTTAATGTTTGATGGTCAAAAAACATTTTTAAAAATATAACCTACAGAGATGAGTACATTTTTAATCTCAAGCACCTAAAACGATTATTATATAACATTATAAAAAATCAGGATTAGAATGGCATGTGCATTATGTTGAAATTAAACTAAATTTACTCGACATGCACACCTCTACTGGTACTGTACCAGTTATCGGCTAAAACCAGTTATCGGCTAAACTGAGAGTTCGGGTTTATAGCACGCAACTATCCGAGATTTTTTAATTCAGTCGTCTGTTTCGAATAAAGAAAAGTAAGTTTGCTTGAAAACTTTCTTGAATATGTTTTAACCATGAGCTTAAACGATCATTGATTACTGCTGATTTACATCTTTGCACTTTCAGCAGTAGGGGATGTGACGTAATAATAAAGTTAGCATAACAAAATGAGATGAGTTAAGTTGAGACACACACTTGAATTTTACAGACTCCGAAAATAAGATAAGAAATCATTTTCTTATTAACTTAGTATATTGTATTAATTTAAACTTTTACTCTCCTTGACTTTAATTGAATTTACAATAAAAGAAGCTAATTTTTATTTACCCTGAATTATGTAAATGGAACTTTATATCTGTGTAATATCTGTAGCAAAATTAATGTTAAAAATTAGCCATAAAATCACCTTTTGGCAAACATGTATACATTTCTATTGTCTTTGTCTGTGTTACAACTACAAGTTAAATTCATTTCAAATTTTCAACAATTTCATATTTGGCACATTACCTGAAATGGGCGTTTTCAACAGCATAACGTGGTTGTTTTGCGCTGCATGGTGATACAGTCTGTCAAGTGGAGTACACTGTTTGAACACTTGTAGGTTTTTAAAATGTTTAGCGGCTTTTTTTGGG
>WFKH01011926.1:61557438-61579434 GCA_016163765.1 Magallana hongkongensis
ATATATATATATGTAGGTATAAATAAGTAATAAACTTACAATTGCATTTGCAATAATTTGCTTGCATTTACCAGCTTTTGTAAACATATTTTATAACATATCACAAACTGTTTGCCAATGCTTTTCATACTCAGCAAATTTACAGTTCTTAAGCAACATTAGTTTTTCAATATGTAATCTATCAGTGACAGTTCGTTTTAACATGGGCATAGAAAGTTTTGGGACATTCTTATATTTACTGGCCAAAATAAATTGTTTCACTATAAGAATCAATAAGTTTTGTAGTCTATACATATTTCTATTTTTGAATTTACCGAAAAGTATTGTTTGTTTATCAAATGTCATAATAAAATCGAATTTGCTTCTTAACCATTCTTCAAAGTAGTGCCATATTTCTCTGACATGAAAACAGTCAACAAATAAATGTTCAATAGTTTCTATATCTTGGTTACAGAAAGAGCATGCTGATGAATCAATTATATTGAGTTTAAAAAGGTATTCATTTGTTGGCAAAATCCTATGTAAAATCTGGAATTGCAACCATTGAAATTTGGATTCTTTTGAGGTTTTAAATGGGAGTTCAAAAATGTTATTCCATTCTATATCTGTATACACAAATCCAGTATCAGTCCACTTCTTTATTGAACGAATTGAGTCTTTTTTGTTATTGATGAGTACACAGTACATATCCTTACATCCTTTGTTTTGTTTGTAAAAAATGGTTAGGGAATTTGGAATAAATGGTCCATATTCTATCTTATTATTATTTGAGGCTTTCAATCTCTCTAAAATTGACTCTTTCAAACCCATGTATTCTATAAAATTTGTCTTCACGTTCGAATTTCTGAGAGTTTCAAGACTTATAAAATTGCCTTCATCTGTCATCAAGTCCTTAATAAATTTATAACCAGAGTTAAAATAACTCTTTATAAAAATTGATGTGTTATTAATTCTAATATTAGGACTAAACCATATATGTTCATTAAGCACTTTTATGTCCTTTTGGCTATAAGACTTAACAATTCTAACCCAGTCTAATAGAACTTCTTTCCAAAAGTTGTTACTTATCTTATTGCATATATTGATAATAAAGTCTAAACCGTTTTCCCATAGGGTTTCTATTTTTAATCCTAATTCTGATTCAAAAAGTTTTACCCACTTTGTATTAGAGTGTATTAGTCTTCTTATCCATGTAGATTTTAATGCACAAACAAATTCTTTATAGTCTATCATTTTTAATCCCCCATGTCTGTAATCTTGAATTATAATGTTTTTCTTTACCTTATGGACCTTGCCTCCCCATAAAAAATTGTAAATTTCTTTCTCAAATTGTTGCAAATATTCTACACTAGGGTTTGGTATAGTTAGAATTAAGTGGTTAAGTTTTGGTATTATCAGTGTTTTAATCACTATTAATCTTCCCACTGTTGTAAGATTTCTTAATTTCCATTGCTTTATCACACGACTTATTTCTAAAAATTTTGATGGGTAATTTAGTTCAACCATTTCATTCAAATTAACAGAAAATTTAATACCAAGTAGATCAAAAGTGGGATTGTTCCAATCCAGCTTCCATCGCGAGTGGTGAAAAACTTCTTTTGAAAATTTTTTACTTCCGATCCATACCATTTTAGTTTTAGAGAAATTAATTTTTAGACCAGATATACAAGCAAAATAATTAAGTTCTCTTAGAATACCATCCATGGACTGAGGCGATCCATCAAATATTATTGAAGTGTCATCAGCATACTGCGAAAGTTTGTATTCTACCCCATCAATTTTAATTCCCCGAATGTCTCTATTATTCCGAATCAAAATTCCTAGAACCTCAGCACATAACAGAAAAAGATACGGGGAAATTGGGTCACCCTGCCTACATCCTCTTTGAGGAAAAAAATAATCAGAGGCAATTCCATTTTGTATAACGCAGGATTTAATATCCTTATAAAAAGTTTGAATCCAGTTTTTGATAGAAGCCCCAAAGTTAAAGAAGTCCAGTGTTTGGTAAATAAATTTCCAAGAGATAGTATCAAAAGCTTTTTCAAAATCAATTAACATTAAAAGGCCAGGGATCTGATTTTGTTCAGTATATTGCATTATATCATAGATCATTCTTACATTTTCTCCAATATATCTACCTTTTAAAAACCCAGTTTGGTCTTCATTAATTAATTTATATAACACAGTTTTTATTCCGTTAGCTATGCAACCTGAAGCAATTTTATATAATACATTAAGAAGGCTAATTGGGCGCCAGTTTTTTAAAAATTGTTTTGGTTTTCCTGCTTTTGGTAAGCATGTTATAATACCTAGTTTATTCGATTCTGTAAAGTGTCCTAACTCATAAGTATTGTTTATAGCTCTTGTTATAAAGATGCCTATGTCTTTCAAAAAAAATTTAAAGAATTCGCTCGTAAACCCATCGGGTCCTGGGCTTTTATCGTTTTTCATATTTTTCAAAAAGTTATAAACTTCCAATTTATTTAGTGGGCCTTCCAGAAAATCAGACTCTTGTTTATTTAACTTGGGAATATCATACGAATTTAGTTTTTCATAGAAGTTTACAGAGTTTACATTTTCCCTCTTCTGATAAAGGCTATCATAGAACGTCCTTAATTCATTTAGTATTTCAAATTGATTAAAAACAGTAGAACCATCTTCTTTTTCAACTTTAGGTATAATTTTGCTGGAAAAATTTCTAGATTCTAGGCTAATAAAATATTTTGATGGTTTTTAACCTTCCTCTATCCACTTTGCTTTTGATCTAATACACTGACCTTGTAATCTGTTTTTTCTAATAAGTTCTAACTCTGTTTGTTTATTTGATAATTCATCTTTAGATTCTTCGGTAAAATTCTGTTCAAGAAGTAAAATATCTTGTTCTAATTTTTTTTTCTAGTTCTGTTGTTTTCTTTTTCTTATAAGTTGAATAGGATATTGATTTTCCTCTAATTTCCATCAGTAATGTGTCTAGGAATGATTGGTCACTTATAATAAATTGTATATTATTATCATCTAATTTTTCAATATTTTCAAAGTTGTACACTGGGCAGGCATACTGCTGTTTTACATACTTTATTTTTTCTTTAATTAGATATACATATTCTTTGTCTTTAAGAAGAGAATTATTAAATTTCCAGAAACCCTTTCCTTTTAGAAATTCATTTGTTCCTACACACAAGACAACTGGGCAATGGTCAGAGCGGTAACTATTTTCATATTTTACATAGCGAGATAAGTTAAGTAATGATTCTGATATTAGAAAGAAATCAAGTCTAGCCTGTTTAATTGGGTTTTTTTTCCTCCATGTGAATTTTTTAAAAGTTGGGTTATGCTCACGAAATACATCTTTTAAGCTAAGTGCATCCATTATCTTTAAGACTTCAAGTCTTGATTTGGGATTATTTAGATTCTTATAGTTCATGGAGTCTAAGTCTTTATCAAAAACTAAATTAAAATCACCCCCAATAACTATATGTTGGTTTGAGTAAATATCTTGAATCTTATTAAGAAGGTTTATGTAAAAGGCTGGCGAGTCTACATTAGGTCCATATATATTTATTAATAAAAAAGAAAGACTATCTATGGTAACATCTAATAGAAGAAAATTACCATCATCATCTGTATGTTCATTGAGTACTGTAATATCGCAGTTATTATTGATAAGTATAGCTACTCCTCTAGAATTTGATTTGTATGAATTAAAGTAGGCCTTATAACCCCATAGTCCCTTTATCATGCTCTCTTCCTTTTCAACAAAGTGTGTGTCTTGAAGAAAATATATATTGTATCTTTTTGATTTTAAGACTTTAAAAATGTCCCTCCTTTTATTGATATCACCTAAGCCTTGGCAATTTAAAGTCAATATGCTTAGATAACTTTTTTGTACTTTATCATCCATGTCTATATAAATGTTTTATAAAGTTTACAGTTCCCAAAAAGAAGAAAAAAAAAGCAAATAAACGAGAGGAAAAACAACTGTACAGCGATTTGGACTTGCGAAAGCACATCACGTTAATTACTAATTTTTCTAACAATAATAAAAAGAAAAGAAATCAACTGCATGAAGTTGACCAAAACCACCTTTTTAGTCAACATAGAAAGAGAAAATCGAATAATAATAAAGTTAATTAGCATCGGTCGTGAGGAGGTACATATGTATAACTTATTTTCTTTTTTGAATTTTCATTTTAACCTATGCTGCACATACTATGTATTTAAAAATAGGTACTTTGATTTCAAGATGATTTTGACATGTTAATATGACAGCATATGCGTTTCAAAAATCAAACCAAGTTTATGTTTGACATATTAATGTTCGTGAAATAAAATTATACACATCTACTCCCCCTTACGCAGCGTTAACTATAAATTTTCAACACTTACAGTTACTGGTTCACATGTTTGTAAAGAAAACAAACCGGAAGTAACAACTATAAACAAAAATCCAAATAATTATGAACAGACAGGACAAATCCGGAAAAAGTCGTCCGGTAATAGCATTACATACTTAAAAACAAAACTTTTTGTCAAACAAACTTTTCAACAATTCTATTAGATAAAGCACAAAAAGTTTGTAACGGGCGATTCCGGAAATGTTAATTTAGTATCTATAAGAAATGAAAATTGTATTAAATAGTACAATAAGAATCATTCGGCGAGTTAAGGCTTGGTAAATATAGGTGCACTATGAATACTATCCGAAAGTACAGCTTTTTAATTTGGAAAGAAAAAATATATTATGTTCGCGTGTATTGTGAAAATATTGGTAATTAAATGCTACAGCAACTAAGGCATGAAAGTAAAATCTAAATAAACACAGTTGTCCGAAAATTTGGAAAACAACAACATCACATTAATTTGTTTTTTAATCTTTGACGATGTTGTCTATCTCAATTGGCTGGAGTTCAGGTAGAACCTGACATATTTCTTGCGGCACTTAACCCGACTTCATTAATATGTTTAAAGCGTCTAGGTCCGATTTTGTTGCCGTACCATCGTGAAACGACCACCAATGTATTTTTAACGTCATTGTCGATGAGCGCTTTCAGCAACAGTCTCCCGGCCCCGTGTTCCCCGTCATCCTCGGATCCATCATGCGTTGTTCCGCCGCTACCCGTAAACCGGAACGCAAAGATATTATGACTCGCACCGGAAATACTGTCTGAACGCATAACCTCGATAAGAGACCGTCTCACCTGTTTATACGAGTCTGCTGGTACTGTGTGGGCCGCAAACCGGTTTCCATTGTCCTCTGTTGTCTTGCCCGCAGTGATCGCGATCTTGACCTCTTCTCCGTTGATGATCTCTTCAGCCGTTGGACGGGATCCAATTTTGTCTTTGTAAACTGATTTACTTTTTGTAAAGATGAGTTTGGTACCTTTCAGCGTGGTTTCAATATTACGCTGTGCGTATTGTTTTTGGATTTCATATAAATGTTTTCTCTTTTCTCTAAGTTCCTCGGGTTGATGTTGAGAAACTCTAATTGGGGACTTTTTTTCTTTGAGGACTTTAATATGTCTCATAATGATTTCTTTATGTGCTTTATTTGCAAATTGAACACAGATGGGTCTTGGGAATTTTCTTTGCCTGTCGTATTCCCCCATTCTGAACAGTTTATAGATTTGAAGATTGTCGACTGTTTCTACATCTATATTCATCTCTGAGCTGAAGACGTTACTTATGATCTTTGCAAGATTTTCTGGTTTGCTCATCTCTGATCTCATTTCCTCGACTCCGCTAACTATGATATTGTCTTCCATTGATCTGGCTTTAAGCTCAGTAATTTGGTCATTTTGAGTCTTAACACAGTACTCTAGTCGAACAACGTAATCCTTCATTCTACTAAGCTCTCTTTCCGTTTTTTTCTGTTTTTCCTGCAGTTCATTAATGATGTACATTGTATCATTAGCTTGATGTTGAACATTTTCCAGCCTTTCTTCGATTCCATGTTTTCCGCTTATCTCGCTCGTAACTGCGTCGATCTGTCGTCCATGCCCATCTATTCGCAATAACAGATTGGCCAGCGTTGTCTGTATGTTGGATATCCCCTGCATCACATCTCTCATCTGGAAGTTTTCCATTTTATTTTCATCAGATTTTTCTTCGTTATTGGATTGCCTGTCCACAGAATCTATCTCTCCAATGCCCCGCTTTTTTGACTGGTTTGACGAGTTTGACATACTTAACGGTACCACGGCTTAGTTTAAATACACAAGACACTGTGATTATTATTCACCCGTAACTCACGCTTCTTGAAAACAAAAACTTTGTTTACCTCGTTCTTTTTCCAGCCTTTTTTAAAAATCTCTGAACGCTAGCACAGACTATAATACATAATATCACTGTCCACTATATTTCAGTTCACAAAAAGTACTAATTTCCAGGTTTTTGGCCAAAACTTCGCAGTCGAAATAAACTAGCGCCTTACATGTCGCGCATGCGCAATCCTCCCCTATATATAAACATATAATATTATAAGACACTTAAACCTTCAGAAATGTTTTCGAAACTTAATTGTGTTTTTTTACAAATTTAAGAGATTTTGTTAGAACTAAAGGACTTAGCTTACACTTTGCTTACATTAGACACGCCACTTTACCGCAATGCATGATTGAGCCAAAGACTCCGTTTTCGGAGTTTCCTCAGTTTTGGAGTCCCGACTAGACCGTTAATGATTTAGAAACTTTTATTTGTTACACATCAACTTGTATGTTAAATATTGATTGCTACCTAACCAACACACTTATTCAAAGCAACGTTAATACATTTTTTGCAATACTATATAACAAACGGTTTTGATAAGAAATATAATTGTTAAAATATGAAATCATACTACACAGATACTATTGCTAAGAATACAACAAAATTATAATTCAAACGTGATAATTGATGTTAAAATAATATTGATATTATCATACATTGTCATATTCACAGATATAATCGTCAAAGGATGTATCTCTTAAAGTACGCATCAACCCCAGAGACCACTAATCTTGCTCGTGTAGCTCGGATGATATTGGGCCCCTGCACCGACGTTCTGCGAGCTGTTCTTACCAAAGAAATATCACCTTCAGCGTTGTCACACAGTGTTAAAACGTTTATTGCTAATCATCCAAAACACAAACAGTGTCCAATCAGCAAAGAACAGGAAAATCTCATTCATGGCAAAATCTACGAAGATTTCGATATATCTTTGCTTTACACTATATTACGTAATATATGTCGAATCCCTGGACATAAAAATGGATGGGGGAATGTTCCATTGCCAACAGATAGAAGTGTTTCTGCAAACATAGAAAGAATACGGCTAATAAGAAATGAATACAGCCATAGTTCTGCACTTTCAGTCGCAAATGTCCAATTTAAAAGAAAATGGCAGGATATTCTAAAAATAGTTGAAGAGTTGGAGAGCCACCTATCATCATCGACCGTGTTTCAGAATGCAGTGATTGATATTTCTGTGTGTTCGATGGATCCTGAACAAGAATCTAAATATATCAAACAACTTTTTGATTTAGATAAGAAAATTCAAGACATTTCAGGTAATTTTAACGATAACGTGAATAACAAATGAAAGTTATCTCATTGCTTTGTAAGGAAATCAATATGTTCTTAATAATCAAATCCGAAAAGTAACAAGTAATGTATTATCTTTATTTGTTTTGAATTACAGAAGAAACAAAAAGAGTTGAAAATACATGCGTTCCAAAGAATGTGAGAGGTATATATCAATTTTAGTGTTTCAATGTTTACTAACATTCATAATGTTTCAATGTTTACTAACATTCATAACTTTCGACGAGGATAACAGTAGAACATTTATCCTATTTTGTAACATTGATCTTAAAAGCACACGATTTTGTAACAAAATACTTAATTACATATGACCTTGGCCTTAAAGAAAATCTTTCAAACGTAAATGAACCTATTATTTATACGCTAACCAAGGATATAACCACTAAATGCAAAAAGAAGTTTTTCGGTAAATGATTACAAGACTTCGGGCGTAACTTGGTCTTATTTTCTGCGATTGTGCACTACTTTGTTTTCGTGAATATCGTATCGTTTTATATGCAATATGGTTGGGCATATTAATAAAATTCACATTTTTGCATTTCATGAATTTGTTTAATTTTCAGTTCTTTATGAACGAGATTTATCCAGTTGGAAAAAGGATGACTGTATGTTTGTAGAAACGCACAACTTCCCATCGTTGCTTGAACAGGTCAGAAAGCAAACGTATGTAACCTTTATTGGCGTTCCGGGATCTGGAAAAACGGCAACAGCCCGTCATGTTGCTTTAATATTGCAAAAGGAGGGGTATGAAATATTACCAATAAAAGACATAAAGAACATTGAAACTTATTGCGATCCACACCATCCTCAAGTTTTTGTTATTGATGATGTCATAGGCGTTTTTGGCCTAGATATGACAGAGTTAAACAATTTAAAAAAATATCAAGATAGATTTAAAGAGCCTACAATGTCAAAAACAAAAACACTGATGACTTGTCGGGAGGCCATTTTCAGAAACGAACTCGTATCAAACGCACATTTTATGTCACATGAGAAACATTTAATCCAATTAAGCACTGATGCAAACGCGCTTACTGCTGGCGACAGACATAAATTATTAGTTATGTACAACTTAGATATGTATGTGCTTCCGGTGCAACAAATGCAAGAAACATCCAAAATGTTTCCAATGTTGTGTAAATTATTCTCCCAAAAAATAGAGTTTAGATGTTATGGACCAGACTTCTTCAGAACACCAATTCCCTGTATTTTGAATGCAGTTGAGCAAATGAAAACAGAAAACAGATTGCAGTATGTTTCCCTAGTTTTATTGATGGCTAATCAGAATAAATTGTCAGAGGAAGATCTAGAGAACGAAAGCAATTGTATTAACAATTTCAATGAAATAAAATGCGAAGTATTAAAGAAATGTAAAGTAGAACAGAGGACCGATACATTTAAATTTATCGATGCTTTGTCAGAAATGGAAGGAACCTACACCAAAAAGTGCGGCAAACATTTCACCTTTGAACACGATTCAATGTTTGAAATTATTGCATATCATTTTGGCTGTCGATTTCCTGAACTGATTTTACAAGTAATGAGTAGTGATTACATCGCTAACTACATCAAATTAGACACATCAGAAAAGGGGGACGACAAATGTAAAACTGAAAATTATTCATATGAATCCATCGAAAATGTATATACTAGTGGAGTTCAAGAGGGTGTATTTAATTTGCATATAAAATTGAGGGAGTCACATTATCACCCGCTTTGCGAACGTTTAGCTATAGATATGAACCATAGGGGGTATCAATATGTGTTTATGAATAAAACTTTGAAACATCTGCCTTTCCTTCAGAAGTTTATTGGTTTACTGGGAGCCGATGTCAATATGATGCATGGTAATGAAACACCATTAATTGCTGCTTCGTGTTGTGGAATTTTGAATATAGTTGAGGAGTTGATAAAAGCTGGGGCTGATGTCAATCTAAGCGATGGCCAAGAAACACCACTTACAGCTGCATGTGAAAGAAGCCATTTAGCTGTAATAAGGAGCTTAATAACATCAGGGGCTGATGTTAATCTAAAAGATGGAATGTTTACACCATTAACAATAGCATGTGGAAAAGGACAATTGAATGTGATTGATACATTAATAAAAGCGGGGGCTGATGTCAATATGTGCGATGAATATAGAACACCACTAACAATCGCATGCGAAAATGGTCATTTGACTGTAGTTGTTCTGTTAATACAGTCGGGAGCTAATGTTAATGTGAGCGATGGAATGAATACTCCGTTAACAGTTGCCTGTGAAGAAAAAGAATCGGTCGAAACTAAGAGAATGATAGAATACGGTATAAAATTTGGTTTCATTGAAATATCATCAATAACACAGCAGATGGCTTGTGAAGATATTCATAAATATTTTCAATCCACATATAAGAGGATCGTTCAATTTTTAGTAAAAAATGAAGCTGAAGTCAATATAAACGATGGATTCAAAACACCTTTAACAACAGCATGTGAAAAAGGACGTTTAGACCTTGTTCAGGAGTTGATCAAGTTTGGAGCTGATGTTAATCTTGCGGATAAAAATGATACACCCTTAATAACAGCTTGTTACTATGGTTTTTTGAGTATAGTGAATGTGTTGATAAAAGCATGTGCGGATGTAAATCAAAGTAATGAAAATGAAACTCCACTTATCATTGCATGTAAAAGAGGTCATCTCTCCATAGTTCAGACGTTGATAAAAGCGGGCGCTATTGTCAATTTAGACAAAAACTACAGAACACCATTGACATCTGCATGTGAAGATGGTTATGTAGATTTGGTTGAGGAGTTGATAAAGGTGGGTGCTAATGTCAATCTAAGCGATGGGTGTTATACACCATTGACAGTTTCGTGTGAAAGAGGACATGTAAGTGTAGTTAAAAAATTAATAACATTTGGAGCAGATATCAACATGAAGAATGGAAATAATACGCCTTTATCAGCTGCATGTGAACATGGTCATTTGCATATAGTGGAGGAATTAATAAAAACAGGGGTTGATACTAATAATGTACTATTGTATGTAACATCTGAAAAAAGATTATCAGGTATTGTTGAGAAGCTGAAAGAAAAAGGCGCTAAAGTAGTCTTACAAAACAACATATATGAAAGGCATCAAGAAAATGAAATGTTTTTTGACATGAACGACTCTTTATTAAATTCTTTAACTGAAACAACGAAGAAGCTTCAACGATTTAGTCAAATGTTTTCAAGACCTCTGGCGTTATCAATGCGCTTTGACAAAAAAAATGCATGGAACAAAAGGATGATAGCACGAATCGATAAATGGAGCAAAACATTGGAAAATAATGTTTGCTAATCAAATTGTGCACATTTCCTTTTATTAAAGAACATAAATTGACAATCCACACAAGGTATATTGGTTGAAGACTACAACGTTTTATATCAGCTCTATTTATTTAGTTTTAAGTATCATGACCTGATAAAATAGACAACGTATACAAACACGTAATTTATGTTAAATGTTTTCATAAAGAAGTTCAATGAATCGAAAATTAACCAATGAAAGCATACATGCCAAAACGATTCGTATATTTTATTTAAAGAAAAATTTCCATTTGAGCTTTATCGTATGTGTGCTTGTAGAAATGCTAAACAAATACAGTTTATATCCAAATCAAATATTATGATACATAACATGTATTAATGAAATAAACTGCAAGTAGCTCATGAAATAAATGTTAATTTATGAGATAAATGGACAAACCATTGGGATTTTATTTGTTTGGATAATCTATTTGTTTAAACTGTTTATTGGTAATCATGAACATATTCTTTTACATTTGGAATAAATTGTCTATTATGGAGAGTCATCTCAATTTTTATATGGATAGAATATCTACCTTATCAATTAGTTAATAATGGGTACTTTGAAGGAATGTAACTATATTTTGAAACGACATATGCAACAGTCAAAACAATATCATTGATAACAAAATGTTTCGATATAAATAACACCATTTATCAATTTAGTTTTTCGATGATATACAGATTTACGAAACATTAAATGGTTTCATATTCAACTTGTTAAATTTTCAGATAGAAAATAAACCATTAGTAACCATTGCTGTTTTGGTGAAGAGTTAAGCTGATAATCCTATAACAAAATATTTTAAGATACCATTTGTTTTTAATTTATATAAATGTTTAACATTTAAATCAATAATCAATTAAAGAAATCCAATTTATCAAACTTTCCAGTTTATTTGATTCAAAATTGTACTCGATAAATCGTGCTTTTGCTTTTTATTGAATTTGTGCATAAAGATATGTTAAATCATGAATCATACAATCATTCTATGCAATTTTTACTTCATTAGAACTAATGTTTAATGTTGACATAACATTTATAATTACTGTTGATCGTTGCAATTAAATTCATTAATGACGCCCAACCTCTTAGGTAGCAAGGAACAGTTTTTGATAAAGAACGCGGTCAAGATTTGAGTAAGATTGAGTGTTGCTGTACTTGAAGAATTATGAGTGTTGCTAAAATTCATATAATGATTTTTAATGATTATCATTAGTTAGAGGGATGTCTCTTGTTGATATTAATATCAATATGTAGGTCCCTAATGTTAAGTAAATGAGAATCAGAAATAAAATGCGAAACTTGCGGCGATGACTGTTGTGTTGACTTCACTCAGTGAATTTGCAAGTTACATACGGGAAGTAAAAATAGCACGAAAAGTAGATGGATGGGACACTGTAAAACGCATGTCTCGCTGTCACGATTTATACTACGATTGCCCACGAAATACTAAAAGTTTAAATTCGTCATTAATAGCCGGGTATATCTTGCGATAATTCTACAGACGGTGCTTTTTTCGAATCCAGTATGACTCGACTACGATGTGTACTCGACAATGTACGATGTTTGTGCGATAACAGAACGAGTTGTGGTGATTCATGTACGAATTTCAGCGATTGAGTAACGAACGCTTTGAGATCTTCCTAAGATGAAAGACGATATTTATACGACAATCTTACGAATGAGTACGAAATTGTACGATTGATACACGATATTCCCATGAATCAATACGAGTTTTAACGATTATATATCGGGTGTGTTAATTTATAAAGTGATCATCAAACAAATCATTGATTGCATTTTTGCATCAAATATTTACATGAAGTATTTTTGAATTTCACAAGAGAAGATGAATAATGCAATAATAGTAATATTCCTATATATAATAAATAAATGATAATCATGAAAACACATATTCTATACACGTAGTTGTAAATTTGCTAGTTAAGATTACCAACAAAATACAAATTGTTACTGTGTTTGCAACTGTGAGTAAAATTGTTTAATTTGCCGACGGGCGTTTATTATTGTATTAATAAACGGACAGGAATATCGTGATATTGTTTTAGTTCATGAATTGTTTAAATAATCACGAAAGCAGCAGCAGTAATGTTTGTATTAATCCCTGAATTAGATTATCAATAAATAACAAAATTCATTTCTTGATAATGACGAGATTACAAGAATGTGTGAAATTTCGAAAGAAAAGGTTCTGTAAGTAACTTACATAAATACTGAACGATGTACTTAGTAATCAAACGAAGAATACTTTACTTGCAAAACACTAACTAGTCTCATATTTCCCTAGTCTATTTTTCTTAGAGCTAAGGATTTCCGTTGATCGATTTCCCTATATAGACATAAACAAGTTTTTTTAACAGCTCTCCGGTCTATCTCCAGTATTTTGTTGGTGATATTTTTTATCTGCATCGTTTGCAAACTATCGATCAATATAAATACATGACAGAAAATAATCATCCAATTAGAATTTAAAATATATATACAAGAAAAAACGAGACGTACTTTTAATTATCGTTACTCTAGTACTTTGTAATGGATGGTAGGCTGTCTTTCTTTGTACTATTTTTTATCTATTTAATGCATCATTTAGATATTAAATAAAAACGTATATAGAAAATACCCAATGCTAACGTCAGCGGTTGTTACAAGGAGGTGATGTATATTAAAAAAAATAATACCCATTTTCTTTGTGTCACAATAAAATTTCCTTTTTTTAATTGATGCTAGTTTTGTTTTGTTTTTTTAACCCAACATTCTGGTGAATTATCTTTTATTACATATTCATCGTTGAACCCATTTAAAAAATAGCGGAACTTGGTTTCTAAACTCAAAAAAAAACATACTCATCGATTATGAAGTTAGGTGACTATGTAATACTAGCACTTGTAAAATAAAGGTTCAAGAAAACATCCCCTAAAAACCCAAATCTTAACATAAAACACAAATTTTAAGATAGAAGATATCGGCCGAAGAGATTTTATTATTCTTTTATTACATACGATCAACACCATAGTTCATTATTTTAAATATCATGATATTTTGCATATCATACTATATGCAAATATCAAACTTGTACTCAAATGTCTTTTGTCTTTTTTATCAACGTCCAGTGAAGTACTGTAAACGTATTATATTTAGTATGTACGATATTTGGCGGATATTAGTTTTTAAACAAGTTGACGTTGATATGATTTAGCGTATTCCTGAATGTAACCGTGGGTTTGTTTCGTCAATAAACAAAACACAGTCGTTGTGGGTTCAAATTGTGATATCAATGGTATATTTATTTAACACCCTGCAAAATATATACATCATCATCAATATCTAATAATAAGAAATATTTTATCACATTTATAAATAATACATATATAGACATACGGTATTTATCATCAACCATAAAATCTAAAATATTACACTGATAGCCAATTTACATGAATTTACTCTTCAAGGGAAATAATTCTTATTTTCCCAAATTGTAAATATTTGAATATATATCAAATTCTCAATAAACACAAAAATTACAATAGTTACCGAATTGTGGATTCAAGTGATGATTACTATCTATTAGATAATCAGCAATCTATATAGCATTGGCTCTGACTTTCCAAGGTCATTATTGTGTCCAATTGAAATAACTTGAACTATATTAATTACCATGTAAACCACTTTGATACCTTTACTCTTCGAATGCTAGAGTAAAATTGAATTATACAAAATACAGACTGAACTCTCTAGGAATTTGACCCTAGGATTACCAATAGAAATCAAGAATACTTGTTATGACCAATAGAATGTCACTGACCTCCAAACTAGTTCTTATCTAAAACTGGTCCTAATGAATATTAAAATAAGTTAAGAAAGATAACTCTAATGTTAAATTAGTAAGTTCATGCTTAGTGAAATTAGTAGTATGTAAATGTACTACATGTATAATGTAAAGTTAAACTTTTAAATTGTTTTATTTATTTCCAACTATTTATCAGATATTAAAATATTTTATTTCTTTAATTATGACCATTAAAATAACACATTATCACATGAATGTGACTATTTTTATACATATATGCATGGCATTAAGCGAGGTTCTTGATTTAGCGGAAGCCTAATTACGCCAAAAGCGCTAAACAATTATAGAATACACAGCCAAATGTAGTATGTTTACAGTAAATTAAAACATCCTAAAAATAGCTACACATATTCTTAGAAAAATTTATTAATCATAGAATTTTGTAAACTCATTTGCTCGAATTAAATAAACCTTCTGTGTTCTTTTCCTTTTTTTTTCTTTTTTGATAAGTCAATGAAATGTGGTGATAACGAACAGTGTTCTAAACTCAAACGTACAAAGGAAAGATACAAAACAGGAGCAGAGCAAAAACGGACCTCAACAAAAATAAGAAGTAGGATCAGGTGTCGTGGAGTAGTGAGAATTCTCTGCTGACTGGTCACACCTGCCATGTGCTTTTTTGTCGTAATCGGGAAAACGGGAAAATCCATTGGCAATTCGAATAAGGAACTATTTTCCCCGTCGGTTCCACTAGAGTACCAACCGAATAATAACTAGCTAACGCTTTATGATATTGCGCTACTCTGTTAGACATTTCTTGAGAAATAAACAGTAATAAATATAACTAGACTCTTATTGAAAAAGCAACAAAACAAGTCTTTTTAAAGTTCTTGCAAAATCGTTTTGATTAAAATCACGTGTTGTAAATGTGACATATCTCTGAACCCAATGAACACCAATATTGAGAAAAGAAATGTATAGATGATAGCAAATAAAAAGAGGTTATGATCGAGAAACAAATAGATTAGGAATTATTAAATATTATCATATATAGCTTTAAGGGTGAATTAAGAGCAATAACTGTAGCAATCCTTACAAATATTACTAGTATATCAATAAACGTAAGCAGTTTACAGTGTTCGTACACGGGTATTGACTTCTAGCTTTTGTTATATGATAAATTTGATATTGTAGGTAATTTATACTTCTTAACATTTGAACAAATACCTATTTATCATTAATCAACATGTTATTGTTCGATCATCTTCAACTAAAAAGCAAGGAAAGGTTTTCAAATCTAACATAAAAGCTAGCAACAAACCTTCCTTTAGAAAAAGAGATTCATATAAACTATTTTGTGAACAACTTTCGAATAAGAATACTGCATTAACAACTTTTTCAATCGTTTAAATCAACACAAAACAACATCTTTAAATACACATGCCAGAGAAAGCAAGGAGTATTGGGGTTAAAACAATTATAAAGTTTGAATATTGTAAGATAAATTGTATCGAATAGTACAGAAGATAAAGCAATTTTAGAGATTTAGAGGTAATGTGTAATTTAACTTTAAGAAAATGGAAAGGAAGACATCTGAATATCCCAATTACAAATATGATTATATTAAATTATTACAACGTAAGACTTTTTATTTAAAAAAATATGGCATTAAAAATTCAAAACCTGATAGACTGTATAATGCTGATTAAATCTGGTTTATCACTGGGTCGATAAATAACTGCTTTACAGCACTTTGCTTAGACAGGTATCTCTGAAAGAAATACACGGCAATCGTGTGCTTATGATTTACTTTTGGGGTTTTTTTTCAGAAAAGCAGATAAAACTTGATCAAAGAAAAGTTTACTAGAATACAGTACTTTTAAATTTGACCGACAAGATTTAAATCATCTTTAAAAACAATATGCCAACGAAAGTTTGTAAATGAGTCCAAGATATAGTTTTAAAATCAAGAACGAAAACTAAAGTAGACCCATTATACTAGAAAATGATACTGTAGATTGGCAAATAATTACGATGGTTTTAATTTTACTATGTATATGTATGTAATATAAGCATTAGTTTTCGAAAACGTTTCAATGCGAATACTTTCATCATTGCGCATTGAAATGAAAACATTCGTAATTGGTACTTTTTTAAGAACTCGTGCAATTTTATCACAATGAAATTAAAACAACCAACAGTATATCAACAAGTAATGTTCCGAAATTTAATTAATATATTAAGATTTTTGATATAAATAAGCGGGTGCCAAATTTGTATAGATTTTTTCCTAGCTAATATCTTATATACAACATGCATATAAGTTTGAACAAAATAATCTTTAAAAAAAATCAATTTCAAAAGTGGTATGCTAGGTCCTATTATCTTTTATTGTCACTGAATCGCATTCCAAAGAATCATCAATAGAACGGATATCGTAAAACTCACAACTTGGTATGCTTAATGTTTCATTGTTTTATGAATACAATAAATTCATGTGGGTAAAATTCATACGGATGAATCAAATTACAAAATATTTGAAGTTATATCATCCTTATTACATTGCCAAGAATGATATATGTGTTTTTTGTATGTAAAATTCGCCTTTTTCTGTTAGTATGAGGCCAATGATAAGATTGTTGGCACCAAGACAGAAACTATTCACCGCAACGCAACCAAGATACGGTAGATTTTGCTGTCGAGATTGTCTCCTTGAATAGTCACGCAAGTAGGTTAAGATAACTCCGAGGTTAATTCATTGTAGAAATTGTGAACATTTAAAATTTGTTTATTTTTAATTCCAAAAAGGCTGAATAGTTATTTTTCAAAAATGAATTCACCTCTAAAATTATCTTTATTTGTCAGAATCGTGTCGCTCATTTAAGCTTTCGAGCTAAGGTATCACGTGACAGTTAAAAATTGATCGTTAATTAATTTTAACAAAAAATTAAAAAGCGTAACACTACCATTAGTACATATACATGTAATATAATAAATTGATCGGTATACTGATTCATCGTCATTTGTATTGCTGCTAGAATCCAACTGTGGGTCACTGAAAATAAATATTGTTATTGTTTACCAAGAAACATAAGATAGTATGGTAATTCAGTGGCAAAATTAAATCCTTTGTATTTTTGTTCATAGGATAAGGAGATTATTCAAAGAGATATGTGGAACAGAATAAGAAATAATATGATCATAAAATAAGTGTATAATATTGCAATGCTCTATGATGGATATCATTAATTTAAGCTTAAATCGTTAAAAACAATTCTTTTGCAATTCTTTTGCAAAACCTTGCAAACCTTCCATCAAATATTAAGAGAATATTAAACTTACTGTTGCAGTTTAGGTCAGGATATACAAAACTGTTCTGGCAGTTCTTGAAACAAAGCTACAGTTAAAAAATAAACAACAAAACATATTTAATACATTAATTAATTTAACATGTAATGATTAATACATACGATAAAAATATTTATTTCATATTTCTTAGAAATTCCGAAAAGGCATGAAAATTGTTTTAAGGCGTTGCAGGAAACTCCAATGTTATACAGAAGTCAATGTCTGACTGAGCGTTTACTTGGCCAACATGTCAGCATTAGTAAGACATGGTCTTAAAGAAATTTGTTTTATCTTTTTAGCTTCATATGATTCAGAAATACAGTTTAGTAATTCCGTGCTTGTAGTTCATTTCCTTAACTGACTTATCAATATTTATTATCCTAATCAAAAGGTTTAATTTGGACAACATAATTTTGATCTATTTACCTCACACATTAAAACGTTTTCTAATGAATCAAGTACAGTTCAGATTATTTTTGAAATGAGCTAATACAAATGTGTCTTTACAGAATATATTACGCTTTTTAAAGGTGCCGTGTATTAGAAGTCGCTGTATTATTATTTTTTTTGTTCAATTATAATTTGGTTTTAAATAACAATTGTATATTTGTTAAACTGTTTTAAATTGTTTAGTTGTTAAATATATTCCAAGCATTGTACAAAAATGAAACTGCTTCTTCACAAGTTAACGCCAATTATGATTTTTGTTAAATTTGAAGCAAATAACATACTGAAAATTTTCAAACGCCCTTATCTATACTTATAAATTAAGACATTTTGTCAATAATCTACAAAATGCCTGCATCAGACTAACTTCTTACACCTTAAGTATTTCAACACGTGTGAGATGATGTCCGTAAACTATAACTGAATTTTACCCAATAAGTAATTATTGTGAAATTAATTAAAAACCTACTTTCATTTTCGATAAAAACAGACCGAAATAGCAAAAGTTAGAGTAAGGTGGTGGACACGCTTTGACGGATCCAAGTCAGTGGGAGCTTGTATCAAAATACAAATGTATATACTTGCAATGAAATAATATTAAATGATTACGTACAAATTGAATATATTTACTGGGAACTTATTTAGAGTATACATAGAAGTTAAGATTTGACAAATGTTGAATAAATAAAATGAGGCAATTCGTTTCTTGAACGCGCGATTTTAGTTTTAATGGCTATAACTTTCCAGAACGGGTTAATTAAGAACGCGGGTTGACTAATTAACGTCATGGCGGAAAGTGTAGGACGCGTTCGTCAGGCGTCGCGGGCAGATACCTAGGATATCTTTGGTTAATTTTACAAAGTTATGATATAAAATTGACCAATTTGACGTAATTTTAGTTTGATGGAAAGAACCCTCAGGAAAAGGGGTTCTTGACTAATTAACCTCATGGCAGAAAGTGTAGGGCGAGTTAATCATCGGGCAGATACCTTGGATCTGACAACTTTTGTTTAATATATGCAAATAAATATGCATACACTAGCATTTTTAAATTACAAACATTTTTTATACCACGACACAATAATTTGTGAACCATGAAAAGTGAATATATGATGTATGCATAAAACGAGAATCGGGGGGGGGGGGGTTTCTTCAAAAGTCTCACATCTAAAATTTTATTTGGGACAGTGAAAAAAAATTATATTGAAATTCGTCCTACAGAACAAAATTTAGAAAAGACTTTATAAAGGCTCTTGATTTAACTCGAACATAGTAACAAAGGGCAATATACTTATATTCCTTTTATGAGATGACAGAGTTGATTTATTAAATGGTAATGAGATAATAAATCTGAATAAAGCATTAGGTTACATTCCCTTTAAAAAATAATTTATAGATGTCAAAGATGTCAAAGCTCGATTTGTTGCGCTTTTAGCGATATCGAACATATATAGGTAAATGGAAAGTTTCAGTTTTAGTAAGTGCATACCTAATTTCATAATCCCAACCAAAATACTGATTAATTTTTGAGGCTCCAGGCAATATCTTTTAATAAAAACTACTGTTTACAGGAGTGTTTGTAGGACTTAATTAAGTATTAGTACTAGTATTATAACATCAAAACCAACAGTTTTTATGGACACCTTACAAATTCCAAGTTAAATTGACATTTGATGCAGAAACAAAATATATTGGGTTTTTTAATGTGCAGTCTGCAGTGATAATGAATCTACGAGAAAATGTGTTTATTAAGTAAGAAGGAAAATCCGTTACTTTAAATGACTAATAAATAAATCCGATTGATGGGAATACGTAAAGGGTTTGAATACTTCTTAAAGGAGAATGCCACTGTAAAATCAATGTTATATCTATAACAGAGTATTTATACCTTGTATGTCTCTAGGAGTGTCGTACCCATCGCTCTTGAAAACATCAATGCATTCACTTATAAATTACAATAATTTATAAGATAGCATATAAAAAATTATTACTCTTTTATCGATCATTATATCACTGATAACATTTCATTCTATCGCTCATACATCTACCTTAATGAAAAATCAAACATAAATTGCACTTTTCAGATATGAATTATAAATCATGATGTGTTTTAAAGTTTTATGCATCAATTATAAAGATCCTTTCAACTCTAAGCTTGCTTAAGCGTAGAAACTGTTATGCTTTTTGTTTTATTGAAACTAATGTACTTAAAGATACCATTTCTAGTCATCCATGTATTTAAAAAGGATTTTTTATTTGGCAACAAAAGCAATGTCTCAAAAGAATGACTAATTTTATATGAATCACTTAGAAAACCAAGTTATTCTTTCCAAATAGACCTTCGTAGTGTTATGTACGATAAAACTAACACGCTGGAAAAACATACTGTACTCATGATGTAGAAAAACAGTTTTTTGTTGTTTAAAATTGTGATTTGTTGTTATTTAAACTGTTCTCAAAAACAAGTGACTGCAATGAGATCATTTCAAAATTCTGGAATTATATGGCTTTTCATCTTAATTCTTTCGCCATGTGCTGGCAATTTACGTCCTGGTTTTTCTCAGATCCAACATGGCCACCGACTTCACGGAAGCATGATAAATTCCTTCACAGAATTCAGTTTCCTGGACTGTGTTATGGAATGTTTAGTGACCGCACGCTGTGTTTCGGTTAATTATTACAAAGGGGCTAACTTCTGCGAAATGAACTATAAGAACAAAAATTCGGCAGAGGATCAGTTTGCAACCGTCGCCGGATGGGTTTATAGTGAAAAGAATCACTGGGCAAAGGTAAATATTAATAACAGTGATTTCATATAAATATTTATTGGCACCTATCTTTGTGGATTTAGTGCAAAAACACAGTCTCAGTGATATAAAGATTCGTTGTTAATGATACTAACTATACAATATATTATTAGTACATGTTTCACACGTCAAACTTTGTATTTTGCTGATAACAAATGACTTGAAGCACACCAAGTCCAAGCTCCACGGCTCAGCGGCCTTGCTATTGTATATTCCATAACCTTTTGGTCATAATTGGCAATGATCAGTAAATGACCAGTCATTGCGGCATATTGGATCCCTATTTGAACGAATAAAAGCTATTTGAAGGAATAAATTACAATAAGCAAACACATAGATGAGCATGGAAATTATGCGTCAAAATAAAATAGCAATGAATAATAAGATTTGCAATACATGTATATCTCGATGTATATATTAATGGGGAAAACAATAAGCAGCTGATAACCGGACCTTGAAACAAAAACTGCTCCCAATACCGACAGTACATAACCTATAACACATACATAGAATGATATCTACTTCAAATGCAGACCAAATAATCCCAGCCTTTGTATTTTCACTAAAGACAAATGCATAATGAATATTATATAAGCAAACCTAAACAGTGTTTTCTAAATTCTTCATAATTATAAGATGCAAAAGCTTCTTCCTATCCTTCTCTCAAATATCCT
>WFKH01011926.1:61594168-61621891 GCA_016163765.1 Magallana hongkongensis
TTGTGCAGATTAAAGTTTGATCAAACCATGATTCCCTAGAGAAAAGTGGGGCCACAAAGTAGGGGGGGGGTATATAGGAATAGAGAAAAATCTTCTTACAGGTACAACAACAAAAGGGGCTATGAATTTACCATAAAAATATGTGGATAAAAATCGGCAGATTTTCAAATTTTAAATTTTAAATTTTTTGAGCAAGATACACTGTACTTAGTTGTCAAGATATTTTGATTCTGATACTGTAATGCTAATTTGATCAGAGTTAAGGCTATTATTGCTCAGGTGAGCGATGTGGCCCCTGGGCCTCTTGTTACAAATGCTACTGAAATAGTTGTTTAACTTTATTCAACTGAAACTACCGAGTAAAATGCATTAAAGTCTATTTTTGAAAATAAAACTAAATGTTTAGTTACATGCAAGAATTTTTACAAAAATTCCGATTTCTTTTTTATTTTCAATGACTATCTCCCCTTTAAACTTAAATGTTTGATCAATATTGTTTATAACACAGAATAGAGTTTCATAAAACTATGTACATGTAGTCGTGTCTCTTAGTTCATCAATTGTTGTACATTTATTTAAGACATCCCCTGCTGTTTATTATGTGTAGCATTATCAAGTATTGTGGGAGCAAGGGCTATCTGATATAGCTCACCTTTTCATCTCATTTGAAATAAAATGTTCATTGCATGTTAATTTTCTAGCAATACGAAAATGTTGTTTATACAAATACTGCATTTACATGTATTTTCAATAAAGTTGATTTTCAGCTAGCACTAATATCTGTTTATCATTCATATTTCAAAAAAGCAACTCTAATTTCTATTTATCAACACATCTCTAACTTTGAAAATGTAGGGAGAAAAATGGCACATAATCAGTTATACATGTGTACATCGTTTTACCCTGTTAAATATCATGAAGATTTCATAACACAGGGCTGTCGGTCTTTGAGAAAAAAAACAAAACCAATCAGAGTATTAATTAAGGCATCTGGTGGTTTAGATTTTACCGGTTTTAACAAACTTTTGTAGAAAATAACACATTTCCCTTCATGTTGTTTGTTCTCTACTTCATTTTCAGTGGATACTCTGTGGAATCTTTCTAATCCGGTTTGTTCCCTGGGGACATATTTTGTTTACACATATTCATTAATTATGCCATATGAAAATATACTCTGCAGGTGACCTTCAAAGATGACGTTAA
Source organism: Magallana hongkongensis (assembly GCA_016163765.1). Classification (NCBI taxonomy): domain Eukaryota; kingdom Metazoa; phylum Mollusca; class Bivalvia; order Ostreida; family Ostreidae; genus Magallana; species Magallana hongkongensis. The sequence continues at coordinate 61,595,372 of WFKH01011926.1, forward strand.
AAGCATGGTTGTTTGACGTAATACGATTTGGTGACTTCGGGTTCTTTATTTGCTGTTTCATATACAGGAATTCTTTAATAAACGCTTTTAAATGCTTCCTGTGTTTTGGCAAACAAGTATAGTAACATCCTGTAAATATTCTCTCCTTTATTTCTAAAGCCAAACAGGCTATGGATACTCAAATACCAAACATAACAATACAAGATTCAAGCAGTTTGAACAATAACAATTTTAGCACACGCATTAGCCCTATACATGCAAAGTTAACAACAATTGTCGATAAAAAAAATTATGCTCACGTACATTTGGTTTCAATATTGATTGACAAAGTTTCAAAGTAATGATTAAGTACATTTAACCCAGTAGAGTAAATTTAAAAAGGGTGGGGGGATAAATCGCAGAAACCATTTTGAATCGGAATTCGATGCAAACATGCACATCTACACAAAATATATCTACCAACTACAAAGTTTTATTTATATGATAAGTCCAGTAGTTTAAAAAGATTTGCACTAACAACTTTTTTCTGTATATTAGGAAGAATAGATTGCTAAACACGATGTTTCTGTGAGCTACAAAGTTTCTTGAAATTGTGTTCATTAATTAAAAAGAATATAATATTAACCAATATTAACCAAAGTCGTATGTTTAAGTAAAAAAAATATTCCCCAATAATCGAAATTCTCTGTACATTTAAACAATAATTAAGTATCTATTGGCTACAAAGTTTCATAAAACTAATGACTTACCGACTGCCAGAATGACTAATCAACTGACAAAATGACTAACCGACTGACAAAATGATTACTTGACTGATTGACCGACGGACGGACAGATGGAAGGACGGATCTTAGAATTTTATCTTACGCAATAACCTGTTTTGCGAATATAATGTCGATATTGTTTTTGTCTTATAATTTTGGTGAGAAAGACACCGTACTGCACGGAGTTAGTGTCAGGTGATCTATTTAATATATATTATCATCTGTTCTTTTTTTCAAATTTTCAGGGTGAATACGTCATATCATAACTTTGATTCTCTTTAGATGAAAAATTTAAGATGGGCTAAGGGAGATGTTAATTCAAATATACATATTTATGGTGTATGTATAGTATGAAGATAGCAACCATTTTACCTCATGTGTATTATGAAATTAAGAGGGATCATTTTGGACTCTATAATTGTTCTTTTTGAGAAGAAGAGCTCTGTATAAAGATATAGGAAAATGCTTACAAAAATTTAAAAGCTGAAATATATCATATTTTCTTTACTAGAATATACCCTAACAAATCATATCTGAAAATTTAAAATAGATCTGTTAGTTAATTTATCGACCACCCAGCAAGGTGACGCAGACCATCCATTCCCTAGAGGACTTTAATCGATAAAATGTACGTCAAACATGGACTGTTCTTTATATAAAGAGTTTTTTGTAGATTTATAGATTATCAAGGATGACGCTTACTCAGAATTCTAAAAATATTCCGCTGATGATAATGAAAACCAATTAATTGTATGTTGCGGAAGTTCGAATGTATTGTTATATTTCACTTTCAAAAAAAAATAGGATCTTTTAAGTTAGTTACTTATGAATTTTTTTTGAAAATATAAAAAAAATCTCTTTAAATTTTACCATATGATTGAGATTTCCATTAATGTGATATTGTTGCAAATAAATAAACTCTTTGAAAAATGAAAGACAGTTAATAAAGGACAGTGCAGCTTAATAGTTACACAAATTTAGATTTTGAGCAACAATTTTTAAAAATATTTCAGTCTGAATTTCCTCTATCTCTTTTCCAGACCCTACCCATTTGTTATTCGATTTAACAACAAAACTAAAGGCTGAGAACTCTTAAACTACTTATATTGTTCTACTTACATGTATACTGGCATTTTGAGGTACAGCGCACTTCATATACGATTTCGCCTAAAAATAGCACTTTTGCAAACATCAGACATTTTCAATATTTTACAATATTTAGTTAAAATATATTCAAAGAAACGCAAATAACACAATAACCATGCTGAAAGAGTCTTTATTATCTTACCCCACATCATTAAAATAATCAGGTTTCGTTAGGGATATATAGGAAAATAGTTCGTATTCGATAAAAAAAATTGGATTTTTGACTATTTGAACCACTCTGAACCAAAAAAATCCGATTAAAGTTATGTTCTACAGGTATTGTAGTACTCGTTTACATTGAATTAGTTTTGGTTTAACGTGGCCTTCGTACTGAAAATTAGACAAATATTTCAATTAGTGTCTTTTCTAATACAATCATATGTGTATAGCCATATATATTGAAAATAAATCTTCTGAAAGCGTTAGATGCGTGGCCTAGTGGTAACGCATAGGTCTTATTGATTTTGTGGTCGCTGGATCGAATCCACCAAGTAGTAAATATTTTCTTCACTTAACTGAAACATGACAAAAATAGAGAGATTAATTTACATGTATCTAATCTTCTGGGGTTTTTTAATTATCTAGTTTTAGTCTGAGTATGAGCACACCCAATTTGAACAGAGCTCTTTATTAACAATATACATGTACTCTATTTACACTTAGATTCATTGCGTTTTGCTTGAATTGATCATGGTTCAGAATATCAACTGACATTTTACACAGAGTTTCCTGAAATTATGACAAATCAGTTGTAGCTGACACCATTATAAAATCAGTATCTAGGATTCGAAAATCATACTGCGACAGCTAGGTGCCTGAAGCTATTTTTAGTAACATGTACTTTCCGCCGAACACAGGTGTAGGCGAAATAATGGGAAAAGGCGCAATACCTCTTTATGTGAGGTCAATGTCAAATGTTTTAGATATGTTGTTCTTTTATTATTTTAAGCATTTTTTAATATTTCTTCATTGTTTGCCTAACTGTTATCTGAACGAATAAGAGAGATAAAACCATCAGAAAATATGCAATGTTATATTGACAACTTATTTTATCATTGTGCTGCCAAAAATGTTTAAGTGGAAAAACTAATTTAAATAAATTTTGTTCGAATTTCTCTGGCCTGCTACAAGTCTATATGTGTTTGAGCCAAATTCCATAAAATGATAACGATATTAAATGTTATGTCAGAAATATACATTTTTTTTTTAAAAACTGATTGTGTTTAGATCAAATTAACCTCATGATATTAAACTTTTAAAAAATCAGAATTTGAAAAGTCAACCCTTAGTCCCTAACTCAGATTATTCAAATGACCTTCCTAATCACATGTGTTTGAGATTTGGAGACATGTATCACTCCCCCTTTTCAAACACTATCTTAAAAATGAAAAAAAAAGTGGCAAACACACTTTTAATATGCATGCTATATTATAAACGATGTAACAAACCCATCTGTCTACAAAAGCAATTACTTCTTAAAAGGATTGGATGTTCATGGTCATTTTAAGACTATATTGCTCTCCTTAAAAAGACGAGTTTTGTATTAATAGACCCCTTCACGGTAACTGTGGTACTGCTCTTTTGCAGGGCAAAATGACATAATTTGGTGAAATATGACGTAACGTCAATGGTTTCATTTACGTCATTTAATTATCTACTACTAAAACTTCGGCAAAGTATATCAATTTGCCCTGCAAGAGAGCAGTACCGCAGTTATCGTGAAGGGCTCTATATATAGAAAAATATTCAAATGTTTGAGCTTAAATATGTGATTTATTTTCCTTACTAAATAACAGTGAATTGCATAAATACGATATCTAAAATATTATGCCCAATCTAATGGCTAAATCGTTGACCATTACGCCTCCGTAAAATAAGGTCACAAAACTGGACGAATCAAAATGCTATCCAACTACTACATGTATATAAAAGCATCGTGAACTGAATTAAGGAACTTCTTTTCCCTCTTTTAGCGTTGATGGATTTGGTATGAGGAAACTGACTCCTAAATATTCGGAATTCGATCTTTGTTGCCCTCAATATTAAAGCCTTACCAATAATTTGGTGTTGGTGAATTGAGCGGATACACATTGTATGTTTACAAGACAAAAGTAATTCGACTTATCATCGATGCAGGTAAGGGCAACTGGCTAATTTGGCAAATATATTACATATACATAGAAACATGTATATTAAATATGAGTTTAATAAATGATTTGGGCTTTCTTGCAATGAATTAAAAGTTAAGAATTTTGGATAGAAACCAGAGGCGGGTTCAACATAGCGGACGCTCGCGAGCCCTCGCCAAAATTAGTGTTGCAGGTATTTTGCGCGCTCGAACATCCTTTCTGCTGAACACGTCTCTGGTTGTCACCATAGGGTTACGATATTCAAATCAATGTTATATACATCAACTTCTATATAACCCCGGGTTATGATTTTTTTTAATTTTTGGTAGTTTAATTCATGCATTACAGACAAAAACATTTTGTTGTTTGAATATACTCAGTCAAGTCAAATCTTAAGTTGCATTCTGGGGGGGGTTTTATCAAAATTTCATTCCATAACGGATTATACTTTTTATGAGTACATTCTACATTTAATTAAGGTTTTACAATGTATTAGACGCATTTTGATTTGTTTTTACTTTAAAAATGAATTAACAAGAGACAAAAAACGTAAAGTAGAGGAATAAACATGGATCTTGTCCCCCAAATTCAAATTGTTTCATTTTATTTCTTACTTATCTTAGCTCATGTGTTGAAAGATAATCCATGTTAAGACACGTGTTTGAATAGTTTTTAAAAACAACTTACTGTGACCCTGGACCGGAAGCATCTTTTTCGTTTGGCTCGTTTCTTATTAGTCATAGTTCTTTATCCATTTAACGCTAAAAAATTGAGAAATTGGTTATGTCGTCATTGTTTCTCTTTTTTACAGGAACTGATAATGAAGTATTTCCTGAACAGGATATATAACAAAGAAGGTCTTGCAATTTTTTGGAACAAGATTAATGTATATTCATCCTCTCTTTGTTACCCGAGACTATTCATTCTATCTGTCTCTTCCTCTCTCTCTCACTTATGGGGGGAGACTTTTTCTTTTTATCATTTTGTCAGATTAAAAAGGTATTCTTATAAGTTTGTGCATCATGCCACAAAATAAAGCTCGGCCAATGCTTTAACTGAGAGTTGACTTTGATCTTACTGAATGGTGACTTAATGGCATGGCTCTGCCATTCAGTTATTTTTCCAGACCTTTCGTTATCAGTTACGTGACAGAATTGTAGAGCTTCATCCTGTGTGCGCTAATTTTCAAAAAAAATTAAAATTAAATCTTATTAATAATATACACATTTATTCACAACTATCTTCGAAAGGCATGATTATATAAATTTGCGCTGATTTTGGGTAACATGAATTGTAAAATATCCAAAGAATAATAATAGAAGAACAAAGAGCGTTGTACACATCGTTTTCCTCGAGGATTGAAATTGAAACTAAACGCCTATCGCCTTTCAATTAATAATTTCGATTCGATCCCCGCAGAATGAACCAGCTGCTAAAGCCCGATAAAGGGCCTAAAAAGCACCAGATGTATAATACTTTTTATTAATGGGTTAATTCTAAGTGTAAATGGGTCATTATGTTCCAACGAAAGTTTGATCCGCTTAACAAGGTTGATCACATGGCATCGATTTAAATCCAACCCCTGTCGTTGGGACTAATTCCCAGCAGATTTTTTGACATTCATTTTTTAATTTTTGAAAAGTTGCGTAAAAAAAATTTAGAACTCATTTCAAACAATGTAACATTGTTGTAAATTCCCACTGTATAGAGATTTTGATGCAAAAGATCAATATGTCACTCAATTATAGTTATTCGAAAAAAAAAAATCATTGTTAGATTTTCGCGGTGTAAAAATTAAAATATTATGACATGTGTGAAATCAACACCATATTGAAGGAACATGTGGTAATTATCTAATAACTATATGTATTTAAATTTCTTTATTGGATTAATTTTTGATATCAGATATTAGATTCAAAAAAGCAATAATCTGCAAAGCATTTCAAATAAACATTCTAGGGGTTTTTTTCTGTTTTCCTTACGTGGAGAGGTAATTTTAGAGGGATTTTTTTCTTGTATGTTTATGCAGGAAAGTTTTGACAACTTTATATAATGATAGGTAAATGATGGGGGTTTTTTTTTCAAGAAAAAATAGCAACGTTAGATAAGCTATTTTAAGGTGATATAGACACAGAAATGTATATCTACTAATTAAACTATGCAGGTAGTACTACATGTCCTTCAATCTAGATTAAATTAAAATTTAGACGGAATTTTCAGTTTAAGTCATAATATATAATTCTACAAAGGCACACTTATATACAAATACTTTATATACATTTATTCTCATCAAAGTATGATTAGCAGCTTTTAAAGATGTCTGCTTAATTGAAAGCAGCTGCAATTTCTATTTATCAATATTCAATATTGAATATAAACATTTTCCTTTTGGGACTTCTGCACATAATGAACTTTAAACACTCAGTATGTACAAAGTTTTATTATGTATTTGAGCACAAGGCTACACCAAAAAAAAAGACTGTTGGTGTCTGCAGAAAACAAAACCATTCAACAATTATAATCGATAGCGCATCCGGTGTTTTTGTTTTTCCAGTTAAAATCCAAAGCTGCGGTCAACTTTCTTTCATTCAGTTTGTTATTCTGCGTCACTTCCGGAGGATGTACTACTCGTTTTACCTCATCTGTTGTTTTCTAAGATTATTATTTTGAACCTCACATAGTCACACAATTATCGTGTTTGTCATATCACTATATACTTTGTAGGTTACCTTGAACTATTGCGTTAAAAGCATGGTTGGTTGTTCACTTTTTAAATATATACATGTAATTTAACTTAGATAACACATAAATACTTCCTTTGTTTTTGCAAACGAGTGCAGTAACATCCAATGAAATGAAAGCATTCTTTTCTATTTCAAATAAAAAAGAACATGATAACCAGCTTGAGTTAGAGAGCAAACATAGTCTGACTCAATACAAAACCATAAAACCTAGCTGTTAATTAATTACCATTTTATTTTTCGCACGCAAAAACCCGAAAACATTTTAACAACGGAGAAATACTCCATGGATATGTAATAATAAAAAAAATGTTTTTCATAAGTTGTTTACTTATAAAAGAATATACAAAAAAAACAAAGTGCAATACTAGTAAACGAATAGTATATCGGGTTATTCAACTCTGTAAGTTGGCTTTAATCAGAGAGATCATATTTCTATAGTTACATCTCTATTTATATTAAGAGAAAACGTACAATGTATGCATTCTTTCAATGCAATATTATTACTTATTAGGTTTGTTACTGACTGACTACAGAATTATATCGGGTTGATCAATCTCATAGATGGCGAGGCGAAGCCGAGCCGTCTATATGAGATTGATTAACCCGATATATTTCCGTAGTCAGTCAGTAACAAACCTATTAAGCATTTTGTTTTTTCGAGGACTATCAAGTGAGACATTTATTTCGCAAGAAGCGATGATCTTCAAAAATCCTTGTAAAAAAGGCATTACATCTCGTCCAATTTAACAAATGCGAACTCTTCAAAATTCTCAATCTCACCTTTTGAATTGTCTTTGAAAATCTTTGCTGCACCCTTGTTCACTTTCAATTTTTTTTTTTTTTTTTGCTATTTAATTTTAAACGTTTCTTCCTTTCCTCCGCAGAGGTTTGAGTAAATCTTAACGCTGCCATTTTATTCCGCTCCAGACAGAACAGCGTGACGTCAATTCAAAGGGCATCTACTTTAATTTAAAAGTATTTTCAAAGGGCAGCTACTCCAAATATTAAGAACTTGCGGAATCACGAGATGAGTAGGCGAATATTAATTCTCACCAGACGGACATAGAGATATTTCCGGCAGTCAAGTGCCATGTTTAATCCAATGAAAGTGTGACATTTCAGTCCAAAGGAAAACAAAATAATATACACCTTTACAAAAATATCTACATCGCGCATGTACCAACATTATGAACGAATATAGTAAAAACACAATTATCTCATATGTGTGGTGTATACTACCCGTGTGATAAACCTTTGCTTTATCAACTGGTGATGCTTTATCAAATGCTTCCGGTCAGAACTATTTTTGACACAGCCCCTTGCTTCAACGCTTCAGTGACCTAGTTTTTAAAGATTTTCCTGTATATTCCACTATTTCTACTAACAAAAATTGATTTAAATAGATTTTGTCGAAGATTTAAATAACAAAAATGAAGAAAAACATATAGGTGTGTAGTCAATAAAACTGCAAATCACGTAAGGTATAAAGGAGTTAATCCTGACGACGCGATGAAAACAACGCTTTAGTTGTGTTTCTATTAGGCCTATACAAGAATTTAACGAAATAATTGCCTCCCTAGACTTTTATTCTACCACCAGTAAGCATCCTTATTCAATACTTTCAATTTCGAATCATTAGGCTAGTGTTTGTTTTATAAAACATTAACAACTGTTCCTCCTTCGGGTCAATTCAAACTAACGACCATCCGCAACTTTGTGCATGTCAACAAACTTCACTATTTAAGTATTTAGCATTTCCATTGAAGTAATTAAGCTCTAAGAAAAAAAAATTAAAAACATTTCAGTGAAGCTTTACATTAAAACAGCTATATTATCTCCGAAATGACCTTTGAATTCTAAATTGTATTGCGCAATGTCAAAATAACCGCATAACAGAACTTTGGATCATCGATTAGGATTAAAAAATCAATTTGTGTCATTTATGGGGCTCTCTCAAAAGCTTTGTAATATAAATAAAATCGTATGAGATAAATATAAAATCTATAATTGTGTGATTTTATATTTGCTTTATCCAACTCGTTGAAATGCAGAAGAGCGGTGTTTCTCGACCACATAATATTTACGTCACTCACACGTAAGGGTTATAAACGTGGTCTTTAATAAAGCAATCATGTTTCTTTGCAGGTTTCTGTGTTTACTGTATTGTGTTAATTATGGATTAAGAACAATAAGTTGTACCAAAATTGGCCAAAATCTTTAATCAGTTAAAATGAACGATGTTCTTGATGTAAAGTTATTCGTTTTCAATTCACAACTACATATGCAATTCTTTATCTGTAGCTGCACACTTGTAACTTTAAAGTAAAGTTTGGATTGACAAATAGTCTGTAAACAATTTTGGTACCAATACATTCCTTAGACATTTAACTACTCAATTCTTTGAAACACCTTAACTAGCCCTGTAAAATAAAGACGTGTCCTTTGCTTAATAGTTATATTAGTTACACTTGATCTGTACCTGAATTTACAACACTTAGTTTTTCGACATTTTTATGGGTGTTAAGAAAAGGTCTGAAGCATGTTAAGTAACGACAAACTTGTAAAATATTTTAAAATATTTGATATTAAATATTTGCACAAAATATGTCTGAAAATTTGGTTTTTTGGTTCAACACTAGCGCATCCTAAATTGCTAGCTTTTTTGCAATTAAACTGTACATCTACGGTCCTTCAATTCGGCTTTACTTTTAAGGCTACAGTTTTGCAGTCAATATATCAAGAGAAAATAGCAGTAGTGATGATGTGATACACTTAGTTAGTCATATACAACGAAAAGAGGTGAACAAGTGATAATTATGTCATTTATTAATTCTAACCAGATTATTTTCTTGAGATAGAATTGGATATTAACATATAATGACGTCATCATTAGAATTAGCGTCCAATGTATCAGCATTTATAATTATGAAAAAAATATATGTTTCTGAATGGAGAACTTTCCTTCAAAAGCTCAACAATGTGTGCTTGTTTTAGCACTGTTGATAAAAACCAAGTCATGTCTTTCTTTACATAATTGTACATTGTCTAAATCATAAAAACAAAACAGATAGAGCCAAACGATTTATTAGTATAAATACAACACACTTACAGGTTTTTTTTTTTACAAATCCCTATTTTTAAAGAGTAGTATATTCTTGAACTGGACTCTTGCAAAATATACTGTGGTTTAGTTGATATGTGTCAGCATCAATTTTCGTGAATTTTAAAATTAATGTTTCAAGAATGCCCTAATTCATGCCCAATAATACTATTAATACAACATGTCAAAAGATATTGCACTTTATTGATCATTATATATCGTGTATCAACACAACAACGAAAACCGATGGTCAACGAATATTAATGAAACCATATTATTAACACTAACTGAAGATTTCCGTATGCTATCAATATTAGAATAACATCTCACGGTCATGTGATCAATCTTTACTAAAATCAAGGCATGTCTAGGGATAATCCTTGTTCCTCTCTTCCTCTTCCTTATCTTTAAGAAATGGCAATGCTTGTAGATTTGGGCGGACTTAATGAAATCGATAATATAAGCAAGAATATTGATTATTTTACAGTACTTGAAAAACTATGATACTCTAAAGATAATAAAAAAAACCAAATATTATACAGAAGAACATTTTTTGAAATGGAGCAAGCCAACCTAACGAATGATAAAACGTGTCATCTGACGTTATATGTGTAGAACAATGAAAAAATGGTGTATCAAATTTTCAAAAAATATTTTTATAATCACAATTTTTATATTTCAATGATAAAATGATTGACTCAGGTAGGAATGTCTATATATCCAGTAGGTAAAATGTTTCTCACATATAAATCATTATTATAATTACCTGATTGTCATTTTCAAAGGTAACCACGTCACCTGTCAGAGAAAATACACAAAAATAAGTCTTATTATACTCTCTAAGCATTGGTCTATAATTTAAACATGCCAACATGACACTAGTTTAATTATCCGGCACATTTTTTTTACAACACGTGAGCCAAATTATTAAAATAACATAACCAATATTTATTACTTTGCAGGGCTAATATTGTCGTACTTTTTTCAGTATTATTAATTTGTAATTATCACGTGTTGCGTTGGCAGTTATTTTTCTAGCCTAATAGCGTTTGGTATTGCATCACAAGGGTTAATATTTAGTCTATGCGGGATGCAAAAGTTCAGTTTATTCTGGTTAATACTAGTTTTGTTTCAAAATTGTAGCAACGTAACACTTAATCAAAATAGCATTAATTAACTCTGAACAAAATGTAGCATTATAAAATTGACTACAGAAAGTTTCTTGTTACTTTTGATTGTGCCTCTCTTTGTGCAAGTATTGTCCTAAAATGATTATACACAGGCAAATATTTAATCAAAGCAGAGAATAAATGTATATAGCAAATATTGATATATGGTTACTTCCTTCTTTAAATCAGCAGTTTGTATAACGTGTTTTAATCAGTTTGGACCTGATTGGAACTGATTAGATGTTTTACCATGTGAAAATAAGATAAACAGGATTAAATCAAGTCAGTTCTTGAGGGATACAAGCTTTTTATTTCTTAATTAAATGGTATGTATATTTCATCAAGTTTTGATATATTTATTTCGTTAAAACCTAAATTTGCCCTTTGAGGTATTTCACTACATCAAGAACTATACTTTTTAGACACTACGTCAAAAAATGGCAATTTAAATGTTTTGTAATATTTGTGTGAATCAATTTGTTTGTATATCATCAAAGCTCAGTGGTTAAAGTGTCGGGCTTCTGAACCGCAGATCATGACTTCCAATCCACCTGGAGGTTTTGTTCATATTTACTGAATTAATTTTTTTTAAATCATACTTTTTAATACAAAATTCCATATATTTTCTCCTTTTATTTATATACCTCTAACGCATCATTATATATATCATTTTCAAGTAATTTTCTGCTGCTGATTTGAGAAACTATTCCAAGGTGTAGTGAGCCACCTCAAAAAGGTTAATATTCATTAACTGACCGATCTAACCACATACGTGTACTTTCACGTGAGTAGGTAGGAGAATACAATTCCAAAGATCATGGGCAGGGTATGGTATTAATTTACTATTTGGATTTATAAAATCACACCCACCCCTTCCTTTTTTACTGTAGGCATGCTAGTGAGACGAGAGAATGTTGGTCTTTTGGGCAGAATCGGTTTATTGTCTGTAACATGTTGAACTTCAAATTTCGGATCATCCATCCATAAACATCTGGGTAAAATAATTAATTTTGAAAACTTTTATTAAAGAATTATATTGTGTTATTTCTTGAAATTTACGACGAGAAACATCAAGCAGAATGGCATTTGTATTTCACACTTGAGTCAGCTGTGACCTTATATAATAAAGTCTCTGCCATCTCCTCAGTCTGAATCAGAGAAATCTTGAACAGGGATCGGGGAAGAGTCATTGTCTTGCTACGGTTGATCTGATCACTCATCCCTGCTGATAAGAAGACTTTAGGATTCTGTTTGACATGGAAAACATTTCAAACATCTCTGGTAAGTGCTTTTCAATTTGCATCTTGTATTCTTTGTAAACTTATGGGGTTTTTTGGTATGGTTTTGTTTAGGGTTTTTATGTCTATTCTTGGTATTTTTTATTGTTGGTTCTATTGTGTATTTTTGTTTTGTTTTTTGACTTTTTTTTTTTTGGGGGGGGGGGGGAGGTGTTGTTTGTTTGCTTCCGGAATATTTTCTTACTAGTATATAAGTAAAATTCATCATTCTTAGATAAACCCATTTTGCTTAATAAATTTGCATTGGGTAAAAATATCAATAACGATTTTTGTTTTCAAAAAATTATTAATGAATTGGTTTGTTTTACAAACTAATAGAAGTCTCAATTTTTAAGAGATGATCCTGTGATAGAATTAGTATTTTTGTTAAATTTTATTTATATACTTCATACTAGAAAATATTAATACAATATTTTTAAGCGTAAAATAAATGATGATCAGAAGCGTTTAAACATACAGACAACTCAATATTGCTGCGATGCAGTATCATTAAAAAGATCTTTACAATAATTATGTAATTTTCCAGTTATAATGATATATACAACATTTCAATGCAGCGTACCCAAAACTACCGATGATGACGTCACTCTAGTTGAGAACCAGCTTAAGATTGATTATGATAACCTGCCTTATTTCTTTATACGACTTATTTTTAAAATTTGTGCTTAATATTTATTAATGATTGTTATTATAGCAATCAAGTCTACTTTTTAGTAGACTTAGTAAATAAAAATAAATGAATGCGAGCAGATGAATTTCTAGTGACAGAGTTTCGAAGACATCTTCCTTCTTAACTCTAAAAAAGTGTTATTTATACACATTTAGATTATTGGTCGTATTTCATATTTCGCCGATTTTTTAAAAATAATTTTTTTTATTACTTTTTTTTTGGTAGTCTACTATCGCCCTTAAAAATAGGTTTCTTGTTTTACCTGCCTTCTTAAACTTAACACAATTCATGATATTTTGCAACTGTCAAAAGCCTTTTGATTTAGAAGAATTTATTTCTTTTAAATAACAACATAAAAGGCATTACACAAAATCGACATACAAAAGGGAAAAATGTAGCTTTCATATCATGTATTTTGGTACAGGTTTGACACTTTTTTGTTGCTTATTACTACAACAGACTAAGTGTTAATGTATGGGGTTTTTGAACAACAAGCAAATACGTTCCTTCGTGTTTTGAAATGAACCAACACTTATCAACACCATATGAAGGCTTGTATATTTACACCTTTGTTACGGCGCTCAAGGTCATTTATCAGAGATTGGTCTTTTACATCGCGCTATTGCTTTTGTGACAATTGACTGCGGTGCATTAAGAAAGCTTATTGAAGTAACAGCTGCTTACCGTAAGAAAGTAACATATTAAAACTACACTAATTTTTTTCCATGCAATACATCTTATACTTCTTTAGACAGTGTCTTTTCCCCAAGGAAACTTTCTACTACTCACACAACAACTGACGTTTGTGTTATGAAACACTTTTTGTTTATCGAGCTGTTACACAAAGAATAAAAGATGCATAAAATTATACAAAGTGTAAATTTCATCCAGACTGACTACTTTTGACATTTTGATATGTCTGATTGAGGTTCAAAAGGTATGACTCTAGCTTTGTGAGCATAACAAAATATTGAAAGTTGCGTTTTCTTTGTTAACGACAACAAATGACATGAAGAATTTATTTGAAGACATAAAGAAAATCAGAACTTTTCAAATACTGACCATGGCCTTCACACTGCACCATGGGATCTATTCAAGCGCGCGATGATGCTTGTTTTAGAACACGAGGTTGACCTGACAAGAATATGATCTATATTGACTTGCATCATTATCAAACTTGTTCAATTATTGGTGTATTTAAGGGCAATACTATGATTTAGCTAGCCTCAAAGTACAATATTCACCCAATCATCCGAGGTCGCGAAATTTCATTTGAAAAACAGGATTGATGATAACAATTCGTAGCATAGTAGAAAAAAAATCACATTATATTCATCTCGTAGGTCACGTGTAGGTAAATATAAATATGATTTTTTGTTCTAGAATATTAGGTTTCAGCCAATCAGAGAGCTAGGAATAAATCAATTATATAATAAATCTTTTATCTTACAGGTTTCCGTCCAGTGCTGACCCCGCCGCCCCAGTGGGGTTTCTGGATCTCTTTCTACATCACTCCCGTCATTGTTACACTGGGACTTGTCGGAAACATGTTGTGTTTTCTCGTGATGAAACGGAAGTCGCTGCGAAAGCGCTCCTACAGCCACTTCCTGTGCGCACTGGCCGTCTTCGACTCTCTGACCCTTATTGGTCGACAAGTTGACCTTGTCAACATGTATTTGGACAAGTACACAAAAATTGGGAATATGTTTTTTTCATTCTCCGATTTTGGCTGCAAAATGTACTTCTTCTCTTTGAACATTTGTTACCTAATGTCAGCTTGGTTGATCGTCTGCATGTCCTTAGAAAGACTACAAGCCGTCTGTTTTCCATTCAAAAAGACTCCACTGAAGACGCAGTCGGGTGCGGTGTCCATTATATTCTGCCTCTTCCTGATCCTTTCTTTATCGCAATTTTTTCGCTTTTCCTTCTTCGGCAGGAGTGGATCAAGATGTGGGGCGTATGTGGAGCACCGAGAGGTCTACTTGAATTTGCACATATACGGATATATGTTTACGCTGATGTTTGGCTTTCCTTTCATGATAGTCCTTATAGGCAATATCTCAGTTCTACTGAAAATCCGGAGAATCCAGAAAGATATTAATGAAAGAAGTCATGGAGGGAAATCGGACCTGTGTCAATCCCGAGTCGTCTTTCGAAAACGTTCCTTTAAGACAACAGCGACACTGCTAACAATATCATTTACATACATTGTAACAATGCTTCCGCTGCTTATAATATCTATCATTTTGTACGTTGTTGTAGACATGAACACCATGGAGGGTATCCATTTGTACCTTCGTCTGAAACCCTATTCGGAAGTCATTTCAACTTTTTCCTATGTAAATTACAGCATCAATTTCTGCATATATGTGTTGTCCGGAAAGTTCTTCAGAAAGGAATTGAACAGGATGTTCCAGCTCCCAAGATCTAGCAGCCAAACAACAGGAATTGGGACTAAAGCTTCGAGACAGGACTTAATCCGAATGACAGATGCGATGAAACTTGTACAAAGTGAAGAGAGGTTTCTATAAAACTAAATTTTTCGGTGATAAAATGAAGCAAAATTCAATGTGGGTTTATCATCTCTACTCATGCCAGCTTTTGCAGCGAGGTTAATTTGACAACTCTAACAAAATATTTAGCACTCATTTTTTGGTTTCATTTGAAAAAATACATTATGTAAATAAACATAATTAGATAAGGCAGCGGGTACTGCTTATAAAGGCAGTTTCCAGTTTTTGTTATTCACTATGTACATTGTATTAAAAGGAAGTGTGGGATGAGCGGTTTTTTCTTCAATGCTGAAGACAATAGCATACTTCCAAAGTTGCTTTCTATATAGTTACATTTTCCAGTGTCTTTGTCTGTGATAACGCTACGAATCGATTTTGTAATGTATAGTCCAATACATTTCATTATTGACCTATTTAATATTTAGTCGTTCAGTTGCTGAAAAATATATAAATATTAGTAATAAGGAGTCATTCTTTGAATATCCTAAGGTGATCAAATGCGGTCAGGCGTGATCGAATCTATCATAAAGCCATTCGGGTCTTATTAGATTGATCGCCCCAATTTACCTCATAATACCCAAAAATTGATTCCTTATTCCTTAAATAAAGTTAGCACTAGGTATACGACTAGACGTTTATTACTGTATCTACATGTAGTACATAAATATTACAATTATGCATTGTATATTGTCTTGTAAGTGATAAGTACACGTGTTTGGAGTTTTTTTCCTGCACTGCATTAAAAGGTAGACACAGTTAAGAAAGCTTGGTGGTCAACAAATTGTTCATCATATCTACCTTCGATTTTAAATTTATATTTCTGGCTAAAACCATATTCTAGTTTTAATAAAAAATTCAAATACTCTAGCCTAATAAATTAAATATTATCCTATATCTTTATACAGAACTCTTCTTCTCAATGAGATACATATAGTCTAAACATGGTCAGGACCATCCAGTCCTTTTAAAAAATTGTTTTATATATAATGAAAGTCCTGGCAATACAATAAGATGCATTAATAATGTAAAATACTGTAGCTAGTCTTAAATTTATTATTTTGTTTGTATTATAAATGAATTTTTGCTGCACAATCTGTTTATACATTGTTTGTAATTTGTATATGCCTAGTTGTACAAAGGGCAACTGCCACAAAGTACCAATAAACTTATTTTACTTCATAATGTTTTTTTATCTTAACAAACATTTCTGATATTGCATACTAACAAATATTCAAGAAAACCGCAATTTTTTATTTTACTGATGACGTCACGTGTATCGTGGTGAAGCCTTTTTTAAGTTCAAAGCTCAGTGTCTACAAATTGTGTAATAAAGTAAGTATGAATGTCAAAATGTTATTTTTAATGAGGTACAAGTACCAAATGACTGTTTGTACTATTATCTAATCATCACGTGAATATGCCACACACTACTAGAAGACATAATAAACAGCTTTACATTAACACCGTATTTGGGAATTCACCTCACCTAATACAAAAAAAAGGAAAAAAATGGACTATTATTTCAGACTGATAGTTAATTTATTTGGGCACATGAATTCAACGTGCGATTCTGCATAAATATTGCAACGTTTCAACTCTGCTCAGCAATATGGGTCAAGAACAAATGAAGTAAAAGTGTTTTTATTCAGAATAAGCAAAGCTGTGTTTATTCACAATGATTTGAAACACTGTAAGAAGTAAATATGGATGTTGACGAGTTGTTGCGATCTCTCGGGAAATTCGGTCGTTTTCAGATGTTTCAATATATCTACCATTTGAGTTGTTTCCCTATGATGGCATTTCCTCTGGTCATTTATGTATTCATTGGTAAGTCAACAGATTTATATCCCTCCGTGGGCCTACAAAATTATGTTAAACTTCTTTTTCTTCATTATATCTTTGTTTCTTCCATTCCACAGTGTTGGTGATAAATTTTAAGAAAATGTATGCAATATAATAAGTTGCATTTCGACATAAATAAGTAACATCTGGCATGTTGGAAGTCACATGTGGGCGATGTTTGATGTTTTGGGGATTTTTTGATAATTCTTATCTGAATGCAATTTTCTTGCATGTCAACATAGTTATATTGCATGTTGACATAACTATCTTGCATGTCAACATATGTATCTTGCATGTCGACATATTTGATAGAAAAATAACTTGCACTCAAGGGGCAGAAGTATCCACCATAGATACTTCCATATAAGGCTTCTCTTATTTCATTGTTTAAAAGTTAAAAACAAAAGGATTGGTCACAAGTTCTAACAAACTCAAAACGCTAATTAATAATTAGTAAGACAAAATAAAGTTAGATATCAAGAATCTCAGAATAAACATCTATCTTTTACTCACCACTTAGTAACATCTTTGAACACCTTTCAATTAACTGAATCTGTCGGTGTTTATTGTGTTAACAATATTACTCCGGTAAATACTACGCAACACACTAAATTATCTCGTTCTGATTTCATATTCCTTTTTCAATGAGCTTTTTCACACCTTCTCTAATAGAATGGATGCTAAACAACTGCTTGTATTAAAAAACAAAATTAGACATTCGTCTCATTCTTACTAACTTAAATGAGGTCTGCTTTGAGAGCAATAAATCAAAGTTTTGAAAGTACAGTTGTCAAAAACACAAGCTGATTAAATTCAAGTTTCAGTGGGTTATTATCTATACCTTGTTGGAATATTGAATGACAACTTTAATTGTGTTGGGAACGGTTTGTTTTATTTTCGGCCGATATTCGACTTGGTGTAATATTTGGACTGACGCATCATTGAATTTTAGAATCAGTCCTACATAATTTAATTCTGAAAAATTCGGTTCCAATTTAAAACGCTCGTTACAATTGAAATATTTGTGTGTCTCACTTTTTTCAAAATCGACATCTTTGTGTGTCTAGACTTTTAAAATTTTAAAAGGTGGTGATGGCATGGGGAATGGGTGCTCTTCCGGTCGTATCTGTCATTGCCCTGCGAGGCAATCAACCGCTTAATGATTCAGGAAAACAGGAAAAAGTTAAATAAGTTTAATCACAATCAAACAAAACATATACGAGACCGGCCGTGGGTGTCCAACGATGACATTGCAAATCTAATAATGCACGACAGTGATTAAAAAAATATCAGCATCCATACGTGGACAAAGAGAGTTATTATACCTCACTGTAATATTTGTTTACAACTTGTCATCCGATTGGTCTTGACAATAACGTGACTGGGCAAACAAAGATCATGTTTCCCGGAAACTAAAGATCATATTTTAACCCTTCCGGCCTCGGCATTTAATTCCATTTGTATAAAAAAGCCAAGATGGGCATACGACGTAAACAAACACGATTAAATCAATGATATTTCAAACTTTTGATTATTCTAATATCAGAAAACCATTTCAGGTTTTTTAAATAATTTATGAAAAAGGGGATAAAATCATACATTCACAACGTTTTTGCTTTTTCAGAGTAAAAGAAATGTTTGACATATTTTGTAAAATCGTATTTCGTTCAATGTTCAATAAAAAAGTATTTATAGAATGTTTAAAAAGATAAAAAGAAAACTTTAACAAACAGACCAAAATATCATTCAAATAATAGTTTTAAAAATATCTGGTAATAGGGCGTATGCTTTTTTGTTCTCCATCGGAAAAAAACCCCAGATGTCTATGAATGATTCAATTCTGTATCATCTAATGGGCGCAAACAAATTCATTTATTAAAGTTCATGTTGTGAACTTACCTAGCATTTCTGCTTTGTCACTGTATTAACTAATTGAACTTACACGACTTTTATGTTATCTAAAGAACTGCCTACGATTAGGTATACAATAGTTTGTGTTTTGAACAAAAAACTGTATTGTACTCGTGTTTTGGCTATTCTAAAATCAAAAAAAATATATTATTTTAATTCAAAAAAGTGCTTTAAACAATAAAACAAACAAAAATATTTTTCAATCAATACTGATTTGGGAAAATTTGAATTAAATACCATGATAGGTTTATTGCTGGAACATACAACTACGATCATGATGTCGTTCAAAAGAGGACAAAGATCAAGAACTTAGACAACGAAGGTTGGTATCAAATTACAACGATGTTGATCTGATCAAATAATGTTTGTTTCGATCAAATAAAATTTTAAAAAATCGGAACTGCGATGAACAGACGGAGGACTTTGTTGCTGTGTGCCAAAAGATTTTGATCAGACTAGAATTCGATCCGCCCTTTTATTCAAACTAGATTAATGTATACAGTGTACAGTACGTGTAATTATTTCATATAATATCGTATATCTGGTTATTTCGGTTGTCACAAAATTTGCGAAAATTGATGAAATGTTTGACTTTGTCATTTTCCTCAGTCAGTTTTGCGAGTTTCTTATATCAATAATACCGGATATAGTTTCTGCGTTTTGGATATTTTGTAAAAGGCATCAGTTTGAAGGAGTTTTTTCATTAGTTTGTGCAGGGTCCACAAGCATGTTGTTTTACAATTAAAAATGGGAAATAAACTAACGCCAAGACCATGTATATCGGCAATGGTAGCAAAGATATGGGGAAAAATTGTAAATATTTTGCAACCAAAACATGTTGTATTAACTGATGATTAGTTAGTCACAAACAAATTAGCAACTTACTTACGTATCGATTACGTATCGATTCAAAGAGCTAATATATGACAAATGTACGCACGATTTTATAAAATCATTTTTGGATATCCACCTCAGTATCTTAGAGATATGGTTGAACCTTGTATGTACTTTCAGAATAATTATAGTTTAAGGACAAGTAATATGACATATAGAATTCCTATTTTAAGAACAACATCATACTATAATAGCTTTTTACCATCTGCTATCAAAGCTTGGAATGAATTATCACAAGACACTAAAGATTGTTCTTCATTTCCTTATTTATATCAAAGCTTAACAAAAATCTTTCAAAGAAAAACAAACTGTTTGACCATGGACCCAGAATGGAAAATAGTATACACTGTCAACTGAGAAACAAAGCAAGTAACTTAAATGCACACTTATATGAAGATTTCTTAAATGAAGACCCATCTTACCAGTATTGTGGTAATTCATATGAAGATACTGAACACTTTTTTCTTTCTTGTCCAAAATATGCCATACAAAGGGAAATATTGTCACGTACTGTACACAATTTTATCATACCAGTATCTGTAGAAATTTTATTACATGGTAGTAATCAATGTATCTTTACTGTTAATAAACAAATATTTGATGTTGTGCACATCTTTATAAAAAATTCCAAAAGATTAGAACAATAGTATAATATTGATATGTAACAGTATTTAACTAGCATAACAAAAGTCAATGGATTGTATTGCAGATTTATTTTGTTGTTTTTTTTGTTGTTTTTTTGGTTTTTTTTGGTTTGTTTGTGTTGGGGTTTTTTTGTGTTTTTTTCTGCGGGGGTGGGGGGTGTTTTTTTTTTTGTTTTTTTTTTTTTTTTTTTTTCCTCATTATTTTCTTTTTTTGGTATTTTTCCTTTTCATTCCTTAATTTTTGTTGTCTATACATCTTTTGTTTGAACATCATTTATTTTCATGCACCATACTTCTATTATTAATCTAATTACACAATGTTATCTTGATCTTGTTTGTAAGGAGAGGACAAAAATAGGCAAAGCCTGCTGTCCGATCCTATTTCATTTTGAAATAGAATATTATTTAAACCTAACCATGTACGCACTAGTACATTAATTACAAATAATAACATAAGGCAGGCATTGCAGCTTAATCAAAACCTGTTATGATACAAAATGTAAAATTTTTAAACCGTGTGAAAAATCTTCAGTTAAGAAATATGTAGTCTGTCAGGAAAAACAAGGTATCATCATTCTCATTATTTTAAATCAAGAGTTGTCGCTGAATGTTGTTTTAATTAATTGTCCATTCGATGAAAAGTCCACTTTTCGTTGACATCTCTACTATTACTGCATTGACAAAAGATGCCACCATGCATGCTTTCAAGAGCAAATTAATAGAAAATCTCCGCAAGTAACCTATAGATCTTGCGGTATGAACCCGCTTGACCTTTCACAATGTTGTACTACGCATGTCACTAATGTACAGTGTTTGACTTGACTATATATTATTACTTATTAGGTTTGTTACTAACTGATTCGCCTCGCCGTCTTTGAGATTGATCAACCCGATATATTTCCGTGGTAAGCCAGTAACAAACCTAATAAGAGTTTTGTTTTCCCGAGGACTATCAAGTGAGAAATTTATCCCCAAACAGCGATGATCTACACAAGTCCATGTAAACTTGAAGTGTCCCTACATTTCGTCCAATTTTTTCACAGTTGAACTCTTAAAAGCTCTCATTCTCACCTTTCATATACTCTTTAAAACTCTTCGCTACACCCTTGTCTGTTTTGTTAATGTATGATTTTAAACGTTTTCTCTTTCCTCCGCAGAGCAAATCATGACGATGCCATTTTATTCTGCTCCAGACACAACGACGTGACATAAATTCAAAGGGCAACTATATACTTCAATTTTAAAGACCATTTTAAAGGGCAACTACTTCAAATAATTTATACGGAACGCAGTTTTTTTAAATAATATGAAAGGTCGAGATGAGTAGGCGATTGCCGAACATAAATTCTTGGACAAAGAGATATATCAGGCAGTCACGTGTCATGTTTAAACCAATGAAAGTGTGACAGTCAGTCCGAGGGAAAACAAATGCTATTATTTATTTTTTTCCAATGTAGCTGTTGCTGTTCAATGGATGTTACTAGTATCGCTAATAGCAACGTATACTCTCGACTGGAATAAACAAAAAGACATGATATGTTACATGTAACTAGTCGTCGGGTTTGATCTATTACATATGGATTTAAATACCACACGGAGTGTGAACAATCTGTGGGTTGGTCTAGACTTAAAGGAATACAGGTGCAGTACTAAAAAATATTTCATGATCTTAACTCTGTAAATGTATTTTTCTCGACAATTTATCATAGATACTTAGCAAACACTTCTGTTCTTGTATTAATCTTTCGTAACAGCAAGTCTTCTTTACGTTTGAAACACAGAATTAAATTAATCTTGTCAGTTTTTCAAGTGTTTATTCAGATATGATGGGGCTTTGAGGGTTGTTTTTTTGTTGTTTTTTGGTTGTTGTTTTTTTTTTGGGGGGGGGGGGTTGGTTGGTTTTTCTTTTTAATTTAAAATGTTGGGGTTTGATTTTTTGTTATATTCCTAATGTCCATTATATCAGTAAAAAATTAAATTTCAAATTTAATTTTTAAGAAATGGTAATTTTTTTTTCCTTAATATCATGCATGGAAGTTATAAAAATAAAATAAATTAATTATGATAAATTTTAGATTGAAATTGAATGGATAAACAGAAACTCTGTGTATAATTTACGCGCTGGCTTTTTGTCGAGAGCACTCGCATTGAAGTTCCGCTTGTAACTCGATTGTTAGATGCTTTCTGCCACTGTCCTTTGGCTAAGAGCTGGAAAGAGAGGTCAATATTGCATTGATTAAGGATGAAAACTTAAAACTTACCTCAAATATCAAGACGGTAGTAGACGCGATAAATAAAAATCTCTTATTATAATGGAATCATTAGAATTCATGGTGGTTCAATTTTTGTTGTATTCTTTGGTAGCTCTCCCCACGAATTTACATCCTCGACGAAAACAAATTTATAAATAGTTATCTTTCTTACTGAAACAGAAAACCGACGCATCCACACAATTAAATCCCCACGAATAAGCAAAAAACCCACAACCCACGAAAATTGGCCCACAGTATTATAAGCCTTCAAGTTGGTGTTTAGCAATCACGCCCATCCCCACCCCACCCCACCCTCTAATTAAGCTTATTTCGTTATTTGAATGTAATAGTATTGACGGGACGTACACAGCAATACCTTTTATTACATAATCAACCAATCGATCAACTTATTAATCAATCACGATCAACTAATAAATTAATAAATAATGACTTAACAATCAACCAACCAGCCAATCAATGAATCAATCAATCTATCATACTATCAATCGAACGAGTTACTCTTGAATCACTGAGTTGATCGCTCGTTTCACGCATTAGGACAAAAATTAATATAAACTAATCAACACAAAACTTCAATTTATTTATTTGCGAAGAGTTATGTTTAGGACCAAATAGTTTCAAAAGATGTCGGTACTTTTGCAATACATGCCTATAAAATGATTTCGTGTACTGTGGAATCATTAGAATTCGTGGTGGCTCAATTTTCGTGGTATTCGTGGGTAGTCCTCCCCCACGAATTAACATCCTCAACGAAAACAAATTTAGAGTTATCTTTGTTACTGAAACTGAAAACCGACGCATCCACGAAATTACATCCCCAAGAATAAGCAAAAAAAAAACCCCACAATCCACGAAAATTGACCCCCACGAATTTAAGGATGACGTTTACTCAGAATGAAAAAAAAAATCCACTGATGATAATGAAAAACCATCTATTATATGTTATAGACCTTTGAGTGTAGTGTGTTTTTTTCACTTTCAACAAAGTAGGTCAATGGCCTACTTTTTGAGTTAATGGCCATTGAATATTTTTTGAAAAATCAAGAAAAATCCCATAATATTTTCACTACGATTGAGATTTTCTTAATTGTAAAAATATTACAAATAATTAAACACTTTTAAAAATGAAATACAGTTTATGAATGGTAGTAGCACTAAATAGATACAAAGCATTAAGATTTCAGCAACAATTTTAAAAAGTTATATCAGTTCGAATTTCCTCTATCAGTTTTCAAATCCCCACCAATTTTTGATCCAATTTTACAAAAAAATGAATGGTGATAATACAAAAACATTTATAGTATTGAACTACTTATATTGACCTTATTCTGTTGGCATAAAATTAATATGAGGTCAATGATCAAAATTTTGAGATATGGTGTCTTTTATCGTTTTTAAGCATTTTTCAATATTTTTACAATTCGTGTCATACGATTATTTTAATGAATAAGTGAGGGAAAACCAACAGAAAATATGCAAAATTATATAGACTAAAATATAAAATCTTAACTTTTAATATTAGAGTACTGCCAAAAATTTCTTAGCTGAAAAAAAATCTGCAAAATTTAGTCCGAAATTCCTCTGTTTGGCTAAAAGTCTATTTTTGTTTGAGCCTAATTTCATAATAAAGTAAAAATATCGAATGTTATGTCAATAATAATTCATTTCATAAATACTTTTTGTGTTTAGAACAAATTTTACTCATTACATTGAGCTTTATAACAATCCGAATTTGAGAACTCAAACCTTGAGTAAACAACACCCTTAAATGATTCCACAGTAAGAGAAAGTATAAAGTTATCGGTTATGGTGACATCTATAAATAAATAATGCATTTCATCCATATTTGTAATTATTTCATTAATAAGTGGGGAGTTTTGATTGTTTTATTACCTACCGACAATTCTGTCACATTTATTATTGGTACAAGGAACAAGAATTTGACGATGAATAAACATTTGGATTTTTTTAATTCAGGTCACATTCCTGATTTCCGGTGTAAGTCTTTCGGAGACGATGCTTCGTACACTAACACAAACACAAAACTGAACGATTCGCACAACGTTACTTTCCAATATCATCAGTGTGACGTCACAGTCACGACCAATCTCTCTGGTACAGTGGTAGAAAAAACAGTGCCATGTAGAGCGGGGTACGAATTCTCTGGGCAGCAGACGGTGGCATCTGAGGTTAGTAGTGAATCCCACTTTAAAACAGGCCTAAGATTATAAACTAAAAACATGCTTTGTAAGTCGAAATTTTGGTAATATTTGAATTATATAAATATATAGTGATAAATTCGAACAAAACAGATTTATTCATACATATCCATAATGAAGTTCTTTGAGTCTTTTAAGCTTTTTAAAACTTTACACCAATTAAAAAAAAATAGACGTATTTGGTCTTTCACAAATTCGAGGACCTTTTTAAGACAATAAAGCACATGAAAAACTTTCAAAAAACCCCCCCAAAAACTCGAGCTCATTCCAGACCCTATCTGAATACTTTTACAAAAGTTGCAACATCTTTCGTGTATGGAATGCCAAACCATCTACTATTCTCTCAAGGAAGACGGTAATTTTAGGTTCGACTTTTTGAAATTTAGTCGCCAAAATACTAGTACTCAAGTAATTTTCCTATGACACAGTTTCTGACTTCATGCAAGCATACGTGTAGATTTAATGTCAAGTCGGTATGCCTAAAAATTAACACTCAAAGTCTATTAGAAATCAGAAAGAACAATTCGTGCAAAGATTTATCTCAAGGCAATGATCTCCCCTGAAGCTTGTTAATTGTTGCTTGCTGTGTTATGACGTACTCATGCGAATTTTATATAGCTTGGCTCTTATGTAAAAGTTATGTATTAAATCAGAAACAATTTTGAAAATAAAAAAACAAAATGTGTTTATACTAGTATTTGAATTTTTATTTATTTTTTTTTTGAAAAAAACTCCAATTTTTTAAAGATTTTTTTAGTAAAAATATATATCACGAAATTCACAATCTTCATTTCGAGTTAAGTGGGTTGGCCGTGGCCAATTTTATACCTTACTGATCGCCTTTAGTAGGAGAACTCTATATAAAGATATAGTAAACACTCAAAATAAAAGGCTTTAATATATGCAATTTTTCTCGGCTAAATAAGGGTTTATAGCTAAACAAATCATTACAAATTCGTTAGGTAGTTCTGATGGTAATTTGTTGATCTATTAATTTTTCATCTATGCCAAATTTGTTATTAGACCCAGATTACTTAATTATAAAAAGTGTAACAGGAAGCAAAATTTAGTTTATTGACCCCAGGTATGCTACTATGCTAACATCTAATTAGTGTGAGAGGAAACAACCTCAGATAATATGTTTCTTTTGTAATGTTTAGTAGGTCTATTGCGGAAATATGTGCTGATTATATATATATATATA
>WFKH01011926.1:61621991-61633915 GCA_016163765.1 Magallana hongkongensis
TGTGTGTGTGTGTGTGTGTGTGTGTGTGTGTGTGTGTGTGTGTGTTTAATTTATTCCAAATAACCTCCATCAATTTTTAACATTTTAATTATGTTTGATTGAGTATTACAAAAAATTAAACGTATTTGGTCTTTAGCAAATTCTAGGACTTTTTAATGACAAAAAAGAACATGAAAAAACTTTTTAAAAAACTCATTTCATCCCCTATCTAAATACTATTACTACAGTTGCAACATTTTTCGTGTATGGAATACCACACCTTCTATTAATCTCTCTACAGGAAAACGTTGATTTGAGGTTCGACTTTTCGAAATTTTTCGCCAAAATACTAGTACACAAGAACTTTTCATATGACACATTTTCAGAGTTAACATACCTGTAGATTTTATGTGAAATCGGTAGGCTTAGAAATTAACACTCAAAGTCTATTTGAATTCAAAAAAAAAATTCGTACATAGATTATCTCACTGTCATGATCTCCCCTGAAGCTTGTTAATTGTTGCTTGCTGAGTTGTGACGCATTCATACAATTATGGCGAGTAAAGCAATTTCATATAGCATGGCTCTTATGTTATGTTAAGGTATTACATCAGAAACAATTTTAAAATAAAAAAAAAAATTATAAGAGTTTTTAAGATTTCAAAAATCTGCTTATACCTTGTATTTGAAAATAATTTTTTTAAAACCTATATTTTTAAAGATTTTGGGGGTAAAAATATATAAAGAAATTCACAATCTTCGATTCAAGTTAGGAGACCTGGATAGTCGTGGCCAATCTATATGTTATTGATTGCCTTTAGTAGGAGAACTCAAAATTAAAGGCTTTAATAAATGGTTGTTTTTTTTTAATAAATAAGGGTTTATAGCTAAACGAATCTTAACAAAACTTATAAGCTAGTTCGAATGATTAATTTGTTGACCACCCTGCCTCCTAAGTCTATTTTCACCTTATGCCAAATTTGGTATTAGACACAAATTAGGTCTTTGTAAAATGTGTAACAGGAAGTAAAATAAAGTTTACTGACACCAGGTGTGCTATGATATTAACATTCCGTTACTGCGAGAAAAACAATGTCAGACTCTTATGCACCGTTTACTAGGTCAAATAGGTGTTGATAATGTTAAGAATTTTGTTAACTCAGGGGCGCTAAAATTCCACTATATAGTAACGAAAAACAACCAATTGTACATTGTAGCCCTGGTATTGTATTTTCAAATAATTAGGTCAACGGGCTAATATTTATGCTAGAGACATAGATACTAGTATGCTAATTTTATTTAGATTTTTCTTATTGCGTAATAGCCAGTTATTAAAAATAATACACAAATAATACAAGTAAAAAATATGTAAATTGATACGGCAAATAGCTTAGAAACTTAATTTTTGCAATTATACATGTATATTTAAAAAATAATTTTAAGCAATGAGAAGAAAAGTTGTTTTTTTTTTCAAATAGTCCGCGTTTCCTCTGTTTCAATATAAATCTACCTTTGTCATAACACATCTTTCTCAAATAAACAAAATATGGAAATCAACATCAATATTTGTTTAACAGACAAAGAGCTCTTTATAGATATAGGAAAATGTTAAAATTTTAAAGATGAAATTTTTTTTACTGGTTAACATGTACATTATTATGGCCAAAAAAAACTTACATGTATTTAGGAGTTGAAGGAGGCTGGGTGGTCAACAAATTAACCATCAGATCTGTTTTAACCTTTTAAATGAGTTATTGTTGGTCATAAACTATTATTTAGTGTAGAAAAAACAAAACATTTAGTTTTAAAATTTGAATATTTTCCTATATCTATACAGAGCTCTTCGTCTAAAGGAGATACATATTTTCAGATATGATTTTATTTAGGTATAAATATCATTTAGTAAAGACAAAATTCATATATTTTTACTTTTGAATTTGGGTGCTTTAATATATCTTTATATGTAGAGCTCTTCGTGCAAAGGAGATCAATACAGTCTAAAAATGGTCACGACTATCGAGCCCTCTTAAGAGCACCTGTTGCAAGTTTGATAAATGATATACCCCATCTTCAACTAACTTCAACTATAAGTGTTCACTGTCCACTTCAGTGGGGGTTGGTCTGTGAGGACGAGGGACTGGGCAGTATGACGACCACCCTCCTTGTCGTGGGACAGATGGTGGGAGCCAGCGTGTTCCCCACCCTGGCGGACAAGCATGGCCGACTCCTGATCGCCTATACCACCCTGATGGCCGTCACGGTCTGTTTCCTGCTGACCGCCATTGTTCCCTGGTTCGCGGGCTTTGTTGTGATGCGGTTCCTGATGGGAATGCTCTCTCAGGTGTGTGGTGAAAAAAATGTGGGGATCTTGTTATTGTTATGTTTATATTTATGATATTAACATCCATTAAGATAATTCAAATGATGATAATAACAATGCGTGTGATGAAAAACCGTGGTAATTGGGTTTTGTTTTTTTTTATTTATGAATTTGATGATAACATTAATAGCACAATTGAGGGTTATGATGGTTATATCAATAATGATGAAATTATAGATGATGATGATGATGATGATGATGATGATGATGAGGATCTTTATGCTTTTATGATGTTGATTATAATATCAATGATAATCGTGATGTTGCCTTTTCTTTTGATAACATTACGTTTAAACATGAAAATGGTTGTCTTGCGAAATGATTCACTAGTATATTGACATATTTGTTTTTTCCTACATTTAATAATATAGAGCATTACTGACATTCAGAAAATAAATTGAAAAACATTTTTGAAAAACATACTTTTATTCATACAAAATAGTTATTTTCTGTTCTTTTCAAATCGTACAAAATATGAAAACTTAAGAAGATAAACCAGTTTAAGATACAATTTTAGACAATTTTTTTTCAAAGAGTTGAAGCTAAATTTCATAATTGACATAAACAAAATATTCATGCAAAATACTTGGGGGGTTTTTCAGGGACCCGGTATCATTTTGCCTACTTTGGGTGTGGAGCTCTTCCCCACGGAGGTAAGAGGGTTTGTCTTTAGTTCCGGTACCGTAGCCTGGGCATTATCTCTCAGCATCATTCCTCTCATGGCCTTCTTCTTGCGTCACGTGACTTGGAGGTATACTATGGGTGCCGCCGCGGTATTGGGGATTCACAGCTTCTTTACAAAATGGTATGGTCATCAACCGATTTGTACTTTTTGAGAAAATCGTTGTTTTTGAAAACTTAACAACTACAGAATTATTGTACAAGTATATTGTTTTGAACTGTGTTTTGAACCTGTTTGTACGTATACATGGACACAATACGTTCCAATTCAGGGGTTCAGCCTTATTAACGAAAATGTATTTACAAGTGCCTTCAAAATGAAATAAAAAATTGCTGCTTAAGGAATCAATTAGAAGTGAATTCAAATCATAAAAAAATAAAAACGGATCTCTAAATTATAATATTTACATTTTCCAGTGTCTTTGTGATAACACTACGAATCGATTTTGCAACTTATAGTCCAAAACAGTCCATCATTGACTCGGTTTGGGTGCAAGACAGGGTTTGCATAATTATACAAAATTAAAATAACGTACAAATGTCAATGATCTAATATTTTAATTAACAATAGCTGAAAATTATAAAAAAATGTGTCATAAAGAATCATTCTTTGAATATTATAAGGTGATCAAATTATGTAGGGCATGATCAAATCTACTATAAAGCCCTTCGGGCTTAATTGGAATTGATTACCGCGACCGTATGCTATCACCTTATGATACTCAAAAATGATTCCTCGTTCCTTAAGGTGGTATGGGACACCTCCATATTGTGACGCATGTTCTACAGAAATAAACAATAAAATCAAGTACATTTTTATAAATGTTTTCTTTCCCAAAATAATTACCAAATAGCGTAGCGCATTGGGTTTGAGGGTTAACTACGAATCTGTAAGTCTGTGAGTTCGAATCCCGCTGGGGCTTTCGTTATGTTTACCTTTCCAAAAAATTTTTAAAAAATAATTCAAAACCGGTGAAAGTATTTTGATTATAATGTTCTTATATCCACATTACTATCGACAAGTGTCCCATAAATAACGGTTGTTTGTCTTGGTTGTTTTGGTTTGGTTTGTACATGTAACATGATGATAAACTAGTTACCTTAACGGTATTTCTATAACACCATGTTTAACACGAACATGTGTAAAGAAAAATAAACTGGTACTTGCATTTACAAGAAAATTTTGTTAGGATAATATTTTATTCAGGCTTCTCCAAGAATCACCTAGATGGCTTCTGGCTAATAAAAAGTTTGATGAGGCTAAAAGATGGATTCAAAAAGCAGCAAAGTGCAATAAAAAAGACCCGACGAGGCTTCTTTCAGAACTAGATTCTGCAAAAGATAATGCAGAAAGGGAACTCCCCCTTGAAAAAAATCGTGACGTCATCATGGAACAGACCACAGAAAAGGCGGGAAAATTGGAAGAGGTGATGGATTTCGAATCTACGCAGTTGTCTGTCTTGGAGATATTTAGACACAAACATCTTCTAGTGGCATCCATTGTTGTGTGGATGTTATGGTAAGAATCGGTTCAGTATCCAACACTGTATTCTGGTAATTCTTAATCTGAGATGTGTTTGAATTCTTTGATCTGTATATAGAATCTCTATATTTGAGATTTTCATATGCGTATTGCTATTCTTTGTTTAATCTTTAACATCAACAGTACAAAAGTAACCGAAACGTTCATTCAATAACAGATAAGTCGAACAAAACAATAATCCTGACATTTTCTTCTAATGCTAGAGTACTGTGGAATCATTAAATTTCGTGCTGGCTCAATTTTCATGGAATTCGTGTGTACCTCTAATCCGCGAATTAACATCCTCCACGAATTAATAAATTAGAGTTATAAAGTCATATTTCCTATTGTAGGTATAAGATAGTACACGAAATTATGTCCCCACGAAACTATAAAATTTAAGCAATCCACGAAAATTGGCGCCTACGAATTTTAATGATTACACAGTAGTTGTTCAAATGTGTTAGGTTTGTGAACAGTCTCAATTACAATTGACTGCACTACATGTTTTCAAAAAAGTCTTATTTTCAAAAGGCTGATCCGCAATGTCCTATATGACAAAGGGTTGGCGTGCAAGAGAATGTTCCTCAATGAAAAAACGCGTCCTCTTTGCCTACTTGTTTGTGAACGTGAAAAGTCTAGCTTGTAATAAGACTGTTATCGCACTGTTATATCTTCTGTTTTATTTGACAATAATGTTGGCTTACAAGAGATTGTTCCTCAATGTAAGAACCCTCATGTTCTCTCTAACTTAAGGTTTGTGGACAGTTTCATTTGCATAAGACTGTCCCTCGCTGTAAGTTGTAAACAGTCATCTCACTTCTGGAGCTCCCGTTTAACTTGAAAATTGTTCGGCGTCCAAAAGACTGTTCCTCATTGTAGGAACTCATTTCTCTTTGACTTCAGGTCCCGTCGTCACCAAGTTTCCTCAAGTCAATACTCAGCCTCAAGTCTGAGTTTTGACCTCAAATTTACTTACATATTTTTTTGAGAATTTGATTTGAGGACTGAAGGACTGAGTTGAGAGATTGGAAATTTTGGTGACGGTGAGGCCCGGTTTGTTAACAGCCTGGCTAGCTTTTAGAGCTCCTATTTCATTTGACCTTAGGTCAAATAGAGAAAGTCCCTTAATGTCATACCTGGTTTTCTCTTTGCCTTCAGGTTTGTGAACAGTCTGACCTACTATGGGCTGTTTCTCACGTCTGGGACCATGTCAGGCAACATGTACCTGAATTTTTTCCTGAACAGCATGGTTGAAATACCATCCGTGATTCTATATTCGCTGACAATTAACAGGTATTTTATTCTTATTTTATATACATTCACAGCTAGTTTGAACTGCAAAAAAAATGTTGTAAGTGCTAAGTACCGTACATGTATATCCAGGTTTTTTCGCGTGTCACAAAATTGGTAAACAGTGTGACTTTTTTATTTGCGTCAGTCATTTCTTCGATTAAAAAAGTTTCGTATAGCAAACATTACCGGATATAGTTTCTGCGTATTGGATATTTTGCGATGTGAAAGTGAAAATTAGATCATTGCGAAAATTACTGGGTATAAGGTATTTGGTGTTTAAATTCGACTCTAGAATCCTCTATTTATGTTGTCCACCTTGCTGTACTGAATAGCGCATGTGATGGTAAAAAGATAGCTGTCACAGATGACCAAGTGACCTAGGGATAATAGGAGATCCCGACCCTCAAATGATAAGAAATACTGATTTTACATAAATGATTTATATTGGTTTACTGTTCTGAATTATAAAATACATGAGTGAAACAATGATTTGTCCATGTATCCGGTATTGGAGGCGATCACTGCTTAGTAGGTTGATGATCCGTGTATGGCGGTTGTGGTGAGACTGTCCTTCAGATATGGTTCTACTGGTGCTTGTCTTGTAGGAGGCTGATGCTCCATTCAGTGACGAAGATGTCTACGATGTAGATACGTGAAATACACCAGGAAACTACCAGGAAGACTTGGACGTTAGACCTGTTAATTGTTCAAATACATACTTATGTCACAAGGTGGACACCATACTAACACGTGGCATATACACAAATACTTCATGTCTCAATGATAGACATTTTACTTACGCGTAACTTCTGTTACGCATTACATACATGATATACATGCATTACTTTACACGTGGATACACTTACACTTACTCATACTTTACACTTACTAACATGAGACCAACGGAACATATGTCATTCATATACATAAAGACATAAACGGACCACCATAAATAAGACTGCTAAACATAGGTAAACAGCTGGTATAGATATTCAATGATAAACGTGAATAGCTTTAAGTTGAAATTGCCGAGAAACTTCGTAACTGGATGTTTTAAGACATTTACTGCATTTATAAAACAATAACATTAAAAGCACAATAATTATGACGAAAATAAGACTTACCTCAGAGAAGCTGAACCATAGGCATAATAAATAAATGCTTAAAGCAAAGTAAAAATGTGCCAGGACTAGAACATGAAAAACGGGAGAAGTCTTGGTTGCGTCCTTCCCCGTGGACTGCCGTGTCCAAACTGTTGCACGGACTGGGTCCAGTGAGTTGAGGCTCGTTATAGGTGAATTGTACAGGTAACATTTCGAAAGAGGGGGCTCACCACAGGATAATTACAATTTTCATAAAAACAACTAAACTAATGTGTGGCTTTCATGTGACAATAGCATTAAAATTCAAGATTAAATGATCAAATGCTATAATAATACATGTAACATTTTCATTAGATTTGTAATCTGATCTTTTTATAGGTCACCTGAGTAAACTCAGGTGACCTCCGGGGCGCCACAGGCGGGGCCAAATACGCTAAAAATAGCCAAATTTTAAAAAATCTTCTTCTCTACTCCTACACATGTGAGGAAAAAACTGAATGTATGGTTATGATGTCCATGAAGCCCTCTACCAATTTGTGAAATTCATGGCCAGGGTCAGGGGTTCAGGCTCTAGGGTGGGGCCAATATGGCCATATAGTAAAAATGTATTAAATCTTTAAAAAAATTTTCTCTACTCTCATATATATTTGTTAAAAACTAAATGCATGGTTATGATGTCCATGAAGTCTTCTACCTAAATTGTAAAATTCATGACCTCTGGGACAAGGGTTTAGGCCCTAGGGTGGGGCCAATATAGCCATATAGTGAAAATGTATTAAATCTTAGAAAATCTTCTTTACTCCCACACATGTGGGCAAAAAATTGAATGCATGGTTATGAGGCCCACTAACTCCTCTACCTTAATTGTGAAATTCATGGCCCCTGGGTCAGGGGTTCAGGACCTGGGGGGGGGGGGGCGATATGACCATATACTGTTGATGCATATAATGTTTAAAAATTTCTTCTCTTCTCTCACACAGAAAGTCCTCTACTAAAATTTTAAATTTCATGTCCCCTGGAGAATGGGTTTAGACTCTAGTGCTGGACCAAAATGGGTGTATAGTGTTAAATGCATATAATGTTTAAACAATTTCTTCTCTACTCCCAAACACCTGTAAGGAAAACTGAGTTCATGATTTTGTAGACCAGGAAGCCCTCTACCAAAATTTTAAATTTCATGTCCCCGAAAGTAGGGGTTCTGACTCTAGGGCGGGGTCAAAACACTCATAGAGTGTATAGGGTAGGGGCTCTAAATGCAGGGTGTGGCCAAAATGATAATTTTGTGTTAATATATATTTATAATGTTTAAAATCGTCTACTGACACAGAATAAAAACTGACTGCATATTTGGAAAAAAACATTAAGCTGTCATCTTTAGTAATATTTCATGTCACCTATATGTAACGCATGGGTTATGGCTGGGAGGGGGGTTTATATTTGTCTTATTATTTTATTTTGCTCAGGAATTTCAATGAAAGAAATGAGTAAATTCACAAATATAGAAAAGAGTAAGAATGGAGCTGTCTATCAAATTTAAGAGATTGTGAAAGCATTTGGAAAGGGTTCAAGGGGGGGGGGGGGGGGTAACAGTTAATGGAGTTATGTATTTTTATCATTTGAAACAAAAACAGTTTTTTAACTTTCTAAATAAACAAATAGACTTGCTAAAAGTAAAGTAATAATTGACTAACAAAAATCACTGATACATGTAAAATGATTTTGGTATAATGCCAGATGGTGATTAATTGTTAATGAAGGTTGAATATTCAAAAGCTGGAACAGGAGAAGTGAGCAACTCATGATGGCTTTTAAAGCTGTTTTTGTTTGTTTGTTTAAATGCCCTCAGGGAGAGTTTTTGTTTGCCCCTTGGGACGGGGGATGGGAGGTTGTTTTAGATAAAACATGTATACTAATTTATAATTTTTCTACTCCAGAATGAAACTTAATTAAATGCATATATGAGACTCCTCGACAAGTTTTTGTATGGGTTATATGCTACTCAGGTGACAGTTAAGGCAGGCCTATTGGCCTCTTGTTAAATTTATCATTTTTTGAAGAAAAAAAAACCAATCATGCTGATATAAGCCGCTGATAAAGATTAAGCCGTTCTCTGCATGATTTCTTTGAGTTCAGACTTATTTCTAAAATTTCCATTTCCGTTTTCCATAAGCTAATTATAATACAAGATTCCACCCACTTAATTTGATTGTTTTCATTAGGATGTCGGGGATGGGCAAGTTATCTGCAAGATATAGGTCTCAATTAGGACTTATTAACAACTATCAAATCACAAGTGGAAAAAGGTTAACATTTATTGCCAATTTAGGTGATAGCTTCTGTTTGTAATTCTGAAGGCGTGATAATGAAAACAATTAAGGTTGAAGACAAAACATTCGAGAAATTAGTTTGTGATTCTATTATAGTATAGAATTGAAATTTGGACTTTGTCATCACACGTGTTCAGACATAATGCATGCGCATTGAATATAAGGGTAGTACTAAGAGGTCAAACGTCAAATATCGTGACGTCATATACGATTTTTGTCAATTCTAACTTCTTTTAAATGTTTTAACCTTAATAAAACCTAAAGCTCATGATTAAATACGATTTAAATATAAATCTTTAACTACCCCCAAGAAGTTTTGGGAAATGGTATAAACTTTTAAAGGGTTTGACTCTGTCATTCAGTCAAGTGATTGTTAACTTAAATGTCCTAAAAGTGACTGAATTTAGCCACCTTTTAGTTACAACTGACTGAAAATCAGAGCTTCTAAATAATCTTGCGGGTTTTTTTTATAGTTTCTTCGGGAGTAATATATGCCAAATTAATAAGAAATGTTTAAATCTTTCTGTGAAGCGCTAATGTGGGATAGAGTTTGATATCAATGTATTCCTGTCTTACAGAAGTAACATAATATTATAGAATCAATTGATTGCTTTACTAAAATTTTTACTTATGCTTAAAAAGAGAAAGACATACATAAAGAATTGTGTTTTTTAATCAATTTTCCTAAGTTAACGTCAATTGTTTTGCGAAATGAGTCACTTTATTGATTTTTATTAATCAGTACAATATATATCATTAAAAAAACTAATATCATGTACGAGGACTGTATTAGACCATATTTCATGTTGCATACTACTGCATCGTCAACACAGTGTGTATTTTCTTTACAGATGGGGAAGAAAGAAAACATGTGCGATGTTCTTATCTACGGCGGGAGTATCTCTTCTTCTGTCTGGTGTCCTCACTTTTGTAGGAGGTGTGTATTTCTTTCTTTCTCTCTCTCTCTCTCTCTCTCTCTCTCTCTCTCTCTCTTTCTCTCGTCGTTTGCCTCACAAATGTTTTCTCTCTCTCTCTCTCTCTCTCTCTCTCTCTCTCTCTCTCTCTCTCTCTCTCTCTCTCTCTCTCTCTCTCTCTCTCTCTCTTTCTCTCTCTCTCTTTCTCTCTCTCTCTCTCGTGACACCGTAATATTACGATAACCTGTTTGAAAAAAAAAATGTATTGGAAACAATTGAAAACACAGAGGCTCGTCACGATCTGTTTGTCTTCTTACTTTTTAAACACCTTTATACAATATTCGATCCAAATTAGAAATAAGTTGGGTCTTCAACGTGGAATCAACTTTGAGATTTGCTTTGGGTTTCAACGCTGAAACTGTAACGTTGATTCAACGTTGAATAATGGCTGATCAACGTTTCAACTTGAATTCAACTACTAGTTTTCCTTAACGTTGAAACAATGTTGCGTGAATATACACAATAGATTTATATGTGTGTCTTATAGTATAAAGGGGTGACCATAAGATAGATCGTGACAGGTCCCTGTGATTTGAATAATTATACTTTTTTATGTTGCATTATGGTGGCTAACATTTTTTTTTCCAGAATCCAATATAATTAGAGGTTTCGCCATGACCCTAAGCTTCACAGGAAAGTTTGGGATATCCGGTGCTTGGATGACGACGTGCTTATTCACGCCGGAAATCTATCCCACAAATATCAGGTTCATGTCAGAATTCATAAGTAGGCTGGATGTTTTACAAACCACCCGTCAGATGTACCTTAAAATCATAAATATGATTTTAGCCGTTATAACATGTATTATTTTAAAGCATAAGCAACGAAAACCCCCAAATAATTTAGGTTCAGATTTTTTTTTAATTTTTTTTCCGGGGGGGGGGTGTACAGAGTTCTTTGTTTTAATGAGATTAATATAAATGTAGTCTTTCTTGTAGTCCATCTAGCCTGTTTTGAAACAAAATATACATATTTCAATTACATATACATATACATATACGTTGGTTAATGTTAGATTTATACATTTCTAAATTAAAAAAAAGAAAAAAGAAATACATATTTTTTATGACATTACTTATTTCGACAACGCTCAATATTTGCCCAACCTGAAAAGTTTCTTATTTGTCATAGACTGATAAAGTTTAAATGGTGCATACATGTTTCTAAACATTATAACTGTTCATCAAGTACTAAATTCAATTTAAATGTTCATTAATTGAAAATCGATATCAGAGATAAGCATTTATCTATACTTTTGATCAGTCACCTTCGTACGAGATAGAGCTTATCAGAAAAAAATTGAAGCAATCGTCAAAAGATCGGCCGCAAATTAAATGTTCTTCTTTAGCCAAAATATGTTTCAGATACGTGGATAAGATGTCTTTCGATCCATACATGTATATACATTTAAAATCCCCTCACATGTTTATTGCAGCATCCATACGTACATGTATATACAATATTATAAACTCGCACCATCTAACAACGTTAAAAACTTCACCGGGATATGAACTTGCTTGGTCACGTGATCAAATCATGTAACGTCCAAATAATGATAAACGTTTTTCTCTTCTGTAAGGTTGATATAAGAAAATATTATTTCCAAACGTAAATATATGCGTGTTTAATTTTCATTGCAGGGCGCGAGGCCTAGGACTGGCA
>WFKH01011926.1:61646053-61657721 GCA_016163765.1 Magallana hongkongensis
CTGTAGAAATACGAAATGTTTAGGGCACATTATGGAACGTATATCAAAAACTCAATAGAATTGTCTTAATTACTGACAGGAAAGCCCATTAAGCAGTTAAAGCTTGCATACTGAAAGTATTTGTGTTAGTGTGAATAAATAAAAATATTTTGTTTAAAAAATTGGTTTGTTTTAATTGTATCACCCTCCCCCGTAGGTTTGGTATTTTGAAGGTGACGTTAAACGTAGAATTAACTTTGTGGACCTTAAGGTTTATTTATTTCTTTACAGGGATCGCGTTTCCCTTGGGGGCCCCCTGTCGTGTTTGGGTCGTTTGCGGTTCTAGGGACAATTCTATTGATTTGGATACCCGAAACAACCGGGAAAGAATTACCTAACACGGTGGAGGATGTCAAGCGGCTGTACACAGTTAAACAAATTCGATCTAATTGATGACGAATAAAATCTAAATCTAATCAATCTTATAAAAAATCTGAACATAAGTGTGTCTTCTGTCTTGGTCGACATAATTACAGTTAAGAAGAGAAAGGCGCACGCTCGGAAAAGATGGACTGGAAATCTCAGACAAACACACTAAGAGCTAATTTCATATTAACTTTAATTGAAAAAGCAATTATAGTAAATTATATTTATATTCAATATTGTTCATTGTTGTCTTTTTCTTACTGTTGATGTTTACTTTGCAACCGACGCCAAATTTCGGTGTCGAAACATTGTATGAAGCATAACAAACTTGTTCCACAGGCGCTTGTCTCTACAATATAGTTCACTACAATATAATCATAACACAAGGTATTTAACTTCGAATTTCGAATTCCGTTGAGTATCCCCTCCCCCACCTTCCGTGAATTGCAATCATTTTCGCTTTTAGACGAAACGCAGTGGTAAAGTGCTTACTACCATTCTCTTCAAACTGTTTTAAAAAGTTAAAGTGAGATAAAACAGTGCAAAAATTTAGCATGGGGATCATCAACCAAAAAAATTAGAAAACACCTTATTTAACAGATAAAAGCTTTGTTTCACACATCGTAACATAATACATATTTTTTTAGCTTTCCCAAAACCCCATACATGTGAAACCTTATCAAATGACGCGCACCTCATCTTACATGGGGGTTCGTGGGGTGAAACGACTTTTTCAGTCGGCGAGCAATGTTTGAACGCTGCTTATTCAGATAGCGTTAGAACAAAATAAAGGAAATCATGCCATATAGATAAATTATCGTAGAAAGGAAAGGTAATAAACACTTGTTCGCTGATTTTCCGTTGAAAGCAAATTCGAAAATGAATGCAATTCACATAAGGGATACTCCACGTATTTCTGAGTTAGATATCTTGACAATGTGTTATTATTTTACTGTGCGGTGGGTTCAAAATTTAGATCCGTATAAAATTTAGTTCGAATTAACAATATTGCATTTCACTACAATCGACTAGGTGCTTCAATTCGTATTAAATGGAAAAGAAGCAACAGAGCACATTTTGGGTAAAAGAGAAAGAAACTGCCACATTATTTCTTTCAAAACAGGCAGTAAATACGTTTGCATCATATGGTAACGGTAAATTACAATTTTTATTGCGTTAGTAGACAAATACCATTTAAGCATAAAATTGCTTGAGAAATACTGCATGCGCAACTAGTCAATAAAAACCTCTAGTCCCATTTCATCGTATTGTCATTGCTTAATTTGATTTTATCAAATTAAATTAGGCACTCGTGTACTTAATTTGATTTGATAAAATAAATTTCAGTAATGACAGTATTGTCAGTCATGGTTGCCCCGAATGAAAACTTTGTGTTTTGTTTTGGGGTTGCATATTCTTGACCTTTTTGTATCTGTTGGTGTGTGTTGTTTTATCGTTGTTTTGTTTTCAATTTCTTTGCTTTTTTTTTGTTCCAGGCCATTTGCTTTTATGTAGAAAAAGAGAATATAACAAAGAAACAAAAAAAAAGGTATATATCAACGCTGACTGTGGTCCTATATCTAATAGAGCTTTTTCTTTAACTACAATAACAATATCATGGCTGATATATAAAAATAGCAAAATTACTGCCATCGTCATTGAAAAATGTGTTCAGCCTCAGGGGACAGCCGCCGCCCCCCCCCCCTCCCCCCGACCCCTGCTTACAAATATTTTGTTCCTAGCTACGCCATTGTATGGTAACTCTGTGGTATGCAATTGGTACAACTCCAATACACCAACCTAACCCGCCAATCGCTTTTTATTTGTTTATATATTCATTTACATGACTGTATTTACATTAATTTTCTGTTTACGAGTACACCACATGCTGATTAGCCTAACAATAATTGGCTTATCACGCATTGTGTGACAAACTCTACTCGCAAACGTCGATTATTGATAAATAAATCTTGATTCACCACTATTATATGCACCAAACAATATACACAATAGAATTGCAAAACAATTCACGTTTTTTTTTTCTGTTCAAGAGGTGATAACCATCTTGAGACTATATTGATCTCTTTGAAAAGAAGAGCTCTGTATAAAGATATAGAAAAATATTCAAATTTTAAAGCTAAAATATAAGAAAAATTTCTCT
This sequence comes from Magallana hongkongensis, assembly GCA_016163765.1. Lineage (NCBI taxonomy): Eukaryota > Metazoa > Mollusca > Bivalvia > Ostreida > Ostreidae > Magallana > Magallana hongkongensis. The sequence continues at coordinate 61,648,620 of WFKH01011926.1, forward strand.
ACTAAATAATGGTTTATAGCTTTAAAAAAAACCTATCTAAAATTTACAGGTGAATCTGATGGCTAATTTGTTCATCACCCAGCCAGGGATGGGGTATTTGAAAAAAGTATTTGTAATTGATCGTAATTAATTACATGGAAGTAATTTGTAATGGAGTCTGCCTTCAATTAAAAGTAATTGAATGTATTTTTAAAACACTTTTCAAAAATATCATGTATTTTCAATCATTTTTCAATTACATTTCAATTACTTCAAGTCTTCAGTTCGATTTCAGTTTATTTTTCGCTCAAAACCATATAATGGTACATGAGTCACATCAAGAAAATATAACATATTTACATATATACAATATAGTTGTGAAGGTCAAAAAAGTAAATGGTGTGAACAAACAGTTTCAGTAATTTTTGAAATAAACAAACACAATTTTCTTAATGTAGTATAGTTATTTGAAGACATGATTTCATAAAAAATTTTAGTGCTAGGAGAAGAACAGTAATATGTAGGTAAAAACTGACTTCGTAAGTTACTTAATGCCTTACATTCTAAAATAACATGAAATTCAACGCCAATTTTGTTATATACAATTACACAAATTACAATAACGTTCACTTCTTTCAACAGTATTCCACCTTCCTATTTCAACAGGAAGGTGATGATATGTAGTTCTAAATTTAACTAATGTTTTTCTTAATTTACTCGTTAACAAGAATAAATAGCGTTCACATTCAAAATTTGTTTTATAAATTCTATATATAACCCCCTTAGTCGATTCCTGAATATCTTTATGCCATTTCTGTAAAAATTGATCTCTTTACATTTGGTTAATAGTTGTCTTAATCCAATTGATGTTATAATGGTATGATACATGATCACACCATACATTTGAAAGTCCGCATTTGTCTAAAATATTTTTTATTGAGAATAGCCATGGATTTAGTATTTGTCCTTTATCAAAAAGTATACGTACCTACATATATGTAATTTTGCTTAACTTACATGTAATTTTGCTTAACTTGTTTTCACTGCTATTGATATTGTTTGCCCAAAATGAAATCATTCTAGTAAAAATTGTTATATACAGAGGGAATCTTCCAGTTCCACCATACACCATTTAACTAAGTGTACAACTTTTTAAATTAAGTATATGTTTCAAATATTTTAAATGGACACGTTCAGTAATGTCAATATTTTCATAACCCCAGACTTCACATCCATACAATAAAACTGGTACAACAACTTTATCAAATAAATCTAATTGACAATCAATAAGTAAATTAAAAGTTCGTATCTTCCTTATAACTCCGTACATGGATTTCTGTGCTTGCTCACATAACCGGTTTTTTTTTGTTTTGTTTTGTTTTGTTTTGTTTTTTTTTGCTTTAAAAAATAAACCTTTTCTTGAGAAAATTACACCAAGATAATTAAATTCCTTAACTATTTCAACAGGTAAACCATTATAAATAGACATACATGTATTTGGGTTGACGACCTTTAGAAAATACAACAACTTTTGTTTTACTAATATTCACAGTGAGCTTCCATGTATCACAATATTTATAAAATAAAATAAAACTAAAGTTTAAAATGGTGTCTTATAATGATGTATATTTTGTATACCTGTTTGGCATGGGTTTTGTGTTTATTCTCAAAATCTTTAATATGTTTATACATCATGACACACTGCCCAGGGCAATAGGTAAAAGGTCTAATTTTGTTTAGGTGTGAACCCTTTCATACCCAAGAACAAATATATGGAAGTAAAAATTCACTATAGTTAAAATTTTGTTCAGAACCGAACATGAACTCCGTGATACTGGATCAATTTAATGACAATGAAAATGTTACTAGAGATTTTATAACAAAATCTATAAATGGTGATTAAACTCCCCCTTTAAACCAATGCCGTACATTAAGCATTGTCAGTGCATGTATCTCAATGCTGTTTATATATACATGTATTTGTTCTCAAGATATTTAAAAATAAAACGAAAGTAATTGAAATGTATTTAATTACATTTGTCAAATTTATTGAGAGGAATTAATTACATTTGAAACAAATCAATGTAATTGTAATCAAGTAATTGACAAAATTATCAATGTATTTGAAAGTATTAAATTACATTTCAAAGTAATTGAACCCAACCCTGCACCCAGCCTCTTTAATATGGCAATGTAATGATAATACGCCTCCCATATATATGTATACAAAAGGTTCCAATTTATATCATTGGGGATGACGAAATATCATATCAAATACAAATACAAAGTTGCTGGCCTCTGAAGTTAAACCAAGACAAAACGGGAGCAAGTACACGAAACAGCTTTCCAAAACGCCTCCCTGGCTAAACAAATTTATTCCTCGATCAGCATGGAGACCTGAAATTTTATTTTTATTTTCCATGAATTTTATGGAATGGCTAAAAACAATTTTCATCTCTAGTAACAAGAAATGATCGAGAAACACATAATTATTATTATGTGCTTATTCAATTAAAGATATAATCTGATTGTTTAAAATAAGGTGTCGATCACGATTATGAACACCGGGTATTCAACTATTGGAGTATGTTGTTTCGCCCAATAGGTCCTATTGCACTCTATACAGCGCCAAACACCATAGTGCCCACGCATTTTACATACCAGATTGTAAATCTCATTCAATAAACAACTTAATATATAAATATTTGTTTATAATTCAGTTAAGCCGATCGTTTAGTGTATTTAGTGCAATAAATGAGTAACAACAAGTATTTCTTGAAAAATATGCAAATATTCCGAAGCAAAATTAACCAATGAAGACACGACTGGAAAGAACAAACTTTCTCGCCGAACATCCACCATCTTGACAAGACTGGTGCGTCTCTCTCTCTCTCTCTCTCTCTCTCTCATGTGGCACGGTATTATGATAAAATGTGAAAAAACTGTTCACAGGGGCTCGACACCATCTCTTTGTTTTCTTACTTTTTCATCACCTCTATACTATCATCAGGCAGGAATTCCAACGTTGAAACAACGTTGTTTCAACATCAGGCAGCAACGTTGAATCAACGTTGAAATATGGTTGGATATCAAAGTTGAAGCAACGTTGACAATGTAGTGTTGTTTCAACGTACGTAAGAATTTATATAACGTTAGTTCAACGTAGAAATGGTATTGAAATATAATGAAAAAATATGCTGATCTGGGAAAGCATATTATTTCAAATTAAGGAATACTGATGTATATACATGTCTTTCTTTTTTCACCTTTAAATTGTAACTAGTATATGAGTCAACCAGCTGTCTAATCCACACAAGTGTAAACTGGGTCGGAGCAGTTTACGCTTTATAAACCAAGAAGGGTAAACTGGTCCAACTAAACCGAGATACGGTTCATAAACTGCAAATAATCCAACTTTTTTTAATATAGAATATGAATTTTGATAGCATTCATTTTTTGTAATCTAATTTTCTGCTATTTGGTGTTGAAAATGAGGCCATTTGACGTTTAAAATGACATCAGAATACATGTTTTTAAGTACACTCAGCCGGTGTCTGACTCTACCTATGACAGCATGAATAACAAAACTAAAAAAAAAAAATGTTTTGACACAATTAACTTAAGGAAGCAAGCAAGACAAGATTAATGCATGGTTCCCAAGGTTAAGCGATAAGCAAAATAAAGCCATGCATGTAAACGACAAAAGAGCTAACTCTACTGGAGGAGAGCAAAAAAAAAAAAATCATGCTCTCAGCATGAAGTAAAAATCAGAATACAACCACGTAAACAATAAAAGAGCAATCTCTACAGGAGGAAAACAAAAAAGTATAATTCATTCTCTCAGCGTGAGTGCTGCTTTTATATTTCGCGTGCACATCAAACATGTGTGTCGTTCATACAGAGTGTACAACGTCTACATCATATTGTAGACTCCCACCGCACAACAGCCAACTTATTAAATAAGCGATAGTAAATCCAATGAAAGTTACAACGTGTTGTCGGTTTTTTCACACTCCGTTTCCTGGATTCCATGCTATCACTGCACGATCTACTACAGTGGATGGTTTGCGCATGTGCGTTGACATAATAGTAAGACACAGGAAAACGTTCTACAATGATCGAGGATTTTGGAATATGTGTGCCTGGATTTTAGTCTGTTTCGTCTTTCATCGGATATTTCTTACCAGTGCATGGTTGTCTTTATTTTCAAAACGCGTTTCTACAAATCTTCCCGCCAAATGTAACGTGTTTAGGTCGTTCCATTCCTCCGAAAATAAATATTTTTTGACTAATTTATGAACATAAGATAAAAACAGATTATAGAATTGGTGCGTTCGTTACAAATCGCATTATTATTCAACATACATATGATAAACAAAATAAAAAAAACAACTTAAGTAAATAAACAAATCGCTGAAGTGTTGGGTTTTTAATTCCTTTACTTCTTTAACAATACATGCACAGTAACAATGAGTTAAAATGATTCAGTAACAAAAGCCACATATTAATAATTTATATACTATGAAGAATCCATGATCAAAGTAGGCTAGAAATATGTAGGTGAGTAAACTTACATGTGCAAGTTACCATCATTACACATCTTCAGTTATAACTTTACATATTACATAAAATATGACACTAAACATCTCTCAACTCAAATGGCCAGCCCAAGGATTTACTTAGCATAGAGATTAATAAAATGCATGTCGAAATAATATGTCCTTGGCCAAGAACTTACTATGCAATGCCATGTTAAATAATACAAAAAAAGAAGAACTTTTGTGATCACAATATAAACGAAAAGTTGGTTTACATGTTTTACATGTATTTAAACCGTGGTCAAAACGGTTCAGAAGAAAATAACTTAAAGTTTACAGTTTACAATAAACCCAGATAAATACAAACCCATAGACCAAGAATGAGCTAGAAATATTAATTATTAAAAAATTTAAACCATTATGCTTCAAACGAAACATCAAATATATGATGCAATAACCTTGACTAAATTCAATAAACTGGTACCCCAGTTTGGCTAGTCCTCTCTTATATATTTATTAGGACAACCATCAACGAATTTATAATTTTTTGAAATTCAAAAAAAAATTACCTGATGTTAAAGTGCATTACCATAAGAATATAAAATCAGTTTGTGAATCTAACTTCACATTCATATAGAAATTGAATATTTTCATATATTTTTTTTCAGTGGTAAACTATTGTGCACTTGTATTGTAAAGATAATCAAACTTGATTCACTGATATAAAAAAGACAATGAAATGAGACACATATTTGGAAACATTTTCACAACTACACCACAACTGACTAGTAGTTATATTTCAACGAGTGCTTATTTTTAAAACTTAATTTTCAAACTAAATGACACATTTTACTTATAATAAATTTAATTTTCTTTAACTTTAAAAAAAAAATAACAACTTTTTTTTTCAAGTCCCATTGTCAATATATTTATGAACTTTGCAAGTTGCTCTGCATGGGGTGAATCCCCTAAACCACATCAATATCTTTGCAAGTAACGGCAACATCCATTAATATAAAACTTCTTCCACATTTCTACCAGTTAGAGGAAGTCATCACCAGGTATTAAAATGTTTCTCTAATCCTATCCCAGAATGCATTGGTCATGTCCGTACAACTTCCTTTCCTTCGACGATCTGTTTGATCTCCTCCATGTCCAGAGTTTCGTACTTCATCAGACCTTCGGCTAGCTTTGTCACTTTTTCTTTATTCTTTATCAGCACTTTCTTTGTTCTGTTGTATGATTCCTGCAAAATTAAAAAAAAAATACTTGAACACAATGTGGTTGGCAATGAAAACAGATTTTTAATTATAAAATAATTAATAAAAACTTAATTGTAACACAACAATTGGCCAAAAAATATCATTTGAAATGTAACGTTTAACCCTAAGTTTGATCCTCCTGGGGTAAAAAATGTATTAACTGAAATATTATTTTACGTACATACATGTAAATAGAAATGTGTTTAGCAAAAGTAAAAGAAAGTATATTTGTGAAATAATGACAATCAACTGTCACTGTGAGATATCATTCTTCTCTTCATTTCATGTTACTGTCAAAAAAGCCGGAGTATGTGTATTTCTTAACAAATCTATTTATTTTGATGTATGAGAAGGTCCTTACCTCCAGAATTCTGTTGACCTCATCATCAATTTCCTTCTTCATGTGTGAACTGAGTGTCTGTAGATCACTCTCACTGTACACACGTGCACCAATCTAAATGAGAACAAAGAATACTCTAATACCATCTACAGAATGTTGATACATGTACATAAATATACAAACATACCACTTAAAACTACAGTTCCAAGATAGATTACTCGTACTGTCAATCTATCAAGAGCAATAATCTCAACAACAATATATGTATTGCTCAATTTGATTAAATGAAATTTTGACATTACCAGTATATCTATGTAGTATATGATTCATTCAGATTTGTTTGATCTGAAAGTGCCATGAACAGAAAATCAATATGAAGTGAATCTGCATCTCTAACTGGAAAATAAGGCTCCCCACCAAAAAAAAAAAAAATTTCGAAAATTTTATGTGGCAAGCAGGTATTTTGTTTGTATTGCAAAATTTGCAAAGGAGAATAAAACTTATTAAACAATACATTGAGTTACTCTGGACAATAAAATTAATCAAAGACAAAACAGCAGAATTTGACCTGAGGCCTGTTCAGCAGAAGAGCTCCCCAAAATTCTCCATCACAATAACACAAATTATAGTGAGCATCTGCTCTGATTTATAGGCCTCTGATGTCTGCAAAGCCAGAGAAATAAAACAGTCATTATTTTGTCAGTGAACAGTGCACTTACTGAGTCAGCCATTCCATAACTCATCACCATCTCCTTGGCTAAGCTTGTAGCTCTCTTTAAATCACTGGCTGCCCCTAGAAAAAACACAACCAATTCATCATACATTTCAAGAAATCTAACAACAATCTCTGTAATGTACAAGCATATGGTTATGAACTTGATGGGCTCTGCAAGTCTTACCATACACTGACTTTATATAGTTTCAGTGTAATACAGTCAAACTTTGTTATCTAGAAGTTAGTGGGGCTGAGAAGTTAAGATATATACAGAGACTAAAATACATTAAGAAACAGTCCTTTTGCTAAGTCTTCCAACTCACTTGAACATATCCATGATATTCAAGATATCGATGTTCAACTTCAGTTCAAACTTTCTGTACACATGCCAAATATAGCCTACAAAGCTTGCTGTGCTTTCTATAGTAAACAGACCAACCTGTGGTCACTTTGTTGGTTCCGAACACTATCTCCTCGGCCACTCTTCCCCCCATACAGACGTCTAGCTCGGCCAGAAGCTGGGCCTTACTCATGTCATACATCTCGGTCTTGTGTAGATACTGGGTCTGTAACAGAGGTCATTGTTAACAAGTTATACAATGAGGAATATTTGGTCATTAATATTGTTAACAAGTTATACGCTGAGGAATTGGGATACATTGATTTAGTGCCCTGTCTTGTATAGATACTGGGTCTGTAACAGAAACAATTGATCATTGTTAGCAAGTTATAAACTGAGGACTGTGGGTCCATGTGTAATCTGTCTTTAATTTGAAGATACTGAGTTTAGTAAAAGAAACCCCACAAAATAGTTAGCAAGTTATGAAAGAAGCGGTGCTGATAATTCATTTTTATATAACTGAGGCAAAGCTGTAACAACCACATACATTCACTGTGTTCCTTTGGGAACTATTAATTAACCAGTACTGTACATTTTTTATTGAAACACTAAATTGTTAATGTAAAATATAAAGTTTAAAATTCATGCCTTTTATGAAATCACTCTTTGTGAGGACTTTAGGAAGCATTGTCAGCACTTACATGTCCCAGGCTCTGGTTGCGACTTTTGATGGTGACTTTGTACACGTGTTTTTGTAGGGTGGGTGTTTCCATCCCTATGATGGTGTGGCCGGCTTCATGAATGGCCGTTGTCCAGTTCACCTCCTCATCTGGTGTTCGAGTCTTCTTCTCTGCTCCTGTTGGTTTACAAGAAACAACTGTGATTTTTCAGAGCTTAACACATTGAAACTCTCTGCTCTTATATACATGTATTTAATAATATAAGGTTTGGCAAAAAAAAATATCAATGATTCATTTCTAAGACACTGCAAAGACTGCTGCATTGAAGACATCATTGCTTTTTCAAAAAGGAAAGTAGATTAAAAAAAGCAAATTCAGTTATAACCCAATAAAATAAGATTACCTGCCTGTCAAATACATGAAATTTTTCAAAATCAAATTTTTGTTATGAGAAACAAGAATTGGTTTTTGGAGGCCTTTTAAAAACTTCCTACTTTTATACTATGTGTAGCAAGATGTGCAATTTTAATTGATGTTAAACCTGTCATTTATTGCCTGCAAGTTGAATTTAACCTTAAAACACATTTAAGAAGAGCATACCCATGAGGAGTTTGTCTATGGCGTACTCTAGGTGTCCCATGTTGACACAGTCCGCGCCCTCATTGGCCGCTTTGAGGGCTGCCTGGTTCACAACTGTGCTGATGTCTGCTCCTTAAACAGCCAGAAAAATGGACATTACAAAACAGAACCAAACTAAAAAATTGCTCCTAAACTGTACAAACACAGATCATCCCTTAGAGATAACTCTTAAAACATTCCCAAAACAGATCATTATTCAGAAATTTCCATTTCAACGGAACATTAATCAGAAATAGCTCCTATACAGTCTAACATTTTTTTAAAAATTGTCATAAAACAGTTACAAATACTGAACATTATGCAGAAATGCTAAATTGCCAGCTTAGCAAACATTACTTACTTACATGTATTTCCATCAAAACAATGGAACTCTATAAATAAACCTTATTAAAACTGTTCCGTACCTGTGAATCCAATAGTCTTCAGAGCTGCATGATTAATGTTGATATCTGAAACAGAATCAATCATTGATAAAGTGGCCATTTTTAGAATACATGTATATCAATCTCCTTGAGGAAAAGAGCTCTATATAAAGATATCATAAAATATTTAAAATATGATTTTTTTTTTTACTAGATAATAGTTAAAAGCTAAAATAATCATATCTGA
>WFKH01011926.1:61683349-61717875 GCA_016163765.1 Magallana hongkongensis
CTGAAAGCAGAAAAAATATCTTAGCCTTACTCACATGTATTTTGAAATTAGAAACTAAAGGTGAATTTATGTTGGCCTAAAAATTAGGCCAAAATAATTAAAACTTCAAGTTAAACTAAGCTGTGATGTTGCATCCAGGTATTCTACGTCTTATTTTCAATGCAATTTGTAAAAGGGGAATAACGCAATTTTCTGGGGATTAATGTGGATTAAAGTACATCAAAAGACTTTCACCCACTTAGAATTTTCAATTGTTCAATATTTAACCAAAAAATATGTTTTAACAATTTTTTGAGAGGTAAAAAATTTAAAAACCCCAGCGGGATTAGAACTCATGACTTAAGATTCCTTTTTAACGCTCTTACCCATTGCGCTACACTGTTAGGCAACAATTTTGGGAAATAAATAAATTATAAAACTATACTTGATTTGATTGATTATTTCGATAGGAAGTATGTCACAATATAAAGGTGTCCCGTACCACCTTAAAAGAAAAAATAATAAAATTGGAAAACCATATGCTGTACTTATTTCTTTTACAGATGTTATGAATGGCAACTCCAAAACGTTCTCTGTGGTGTCTAAAGATATGATTGAGGAAAAATTCAGTGATGTCCATGGAGTAAGTGTCGTATTTTGTTTAAAAGCAAGGATTTAATATATGGTCACTGACACATAAAATTCAAAAAGCACCCATAGGGAATTTAACAAATCTTGTTTTATTAATTTTAATGGAAGAATCACAGAATTAAATACTTTAAATTGTTGAATAAGGAATCTGCAGTATCAGGTTTTTTTTAAAATGAGAAACATGTTAGATGTTAATCTATGTGCAAAGTTAAATAACTCTTTCTATTATGTTCTTGTAACTCTCCAGTTTGGGGATTAGTTTTGGTTTGTATTAAATAGATGAAACCATATGGCATATATGGTGTGATTAATGATGTTGAATGTATGTTTAACATTAGATACACAGGGAATAATCCTCTCACATTTGCACTGTTTATGCCATGGATTCACACATCCAATAGATAATTAAAGTTCATGTTGTTTTGTTGAAAACCAAAACATAAACCAATTATATTTTAACATGAACATGTCTGCATTATAGACTCTGGGTTTCTAAGATATAAACTTATGCTATGATTATATCATGTCTTAGACATAGAAAATGTTATAGTCTTTTGTATTATACTGTACAGTACGTGAAAAACTTACAAGAACATGTTGCATCCACTGTACATTTAATATAATTGTCTGCATCAATTACAGATGGATGAAGCCAAGGATGACATGATTGACATTGTCAAGTTTCTGCAGAATCCTGAGCCATTTAATCAAGTAGGAGCCAAGATTCCTAAAGGTCAGGTGAAGGTCATTGTGCATTTCATGGCTATTGTTCAAATCAATGTCACTACACTGGTCATGACCATTTTACATGTCAAGGTCAAATCTAAGTCATTAAATAGGTCTAGGCCACTGTTCAAGTCAAGGTCACTATACAGGTCATGGTCATGGTCAGTGTATGGGTGATGGTCAAGATTATTGAAAAGTTGCAAATCAGATGAAAATATTTCTTAGCAATATATTGCTTAGCTGCATGTTGTTGTGTCCCACTTGAATTCCATTTAAAGAGAGAAATTCAATGTGCAGATCAAATTTTAGGTTTTCTAGCTTTTTTAACAGTTGAAATATACAATCATGTACTTTCCTTTGTTGGGACCCTGTTGGAAGGTGTTTGACCATACAACCTACTGCTCTCTCTCTCTCTCTCTCTCTCTCTCTCTCTCTCTCTCTCTCTCTCGTACTGTGGTCCTCTGAAAATGTTCTCTGTTTTATAGGTATTCTGCCGAGGGTCCTTGAAGGACTTTCTGACAGAAAATATTTAAGAAGTTCTAATATTTTACCTTCTCTATATTTTATAGATGTAAGAACGTTCCATCTTCTATATATGTAATTATATATATATGAAGAATTGTTTCTGTTTTGTAGGAATCCTATTGGAAGGCCCCCCTGGAGTTGGGAAAACCATGTTAGCCAGAGCAGTAGCAGGTACACCTCAGATTTTTGTATATTTTTTTTCAAAGGGAATAACTTTTCTTAAGTTTCCTTTATTTTTCATATTTTGTTGATGGAATTTGCATACATTGGTATATGAAGAAATTTTTATGAAATAAAATTGATTAATAATGATGTCATTTGTATTTTAAAATATAAAAAAATTCATTAATATTTATTTTAGAGATTAGAAGCTTTTGCTTATAAAAGCATCATTTTTATCAATAGGAGAAGCTGGAGTGCCCTTCATTTTTGCCTCGGGCTCCGAGTTTGATGAAATTTTCGTTGGTGTGGGTGCCAAGCGAGTAAGAGAACTTTTTGGTAAGGATTTCTAGATTATGCCTTCATGACTGTGTATTTTGATTTTTTTTGGATAGAGAAACATTTCAGGCATATGAAATCCTAATGGAAAATTGTAAGAAGTTAATAAACAATAAGTTGTAGAAAGATCAAAATTTAAAATTTTACGTATTAAGATTTTTGTTTGTTGACAGGTTAGGTAAAAAAAAATAAAATATGCCAGAATGTGGTACACTATCATTAAAAAGCCATGTTTTAATACTCAGCAAGAGAGGCAAATATACATGTATTATATCAAGGATCATTATGGTTTGCATGACTTCTTTCTATCATGAACAGAGATAGTTTATATGTATACATGTAGCTTACAAATTTATAGTTTACATGCTGTGAATATATGGAGTGGTGTCTAGTTTCTTCTTCATGGTGTTTTTCATCCTTCAGATACTGCACGACACATAGCTCCCTGCATTGTCTTCATTGATGAAATTGACAGCCTCGCCACCACCAGAACTCAGAGTCCATACTCCACCCCCGCAGCCTACCAGAGTATCAATCAACTACTAACAGAGCTAGATGGGTAAGTACTTACACATAAATAGGAACTTACATATACATGTATATATGAACAGTTCTATCAGAGTATCAACCAACTACAGACAGAGCTAGATGGGTAGGTAGTAGGTACTTACATGTATATGTGAACAGTTTTACCATAGTATCAATCAGTTACGGACAGAGCTACATGTAGATGGGTAGGTACTTATTCATTAACAGTACTACCAGAGTATCAACCAGTTACACTGACTGAGCTAGATGAGTAGGTACTTACAAATGTATACCAGAGTATCAACAAGTTACTAACTTAGCTAGATGGGTAGGTACTTATGTATTTATATATATAACAGTACTACCAGAGTATTAATCAACTACTGACACAGCTTGATGGGTACTAAGTACATTGTAGGAGGTACTTACATTTGCCTACCAACAAATTGCTGACATAACTACATGTACATACAGATACATGTAGGTTGGTTCTTTTTTGTGGGAATTTCTGTAGAATCATCTGAATTTATGGAGGTTCAATTTTTGTGAATTTACTGGAGATCTCTTACCCACGAATGAACATCCCCACAAAATTATGAAACTTGTCATTTCTGTATTATATGTACAGTACATGTCCAACAGAATCCATGAAATTATGGTCCCACTAACTTGTAAAAATTTATCCACGAATATTGGCTCTTACTATTATTCCTCAGTATTTAGATTTGGGATTATGGAAAAAGGACAATGTTTTTAACAGCAATCAATGCATGCTTATTTTTTATTTGTTACAGGTTTCAGTCTATGAATGGAATCATACTCATTGCAGCCACCAACAGAAAAGATGCCCTAGATCCGTAAGTTTGTAATTATTTGAAAATTTACTACATGTAAATGTAAAAAAAATTTCAACCTAAATTTTTTTTATCAAAAATCTATTTAACAAAATTATTTCAAATTGTCTCATTTCATCTCTGTTAAATCCAACATATTTATTAATAGACCCAATATTATTATTTTAATCTTAAATGTAATGTCTAAAAACTTGACTGTCTTATCCAAAAATTGTATAGTCTAAGGAACTGTAAATAAAACACCCATCTTTAATACCTTATAATGCTATTAATCAAATAATCTGTATGATCTTTTCAAATAGCTGTACCCGTATATCAAAAAACCTTATTACAATTATAAATAAAATTTATTTTTTAAAAAATTGTTCTTTCAAATGGTGAACCTTTGTTTTAAATTTGTGGATCTGCTCAACATCCAAATCCATGAAAAGTGGAATGCCAATTATTGTAATGGACAACGGTAAAACAACACTCTCTGCTGAAAAATTAAAATATTGCATGTAATGCCATTACACCCTGATTTGGTTAGTTGACTCAATTAAATTTGTAATGTTCATTTCATTTTTGGGAGTTGATGTTAATCAACTCTCCTATGCAGTTACTCTGGCAAACTGGAAGTGAAACAGTGTTTGGACCTAAGCACAAATCAAAACCAGTGACAAGACTTAGTTCCTGAAAATAATCAATAAATTCGATGTAATGTATTCAGAAGCATTATTTTTCAAGGAAAGTTATTTATAAATACCTTGAAAATAGTCAGATTTTAAATGGTACGAACAATTCAGATAATTTTGTAGTCGTATGCATATGTAATACGAGACTATATTGAACTCTGGCGTAGGAATAATTCCTATGCCAGAGTTCATTATAGTCTCGTTCAACCAGACGCTTGGCTGTCTCAATAAATCTCCGACAAGCAGAGAGTCTCTCAGCTTGTCAGAGATTTCCGGAGAGACTCTCTGCTTGTCAGAGATTTACGGAGACAGCTGAGTGTGTGGTTGAACGAGACAAGAGTTCAATATTGCTCGATTCCTTAAATATCCAGAAATATTTTGTTTACTGATACATAGTTTGATGAAATTAATTCTACAGTGTATCTATAAATATTACACAACAGGATTCTTATGGGGTTTTATCAGAATTCTTGTCGGAAAAACCCAAAAATTCATACCGGTAATAGAAAAAAATGTGCATAATTCTAATACAGCTAAGAAACTACTTGCCATTTGAAATTACATATCATTGATTTTAAACCAAATAATAATCCTAAACATGATAAAATCAACTCCCATCAGTACTTCAGTACTTTGATTTTTATCTAGTGCCATATTACGACCTGGACGTTTGGATATGCACATATCAGTAGAGAAGCCAGACCTTAAAGGACGAGAGAAAATATTCCAGCAATATCTGAATAAAATCAAACACGATCCAAGTAAGGAATGCCTCTATGATAAATTGTTGAATGATAACGAAATTATTAATTATAAATTGTTGAATGATAACGAAATTAAGAAAATAAATTATTGTAGATTTTATTTATTATAGTTAAAAATAAAATAAGTAGAGAGAAGAAATTTTGTATTCTTAATTGTTATAATCTTCATTTTTGAAATGATGATATTAAATGTCTTATTATTAATCGTAAAATTCTGATAGTATGTGTTCCTAAGTTAAAGAAACCATCATTATAATTATTTCTAGAAGTAGAATTACTCCCGATTTTAAAGAACCAACACTTTAAGAAATCACCAAATACTGAATAATTATTTATTATTATTATTTTTTCTAAAAGTAGAAATTACTCCGGATTTTAAATAGCCAACACTTTAAGAAATCACCAAATACTGAATAATTATCGCTTAACATTTTCTATTTGAAATAGTGTAGATCACTTATAGTAGTCTTTGGTAGAAGCGTCACAAAAATGTCCCAGCAGCAAGTTTGAATCCTACGATTGAAGCGTGGTGTTGCGTGTTCATAGAGATATAAACACCACAGTCTTTCTTTTCCAGATATCAATATCACACACCTGGCTCTCGGTACTAGTGGATTTACAGGTCAGTCTTCTGTTGCCAGTGATATTCTTATACTAACTATATGTACATGCACAGATCTAGAGGTAGGTCGGGGGGGACCCATAACTCCACCCGCCACCCCCCAATCCTCCGAAAAATTCAAACTTTTTAAATTTACATAGTAAAGTTACCAAAAAGGCCTTGGACCTCCTTGAAAAAGATTAATCATTAATTTTATTACCCTTTTGAAAAAGGAAATAAATAAATTTTTCAATTAAGACAAAATATAAAAATGGAAATTAAAAGTAAAGATGAAATACCTATATGTAACTGCTGTTGCATCATTTTGATTTGAAATTTATAGCCTGAGAAAATTATAGATAAATTTAAAGAAATTACTGAATTTTTGCCTCTATCAGGTGCTGACATCAGCAGTATGGTGAATCAAGCCGCTCTGAAGGCAGGTATAGACGGAGTATCCTCAGTCAACATGAGTCATCTCAACTACGCCAAGGACAAAATCCTGATGGGTAAGAATCATTGTAACTCTGTTCTAGTGACACAGAAATAGGTTCATTGCATATGCATACACTAGAGGTAGCCTTAGGGTGACTCAACACCCATATATATGTGTAATTAGTTAATGGATCTATAGAGCATCTTATTTTAAAAGTATGATTTCACACTTAAGAACCAGATATAAGCTCTATAATTCTCTGGAAAAATACAAACTCATTTAAATAAAATGATAAAGTGTATTTCTGAGCTCTACTGGTAAGGCTTGGCATTTTTCAATTGAACTAGGTTAGATTGTAAATAAGCCATTTTCTGTACCAGTATGTCAGTTTGTTTATCGTTTCATTCAACAGGATCAGAAAAAAAGACCCGCACTCCAGATGAACGTGTAAACTGGTGCACAGCGATCCATGAAGCGGGGCACACCATTGTAGGCATGGAGTCCAAAACCTCTGTCACGGACGTGTACAAAGTCACCATCAAAAGCAGGGGAGGCAACCACTCCCTGGGTCATGTGAGTGTCTGCAATCTACGTTGTCCATATACATGTACATTGTCTTGAACCAGATCACTATTATGATGTTATCTTTCTAATGAATTTATTTTTCTTTTTTTGTTCAATTGAATGATTATTACATGTCATAAAGTAACATCTTATATACTGAGTATTGTTTTTGCATGAAGCTTTGTTTGGTCATGAACTGTTTTTTAACGAAAAGAAATCAACATGTTTTAAATGTTTGTTGGCAAATTCTTTTACATGTACTGTAATATTAAAGATTTTAACGAGTATTGTAACTTTTTTGTAGACACAATTTCTACCAAAGACAGAGCTATACGACGAGAGCAGAGCCCAGCTGATGAATGAACTTGACATTTGTATGGGAGGACGAGTAGCTGAAGAAATCATTTTCGGAGCCAATGAAGTCACAACAGGTTGGTTGGGTTTATATCCTCCAATGCAAGATTGTCAAATTAATAAATCTTAGAAACTACTTGAGATGGTGAAGAAAAAATGTCCCAAGCAAGATCTTGCTATTACTGGTAATCTGAGAAATTGCTAGTGATTGGGAAGGAATATTGACCTTTGGTTAACTTCAGGAATTTTTACCTTAAGTTTGGACTTTTTTGACCTTTGGGAATTTTTTCCTTTGGACTTTTTACCTTAAAGTTTGCTTGATGTAAACCATCACGGCAAATTTCTATAAAAATGCACTGATATTTCTGTATTTCTTTTAACAATCTTCCTTTTAGTTATTTTTCTGTACTTTTCAAAGAGTTGATGGTTGGGTTTAACTTAGTTAGTTTGACTTTGTGAGTAATAAAGATGTTCATTATTTCTTAGCATGCATTAAGCATTAGCTGCCCTCGTATGAGCATTTCATTTTAAGTGGTTTCATTGATGATATGTAGCATAGAATGCTGGCATTTCAAAAGTTCAGAGTTTTAAGGACAAATTGAATGTTTTTGTGAATAACTGTAAAATACCATGTAAATGTTGAAACGTGTGTGATAATTATATGCATGATTTGCTAGCAACCTGTATATACATGTAAATTTTCTTAAACAAGTGTTGACTGTAAGAAATAAGTAATAAATGACTACTTGTTTGCATGAACTCACATGAATATCACGTTAATAGAGAATTTCCGCGAATTTTCTTATAAACAATTTTGCATCGTCTAGATGATAAAATGTCATATCATGCTCTTAAATATTGTTACCAGGTACTTGAAATTCCCATTTTGTGAATTTCACATGAAATTATTGTTTTGTGGAATTTATGTAAGGCACAATTGCCTGTGTATATGAATATATATATATATACACACACACACACACACACACACACACACTAAAGTCCTTACCCTGTGCTAGATTACTTGAGTTGCTGTAAATATATTAAGTGTGACTGTATGATATTTGGCAGAAATTCATTTTGAAGCAGGTTAGCTTAGATTTTATTTGACACATTTCTGAATCTATTTACATGTATCAAGGAAGCTTGATGGTCAACAAATTAACCATCCGATTTATCTTAATATTTCAATTATGATATTTTTAGCGAATCTTAATATTTTATCTTTGAAAATTGAATATTTCATATATAATTATAAAAACCTCTTCTTCTAAAGAAGATAAATATAGTCTAAAAATGGTAATGACCATCCACATGCATGACATTTAGATATGTAGTACGCTTGATTTAGGGGAAGCAATATTCTGCCAAAATCAATCAATAGAATACACAGCCAAAGTTAATATATTTACTTGTGTATTAAAGGAGCCAGCAGTGATTTTAAAACAGCCACCTCCATTGCCAAGCAGATGGTGATGTATTATGGGATGTCAGAGAATGTAAGTATAAAAACTGAGCAGGTTAAGATCAAAAGTGTGGCTTTAGCTATACAATAATTGTATATATATACTGAGAATATGAAAAATCTTGAATGAGTGTTTTTTTTTATTTGGTGAAATTCAGACATCCTGGTAAACTACAATTGATTGCTTAATGAAATATTAATTCTTTGAGTATTCACTAATGGCCAGAAATTACATGTACAGTAAAATTAATGCAAAAAATTTTTAAAAAGGGCTAAAAGATAAGTGAGGAGGATTAAAGGGTCTTAGGAAAATGTAAACCAAAATTATACCTGTTAAAGTATTCAATTTCTTTTTTTAAAAGCATTTAATCTTTATCCAAAGAATTCAGAGTTATTTCTCTTGATCTTAAGAACTCAAAATTATTTCCCTTTGTTCTTTATTTCACACATTTTGTATTTTTCAAATGTTGAAGCTTGGAATGCGTGTCTACAGCAAGAAAGATCTACAGATGATGAGCCCAAAAATGAGGAAAGAAGTCGACGATGAAGTTAACAAACTTTTGCAGGTATTTTATGATGTACCCTATTCATTATAACTATGGTTTTTTTTTTTAGATATATATCGAATAATCTTTTTATGGCTTATGGTATTGGTGTATCAAGCATAGAAAAAAACACACCAAAATTTTATTTTATAGATCGCTAAAGTATCATTTCTGAAACACGATTTTATTGTTCAAAGAAAGATACATGCTCTTAATTATTTTATAAAAATTCTTTTGTATTTTTTATGAGAAATTAAAAAAATCTGTTTTGAAAATCATTTTTAAAAAAAATGGAAACAAAATTACAAAATTTTAGAAATATTGCTAATTTTCAAAATTTGACCGATTTCGATAGTAAATAAACTGATCCCAATCCAATTTGCCCATAGAATTAAAATTAACAAAAAAAATAAAAATAAAAAGGAATGACCAGCAATGCTGTTGAAATACACAGGAATGTTTATTTTTGGTCATTTTATGTATGTATATTGTACAACATGGTCTTTTTGTTACTTTTAAGGACTCATATAATCGGACAAAGAAACTGCTGCTCAGAAAGAAAGACAAACTGACCAAGCTAGCAGAAATGCTGATGAAGTACGAAACCTTGGACATGGAGGAAATCCGGCTAATCATGGAAGGAAAAGACATTGTTCGCTCCTGATTGTGGGCATGGCTCTAGTTAAAGAAACTATTGTCACATGAAATTATGATGAAATTTAGCATCTTTTGTGTCTATGGCCTGAGAAATCTAGGCCAATGTTTTTTAAAATCTCTTCACCTTCTATGGATATTACCAATGCCAAGATTTTTTTTTGTCACGTGAGATTTAGCATCTTTTATGTCTATGGCCTGAGAAATCTAGGTCAATTCAGGTGTTGTTTAATTTCAAAATCTTGTCATCTCCTCATTTGGATATTGCCAAAACCAAGATTTGAAATTGTGGCCATCTTATGTTTAGCAAGGAAACCAAGATCTTTCTATTTGCAGAAAACAGGGCATTATTATGGTGAATTACATGTAAAACAAAAAATTGTTTGTGATTTTTTTTAATACTTACAAGATGAAAAACTAAGAGTAAACCAATGTAGTATGCAGTGGTTTTTATATTTGTTTAAGGATTTTTTATGTTCATGGATAACAGATGTTTACCGTTTTGGATTATCTAGAAGAAATAATTTTCCGTTGACCTAAACCAGAAAATATACTTTTTCACTGGCTAAACTGCTAAAAGTGGGTTAGCTCATTCATCAAACCCAGGAACGAATCTGATTCTCTCTCCAGGCAAGCCTTTCGCCTGAGAGAATAGATTCAGTCAACTTTTGTTAAAGAGCTTTTCCACTCACTGCAAGTGAATAAGGGCGCCTGCAAAGTGCGAAACGAAATCGAAACGAAACCGAACGAAACGAAACAAAACCAATCGAAACGAAACGAAACCAACCGAAACGAAACGGAACCAAACGAAATGAAACCAAAAATCGAAACGAAACCAACGAAACGAAACGGAATTTTAACGAAACTTGTATCAATTTTGACTACATAAAAGTGAAAATAAATTCATTGAAATAAAAATTTTGAACCATAAATATAACTACCTGTATGTTTCAGATTGCCGCTGTAAATTTTCAAGCCGATTATCCGGTATTTGCAAAAATTATATAATTATGTAAATAACTGATGTACATTTATACCTTTTTATGTTTCTAATTGGTTTTATGAAAGGATAATTATTCAGACGTTTAGAGAGAGAGAGAGAGAGAGATGATGATGATGATGACAATACTTACGGAGATATTCTAACCACAATTTTCTTTCTATCGATAGGAAATATTGTAAAAATGAAACGATCGAATACAATGTGATTTAGAGCATACTGGTTGGTTACCAGTTTCTGACATATAATAAGAATTGTTTTAATATGTATAGCATGAATTTGGACGTCGTATTTTGACAAAATTAATATTAACCTGCATTATAAAGAGGGTTTTTTTTTACCTGTGTATTACTTTAAGGTCAAGATCTAGTAAATGATTCTAGAGTGTCTTTTTGGTGCTTGAACCATTATGACGTCATAATTGATTTGATGAATCTTTTCCCGTATTTTACGGCTTTAAAGGAATTATGTAAAAAATAAAACAATATTTTGACGTTCTGTATTTAATCACGGGAAAAGTAATAATATTCAATTTGACATCATTTTAAAGAGGAGGTCAAGAGCTTGTCTAATGCCGTTTTTGGAGAGACTGTAGGCAATCTAGATATATTTCATTAGTCAAAAATGGACAAAACTCTGAGATTTGTTACTTTTATCCTTCATATTTCATAGAAAAGTGTTGTTTAAAACATGAATTTTCATTGTGTTTACCAAAAAATTAAGCCCCGGTACACCCTATGAAACAAAGATATTGTTATGAAGCATCATTAAAAGAATTTATATCTTGAATTTCATAAACCTGTAGGCACCTTTCGTTTACTAGATCTTGACCTTAAATTAAACATAATCCCCTCTTTCTCTCCATTTCACACGCATGCACATTGTATTTGATTCATTTTTACAATATTTCATATCAATATAAAAAATCGTGTGGCTGGAATGTCTCAGTAAATACTGTAAACGTACTATATTAAGCATGTACGATATTTGGCGGAATATAATTTTTAACAAGTTAGCATGAATTTGGCGCATTTCTGAATGTACCTTTTTATCTACTTATATATTTTACATTTGGCGATGTACTTGATTTTGTGGACGCCGTTTTCCTCCAAAAACGCTAAATAGAATACACAGCCAAAGGAAAAAAGCCAGTTCTTTAATACGTTTACAGTATAATCTCTCTCTCTCTCTCTCTCTCTCTCTCTCTCTCTCTCTCTCTCTCTCCAAACTTGAGTGCGTATATACTTTGATATGTCGCGGATAAGTTCTTAAGGCATATCATACAGGTACATGTAGCCACATGAACATAAAAACATAAAAGTACATTTCTCTGTCTTTCTGTCTGTCTGTCTCTCTCTCTCTCTAATGAAACCAATTAGAAGCATAAAAGATATTAGAATGTAAATCAGTTTTTTAATTTATATTGGGGTTTTTTTTCTTTTACAAATTACGGGTAATCGGCTTAAGAATTTACAACGGCAATTTGACCCATAAAGGTTGTTATACATCTATTTATGGTTAAAAATTTTATTTCAATGAATTTATTTTCACCTTTATGTAGTCATAATTGATTTTTAGTTTTGTTTAATTTCGTTTCGTTTCGTTTCGATTTTTGGTTTGGTTTCGTTTCGTTTCGATTGGTTTTGTTTCGTTCGGTTTCGTATCTTAAGTTTGCTTTCCAACAAATTTCAATTATAAAGAATCATTAAGTAAAAAAGTTACTGCATAAATATTGAAATAGATATGCCTGCGTTTAGCTGTCAGCATAGACATTGTTCTTATGTTCTTATTCGTTAAAACTCGAACATAAATAATTTATAAAATAAATAACAACACGTATATAGATGCAGAAGCGCTCTCAGAAGTGCAGTTTAATAATTACATAAGTCACACAAAACTATTTTTCTTGCGTTATTTTTTATCTACATAAACAAAAACAACACAAATTAGCAAAATATACTAGTATATGTAAAAAAACAAACATTTATGACTTATTGTGAGGGCGGGTGGATGGGGAAACGTCTGATTGCACTGAGAGAGAGCCTTCGAATGACTTAAAACTCAATTCTCTATCAAATCGTGCGCACCTTACGAGAATACCTGTAGAACAGGTTTTCTATAAATATAATAACCAATCAAATCGAAACACATGTTGTTATATCTTCAACAAGCTTATCTTTTAAAAAGATTGGTGAGCTAGCGCTGTAGCCATCATAAAACACAGAAGCAGATTTCTAAAACATTGGTTTAAATTTCTGAATCGATTAATTACAATAGGAAGGTACAGTGGTGTACTGGAATTGTGCTGGAGTGAGGTCTCAATTTAGAATTGTGAATTTAGAGTGGGCTTCACATCGGCAATGGCATAGCTCATTGACTGTGCCTTAATCATTATGTATCTACTGTAATTACAATTTCGAGGTGAAAATTTTCAAGAACCATTGGCACTGTTTTGTAGCAATCGTATCTTCTCGGGCCTTTCCGGCAAGCTCGGAAAACATATCCGAGGTTGTTTTCCGAGCTCAGTGAAGGTAGTTAAGATAAAGCTAGCTATTTAATATAATATTTAAAATAACTTTTTGCATCATAAGACCTAAGCTACTGTTACTTTTTGACATTTACAATAAAACACAAAACTTCATGTGAACATGATAAAACGAAGTTCAAATGGTACAGTTTATCTACAGTGGTACAGTATTCCCAGAATCCTCTACTATGGAGTCGAGCATGCGTATTCCAGTGAAAAAGACTAACGTAGTTGCTAGCGCTCGAGAGCGCTAGCAATGAATACAGTGGAACTCTTTAGTGTGTTGGAGAAAATAGCCAACCAATCAAATAACAGAAAAATCAAAAGCGGCGCCAAAAATTGAATGCAAATATTGGCTATTGGTATTTGGCACGTTGGCAATCTTGATAGTTTGTTAAAAAAGAAAACTCGCTTATACGATTTTGTTCCAATCAGATACGATCACTCTTGCATATCTTACAAGCCTTATGTTACTTTTTTACAGTGCCTACTAGATAAACAGCAAGTAGCTAGAATATTTATTTCCCAAGTAAATTTGAACTGAAAGGTCTTCAGAAGAAATAGAAATTTATGATTTGCACTCTCAATTTTTGTTGAATGCTGGTCAGAAAACAGATATTATGCCAACATATATGACGGGACACTGCTATTCGGATAAATATATATAGTAACTGTGAAAGTCTTGCCAGTATGTCAGATAAGCCTGCCTTAATTCTTCCTAGAGTTCCAGTCTACGCAAACGCATTTGAAGTTTCAACGTAACATTAAAACTGATAATAATCACAAAATTAATACTCTTGTGAAATATGAAACCCAAAGCTCTAACCGTTCAGAGGTTATGACCAAACATAAAGTTTTATTATGTTTTTGGTAATAAAGTGTTAAACTCTAAGGTAATTTGATAAGTCTTAAATACCTTGCTCCTCAACCCCCCCCCCCCCCCCCCCCCAATACGCGGATGTGCTCGTACATGTGTATTGGTTATTGAAGAGATGTGTAGAAAACTATAAGTTAATTGCAGAAATGCGTTGAAAAATTTTTGCAAATGTTCCCCTGTAACAAATTAAAGCAGTTCGGACTGAAAATACGTCCACAGAAAAATATTTTTTAATCATTCCGAACACCTGCGCTATTCTCACGTTGTGCAAGCGAAATTCTATATTATAATTATTCATTTACTAAATTACTGCTAATAAATGATCGTGTAATGAGAGTGTTTTCTTTTATCTTTTAAAAATAAACCCTCTCGTACGAACTAAAACAAAAGGTCTTTAGTTATTACTTTATCTTATATTAGAGCCTCTAATCCGTCGGTGCGCCACTAGTTATTTTTTTATAAAGAATTGTTGTCTAAATTTTACTGAAGAAAACGGTTCCTATATTTATGACCAGACTGATTCTAGTACTAGACTCATAGATATCCCACAAGGCCTACCAAAGTTTCAGATGCCAATTATAGAGGGCGAAGCCCCGTCAAGGGCCCGAAACATCCGTGAGAGCGAAGCTCTACCTAGAGATAACAAATTATACCCTATGAACTTGAAATTTGTGGTTCAAGATTCTTCGCCATTTTGAAGCTTCCGTCTAAATATTTTTTTTTCAAATATAATTATAAACACAGCATTTCAAATTGACTTGTTCCTGAAAATATTGTTTACAATAAAAAAAATTTAACTCTTATTTTATTTTCAATATTGTTCGGAGCATTCTAAATTTGATGGAAATTGTCAAGCTAAGTCGGCATCCAATATGACGTCATAATGTAGACTGAGCGAGCGACCTGTAGGGTAATGCATTTTTTAAAACATGTAGATAGGCTGTCTTGATCGAACTTTGCACGTGTCAAATGAATTTATAAATGGAAATTGATCGTGTTTATTGGCTTCGCCCTCCAAACGGTCACATCGCAAAACATATTAAAGTATGATGTCACAGCAGTATTTTGATTACAGTTTGATATAAGGCGACATGATTCCGAATTTGCTTTGAATGCGAAAAAAGCAAAACAAGAACTGCACCGCATAAATACATTTTCGATGTCATTTTTATGCTAGTAAGTCGACTCTGTGGTTGTACTGTGATTCAAATATGAGACATCTGAAATGATTTTATTTCTCACATTGCCTAATTAGGCATTTAGATGCATAAATTTATTCTTAATAGTTATGACGCAAAATTGAAAGGTTAAATAATTATACATTTCACATGAGGATTTCTTATTTGACAGCTATACTATCATCCAGTATGATAATTTTTTCAGCTAGCGAACGGTGGCAAATGGTACATCTAACAAAAATAAGGCTGATTTGTTCCAGGTTGAGGTAATTTTGTAACTGTTTTAAGTAAGATTATTCAACCTTATATATCTCCATCTTGGAATCGAAAACATAGGCTTATCACAGGGGCGGATCCAGGATTTGAAGTTAGAGGGGGCGCCAGTTTTAGGCAGGGGGTCTGGGGGCCGCCTTGAGGCCCCCATTGGGTACAGGGCAAAGCCCTGGTGGGGGTCCAGGGGGCGAAGCCCCCGGAAGCTCCTGGATTCTAGAGATTTTGTAGGGTAAAAATGAAGTCTTCAAATTTCAAATTTAGACATTTGTGATAGTTCTTCTCGTGATTATACTTAAAAGTAAAACAATTATTTACAATTTTTAAAGGTTTGCAGATTTAAGACCTGCAGTAATCCCATTAAAACCTCTGCCTTGCAGAAATATCAAGAAACATTTCCTTTTATTTTTATGGGGGTCCAAGGGGCGAAGCCCCCGGAAGCTGCTGAATTCTAGAGATTTTGTAGAGTAAAATTGAAGTCTTCATATTTAGACTTTTGTGATATTTCTTCTCCTGATTATACTTAAAAGTAATGAAATTATTTATAATTTTAAAGGTTTGTAGATTTAAGACCTGCAGAAATCCCATCAAAACCATCTGCCTTGCAGAAATATAAGAAACATTTCCTTTTATTTTTTTTCTTACGAATGGATGTAAATTTATCAGTTTAAAAAGTCTACTTCAATGGGACGAAGAAAATGAAGTTTAAAAAAAGATAACGATGACAGCTTGTATCATAATAAACTCTGGAAGAGTCGTTAAAAACACAAGCAAGTAAAACCAATTACTTAAAGGTGGGTGACTGGTTACATTTGAACCCATGGAGAGCGTAACTAAAATGGGCTTTCTATGTACGTTACACCATTGAACCCATGGGTTTTCTTCATACTACACCGTTGAAATTAGTCTTATGTAGAGAAATCCCATGAGTGTCCAAAAAGTTGATAATTAAGACTCGCAAGTTATAAATTTCTTTGCCAGAAGGAGTATGACTTAGCTTTATTTTGACAATTTTAGGGGGGGGGGGGGGGGGCGGGGGGCGCCCCCCCCCCCTTTGAATCCGCCACTGTATCAGTTACTCCAAATTATCGATCATTTTCATATTACAAAATCAGCTCCAACCAACACTTTCAGTACTTTGATTTGAATGTAGTAAATGTTCGTGACATGTCCATCCGTCGTTAGGTAAGCGTTATATTCCGTTTTCATCCAATCGAGTAGATATTAATAAATATGCTAAAATCATTACCACCCGCCGGTATCTTCATTGATGTCCCCGAAGCATTACGCAGAAACTGACATGCCTCAATAAACAATAAAAAACACATGCAATATAATGGTTTCTTGAGCCTTTCCGGAAAAATAATGTTTGCACGGAATATCCTCATTAATTATTGTGTCCACCATATTAGACGAAGATCGAGGTAATTGCTGGGTGAAGGTGTAAAAGGGGAAACATCTGGTCGTAAATCAGCTGTTAATATGACTCGCGCAATTTTCCAATCAGGACCAATGTACTCGGCACTCTCCGGTTCGACTTATAATGTGTTCTAATCAAGAACAGTAACTCTTTATGTGATGACGTCATCCATCGCTCTAATTAATGACTCTGCAATCAGTTTAGGTGCACTAGATGCATGGTTTATGTTCCATCATTTAAGACGAATGCAAACTACAAAGGCTTTTTTTATGTATATCGTTATTCTTTAAAACACTTCTGCTTTAACAGTTTTGATTTATGTTATCTCAGGCTTGAGCACGTCATTGCTGTTTAGGGAAGGTGGGATTATATGGTCTAGACTGAACATTACGGGCACGTAGTACAAATGTAAGTTATGTAACGAAACAGACATTCTTCTTATATTAACATATATAATATAAATTAAAATGAATTAGAACAACAACGTACCCCCACTCTCTCTCGGCACACACACCCTTTTTGAGGACCGCTAATAATAAACATAAAGATTAAAATTTAAAAAAATGACGAACTCCCACCCTCTCCACCTCCTCTCCCGACTAGAATTTAGAGTCGAAAGTCCTTTCTATTTGTTTGTCAAGATGTTGAGGTACATGTGGCCCCCCCCCCCCCCCCCCCCCTGCCTTCAAAAGCGATGCTACATATGTACGTGCCTGAAAGTTTGTAGATGGGTACAACTACTGTCATTTCTAAAGGTATATACCATCTTCAAATCATTCTTCTGGCTTCACAGGACTTGATCACGTGACCAACCAAGTTCATACTTTAGTGGACTTTTTAACTTGCTGTTTATTTCTTAAATAATTATACCTATATAGTAGTTCGATGTTACTTGATAAGCCTTTTCATGTGTTTATATTCATTATTTGAGTCAGGTTGTACAGTAAAGATAGATAGTAGTAGTGAAATTACAGAAATTATACACCTATATAGTATTTTGATGTTTCTTGAAATGCTTTTTTATGTGTTTATTCAGTATTTATTGTACAGTACAGGTAATAAGGATCCCGTATTGTTCTAATTTCAACGCGGTTTAGAACACGTGTCTCAGGAAAATTCGCGTCACGTATCCCCGCGGTAAGGTCGTTCAGTAACTGATACGTTCAATAGAAGTAACATCATATTTTCCATATAGGGAAAGTAAATCATACACTTATATAGAAGTCTTACGTCATGTTGGGAAGTCTGTGCTCTCAAGTAAAGCCGCTAACAGTTTCAATCGGTATTGAAATAATCCGAGCCTTGTCAGCCTCAAAAGTATAATCAAAAATATGTTATAAAACCTACGAAATGTCAGTTTGAAAGATGTGATTGAAAATTTAAAGGTGTTTGGGGTCAAATCGAAGGTAGAATTTTGAGGCGATGGATTTCGGGTTCGGTTAAATCTTTTTTTACTCGTGTTTCCAACTGAGTATATACTGTGTCACAGTGTTACTACAATCGAATAGTGCGTTTAATTTGAAGGTGGTGTTAAAAGTTTAGCAAATATTAAAATTAATACATGTATTTATATTTTTGCAGACAAACTGATTTAAACTATGTAAGATCATGATTCAGTTTTGTCAGTAGCTGTATGAACACAGTACGTCGGATTTCTTTTTTTATAGATTAGTTGAAAATAAGTTTTTATATATGTTTAACCACCTCCTTGAAACAAAACACCAGAAAAAATAAGGATGGCGAAAGAAAAAAATCACAATGTTTGAAAAGATTCCGGTAAAGTTCAATTTTGGAATAGACAGTGTCAAAATTTTCAGCGAAGCCGGTTTATCAGTGCACATGCTACCCAGTAGGCACGTAACGTTGTTTCAACATTGAGGAATGGTTGAATTGAAGTTGCAACGCTGATCAACCAATATTCAACGTTGAATCAACATTGAAGTTTCAGCTTTGAAACCCGAACCATTATATCAACGTTGATTTTACGTTGAATACTCAACTTATTTTCAACGTTGGAGGCATCAAGCACTTTTCTACGTTGAAACAACATTTTAATAGATGAAACTGCATTTGCAAGCCTTTTGTGCCATGTATTACTAATGTATTTAGAAATATAAAACATAAAAACTACATCAGCAATTGTTATCTTGTAGTTTTACTGTGTCTGTGAGTTCATGGCTTCATGTTTATTAGCTTGTCATCAATATTGGAGTTATTAATTATCATGCCATAAAACGTCCTCGGTCAAAAAAAATAAAGGACGTGACAAGACAACCATTCGCCCAAGGACAAAAAATTGGATCGCTCCTCCTACATGATTTATGAATAAAAAGTATTGATCATTTATTGATCCAATTATCAACTATTGCAGGCATGATGCTAAATGATACTAATAAAATTCCATGTTACGAGCAATTGTGACGTCACGGACACAAGGTTGTCAGATGGTATATATTTTCACACACCACCTTGATGTTAAATTCTTTGTGTGCTGAAAGCACAGATCATGCGAAAATGAAGTCCGTTCTACCAGAAATTCATTAGGTTATGAATTAAGAAGCAAACGATACCATAGCTGGATACTTCCATTAATAATTTTCAGTAATAGCGATATTTTGGTTTTGTGTCGTGTAGAAACTCATTATATACTTTATCTACTGTTTCTTCCCAAAGGAGGTCGAAATCACGACAGCGCTGGGTTTTTTTTTTTATCAGAACAGAAAACATATCATAAGAACTTGATTAAGAATATATTGGGATTTCTATATAGTTATTTGTTTATTAAATTAAAAAAAGACAAAGAAGAATTTTCGATATATCGCCAGCAAATCATGACTTTTAAGAAAGAGAAGTAAAAGAGAAGGTCGGGAAAAGTTGACAGTGTCAAAAGAAAGGTGAAAAAACAGACGAAACGGATTCTAGGAACTATATTGCGGAGGAATATGAGAGTGCTAAATTTCCTTGTACTGGCGATCTTCAGTGTGTTAGGTAAGCTAGGCTAATTAAATTTCTAGCGTCAAATTTTTGTTTATGCCGTTTACGTAATTTACTATAACATGTAGATAAGATAATATTTCACTATCATGTTGTAAATTTTGATTTTACTTAGTAGGTGTAAATTTATACAAAATTTACAACATGATTTGTCATGTAGTAGATTTTGTATTTACACCCACCCAGTAAATTCAAATGGTGCATGTGGGGATTGTCCCAGACTAAGTAATACAATTCGGTCTACAAATTTTCCTCAAATAGAACTTTTATATGGCATAGAATTATTTTACGCTTATGTGACCCGATTACTGCAAAATTTGAATCTCTTCACCTTGTATTAATTTTATGTTAGTTAAATTCGTCCCCAAAAAGATTCAAATTCATTTACATTTATATTGAGTTTGTATTATTAACTGAAACCTCTATAATAAATCATTTAAGAGGGCTCGATAGTTGTGGCCATTTTTAGACTGTATTGATCTCCTTTAGAAAAAGAGCTCTATATATAAACTTATAGGAAAGTATCTAAATTTAAAAGGTAAATTATATGGATTTTTTTTTTTTACTAAATAATAGTTTATAGCTAAACAAATCATTATATCTTAAAGTTTTAGATAGATCTGATGGTTAATTTATTTTACCATCATCCAGCCTCCTGAAATTAAATTTTATCAGGAGAAAGATTTTTCTGCTAAGTAACACATTAAATAGCTAACGATTATTTTTTGTACAGGACGGAAATAATGGAATTTTGCTTCAATTAGAGCAATTCAATAGCGTTTCCTACAAAAAATTGACTGATAGAGTTTTATAAACCATAATCTTTTCTGTCGTTTCAGTAGTAAATTACAATTTTCAAAATTAATATATCCGACTTAAAATTTGTAGCTCATATTGCTTTAAAAGGATTGAATGGTCGTGGCCATTTTAGACTCTATTAATCTCCTTAAAACGAAGAGCTCTGTATAAAGATATAGCCTAAGGAACATGTTAAAATTTAAAAGCAAAAATATATAGATTTTTCTTTATTAAATTATTGTTTCTGCTAAAAATATAATATTCAAAATGTTCAGGTAGATCTGATGGGAAATTTGTTAACCACTCAGCCTCCTTAATTAAACATAAACAAGACAAAGGTTGGCGCGAAAATGGTTAAATTAAGGAGACTAGGTGGTCAACAATTTAACCATCAGATCTGCCTTAAAATATTACGTTTGATAATTTTGGCAATAAACTATTTGTTAGTAAAGAAAAAATCCAAATATTGTAGGATCAAAATTTTGAATTATATGTTTTCCATGTTTTTATGCAGACCTCATCTAAAGGAGATTAATATTGTCTTTATATGGTCACGACCAACCAACTCTCTTAAGGTTATGAAAAATGAAACAATAATCAAGACAACGATCTCGTCTGTTAGCATGAGAGGAGTGCAATTAACGATATTGATAATTTAGCCCGGAAGCACGTGTTCATTAGGTAAAGTAATAATACGCTCTGATTGGCTGGCTGGCTGGCTGGCTTGGCTTTGGTTGGACCGTTCCTATATACCCAACTCTAACTGTTTTTGAGGTCGGTTATTTATCTTCGAGTTTCAATGACATCAGTAAACTGTTAAAAATTATGATCAAATCCTTTTTTGTTAGGACAATCCCGTTGTAAACGGGTTTCAACTTATCAGTCAATTTTCATAATACGTTTACAGTTTTCCACGAGGGGGTGGCTTTGAGAATTCTGATCACATTTCCATACAAAAGACATACGATTTCTAGACTGGATTTTATAAGTTTTAAGCCTACATAAAGACAGAAAAATTTCCATTAATTCTGGATAAAGATATTAAAATTTTAAACTTGCCAGAATTGTTTTAAAAATTATGAAGAAATAAACTGAATAATTTCATTTTTTTAAGAGTTATCGTTCCTTTCTGAGTATCACGGTACCTTAAAATAAATTTTTTATGTATATAAATTGTATTAATTTCTAAAAAGGCAGTGATGACCCCAGAGATCTGTACTATGACAGCTTTTGGCAAAACTGCAATGACACTTTATTTCAGATTATCTACTTTTATTCTTTCGGGTATAATATATTTTTATCACTGATTTTAATCTAGACAACGTCTTTGCGAAGTGTATTGCTAATCGAAATTAATTTACCTTTTTCCTTTCGGGGTCTTAATCTAGTTTTAAATCAAAACCACAATGTGTCCCAGATTTTTTCCTGTCCATTTAATCCGTTCTATATACTGTATAAACTTTATAGACCTTAAATCGATTTTTGCTAAAAAAAAAAAAAAAAACAACAAAAAACCTCAGAGCAACATCTAGGTTTGTTCAGTACAAGACACTTTTATTATCTCCCCTGATTGCAAAATACGGTTAATCTTAAACCGTGTCCAAGACTCTATAATTAAACAAATATTAATGGCTATTTAAAGTGGGCAAATGTGAGTTATACAATACTACGGAATAAAAGAAAACGTTTTGACTACGTCAGTGAAGAGAAAAATGGCGGCGCTCGTCCCTTGAAGCTCGACGATAAATCATGTGCTTGTCAATATCTATGGACGACTTCACCCTTCATATACATTTTTATTTCTCTTAGGACGCGAAATGTTATCTTGTTTGAATGAATCTTAAATGTTAGAATGCATAACGTTTAACACTATTTATAGGTGGTTTTCTTTCATTGTGATTTTTCTTATACATGTACTATATGCGGATAGAAACGGATCGTAAATTATTAGGGTGGGGATAGAAACGGGTTGCTTTTTAGGGTAAAGTTTATAATAATCACCAAATAGAACCCATTTCCTTAGAGTCTGAACTCTTTATAGATAGGGCTAAAGAAATCGTCTTTATTAAACCCAACAAATAAACTCAGAAGACTAAATTGTTGATATTAATGTACACTGTAGTACAAAAATATCACAAAGCAGATAATTATTTCTTCAAGTTTACATAAAAAAAATTCGATTGCAAATACATTAGTTTCACATCACAGTGCCTTGCAAAATACCGTTTGATGATAATGCAAGAATGTCTGTATAGCTTTGAAACTAATTTTTTTTTCTCCTTTGAATAGTTCCATTAACGCCTCTTAGCGCTTGACTTGTGTATAGGCACGTGGCATTTGTCAATATGATATGGCCTGAGAATCTTTGAATGGAAACTGCTACAAACTGTTATAAATAATGACTGCTTGGTTACTCAAATGAAACAAAGTGTCATAGCACAGTGGTGTATATAATGAGATCACATTCTATCTTTTATAGAGATGGTGTTTGAAGCTCACTTCACTGATATAAATAAGTACATTGCATGTTTCTGATCCTAAATGTGATTGTGTGATTACAGTTAACCATTAAAATGACTGTGTGGTCAGGACATTTTTTTTTAGACTTTTTAAACCTCCCCAAAAAGAAGAGTTCTCTATAGAAATGAAAGATAAAGAAGAGTATTCAGACAATTTTTTAGACTATTTAAACCTCCTGTAAAAGGAGCTCTGAGTAGAACGGTAATA
This sequence comes from Magallana hongkongensis, assembly GCA_016163765.1. Taxonomy (NCBI): domain Eukaryota; kingdom Metazoa; phylum Mollusca; class Bivalvia; order Ostreida; family Ostreidae; genus Magallana; species Magallana hongkongensis. Next base: position 61,706,959 of record WFKH01011926.1, read on the forward strand.
TTGAGTATTCAATACAACTCTTCTAGTAATTGATATTATTCAGATAAATGTAATATTTTTCAAAAAGTTAGTATTAAAATATATAAAGAAACATGACCCTTTACATTCCGTGTGTAGATTTTCTCGTCCAATATGTAGGCGGATTTTTTTATATCGAGACAGTCTGACAAAAAATTCATAATTATTTATTCAGTATAAGACTGCAAAAGGTAAATGGAATAAGGCATGACGTCACTGCAATTACATACTAGTTCTCTAGGTATGTTTTAATTAGAGAAAGTATGATAATAAATTGTTTGCTTCATTCAATAATATATTAAACTTTGAAATTTGAAAATAACATATTTAAAAGATTCTTACGAAATGTTCAAAGACATTTAAAGAGAAAAGGTATGTCTTACATACAATTTGCAATTTGTTCCAGATTCCATAACATTAATAAACATTAATAGCTACACGTAAGTGATAAATAATCATTTATTTAAATGCATTTTCCTTAATTTCCTCAATTCTTATATATTTTTTTCTTTTTGTCTAAATGTGTTTTTCATTGGTAAAAAAAACCCCATCTCGTACAAGTTTTTTTAACATACGTTTTAACTATCATATTTAAATTTTTCATAGTCAGAATTTAAAGTTTGATAAGATAAAAATTAGTGTTATTAGGACAACTGACATCTAAAAACTAAATATTTCACCAATCAACAATCGTTTTATATTGCATTAATAGAGAAACATAAACTAAAGCGGGGAAATTTTTGATTGCGAAGTGTAATGTAAAAGTTTTGCAATTAATAAGAGTTTGGTTGATTCCACCCCCTTTATATGCTATATTATACCTATTAAAATAAAATCAGACCGAGCTATGACTAAAAAATTGTATGATTAATTTCTTATTCAGCAAGAGAAAAAAATAAAGACAAAATGTACAGTCATGCAGATGTTTGTGAGGCGCAAAGCGGTTGGTGCTTTGGTGTCAGTGATTATGTGAACTGACAATGTACAATTAGATTAGAGAGCTGGATGCTCGTTGACATTTTCAAACTTTAGTAATCTCCTTCAAAAGAGAATCTGTGTATAAAGATATGGGACACTTTACAAACTTTAAGATTAAAAGATTTGAGATTTTTCTTTACTTAACAATAATTTATGGCTAACAAATCATACCTAAAAATTTAAGATAGATATTACGGGTAATCTGTTAAAAATTTAGCCTCCTTGATCAACTAATTTAAAGAAATGAAATTTTAATCAATAATTGACATCTTTCACTTTCATTTTTTACTTTCGTTTTAGGTTCAACACTACCGGTAAAGAACACTGCCGAGAAAACCGTGCTAATAGATCATTCGGAACCCCGAACAGAAAACAAGTTTCATGACGATTCTTTCGACATCAAGTCATCTGATTTCACAATATTTGACATAAGAACTCTACTAAAGAATCTCTATCAGAACACGCTCAGTCGTCAATTTGAGTTTTCTCCGACTTTATTTGATTATGACGTCACAGAGCTCACTCAGACCAATCGAATCGCCAAACGTCAACATTTCGTACGAAACCGCCGACTAATGTCGGATTGTTTTGGCTCTTGTTATAGAAGAATGCAAAGCTTGATCAAATGTAAACAACTGTGTTTTTAGAGATGTGAGTTTAGCGTATCTCTTTCTGGAAATGGAAATGTTATATTCCATCAACCTATACGGATATTTATTTTTTCAAGACTTGATCAAAGATTTCCCAAACGTATCACTGGCCTAAGATTGTTTTAAATACCGGAGTTCTATTTGAAAACAAAACAGTTCATGCTTTTGTTTGATCCATTTTTTCTGTCTGTGTACAGACATATCCGAAAAAAAAATAATCAAAAGTTAGTTGATATATACTCCTAATACATATATATTTCTCATGAGAGTCATAGCCGGAGATATACTTTTCCTGCCTTGTTCTATCCAGTGTTTTCTAATTATTTGCCTTGTCTGACTGCCAGTTTATGTTCTTCCACTTCTCATTACGATACCCTGACGTTACCGACGAACTGCATAACTCGAATACCTGCCTTATCCGATAACCTGCATATCCCGAACATTTGCATAATCTGACTCATCGCACATTCTGAAAACCTGGCTCAAATAATACTACATACCCAAGAATACCTGCCTTATCCGAATATGCATATTACAGGAGACAGAAGGTATTCGAGTTTCATAAATCGAAAACCTGTCTCTTGTTATATGCATATTCAAACACCTGTCTTATCCAAGAAACTTCTTATTCCATCTTAAATCCGTCCTATTAGACAATCTGTTCAGTAAATCAAAGAGTTTATGCTTAACAAGTGCCTGGAATGTTTAATAGAAAGAAAGATTCAGCCTTCAAGAACCTTCTTCATCTGACTTCCTTTATATTCCTATCACAACAAATCATTTGTTTAAACTTTAACCTTATGAAATATACACCCAACACCAAAACTTGTGTATTTGTTTAAGTTGTTCTTTTTGCTTTTCAAATTCAAAGTTGATTGTCTTATCGATTTGCTCCAATAAAAAATAAAATGAATTGCATTACACTACTTCTGTCGTTCTTATTACAATATTGTTTTGAAGACAATTTAGAGCTTGACATTTGCTGCAAAAGTTATTTTTACGAATAAAAAAAAATTGTAAATTTTTTTTAAACCAGACCTGTAAATAATATCTTCAAAGGATCTGTTCCTTATAAGAAAAGAAAAGAAATGCTACCCAATCATATTCTAAAGAGAAATCGAAACAAAATTTCAAAATTTCAGAAAAATTGCTTATCTACAAAATCGAACTGATCCCGATTAAACTTACCAAAAAATTGAGAACGTAAACTTTTTTCTGTTGTTTCCACCAATATATCAATTGGATTTATCAGTTCTGTTGATTTGCAAACCACAGCACAACTAAACATCCTAGTTTTCATATGAAATTAATTGTTACATGATATCTTTATTTTCCGTTTTTCAGTCGGGATGAATTTAGTTTTGATCGAACGTAGTTTAATTTTGAAAATTAAACAGGAATATTCCTTTAATAAATTTTGTTTTTAACTTTATTTTAGAACATTACAATTATATTACATTGTTGATTTCTCAAATTTATCCATATCTTTTATTATCCTAAATATAATGATTTAATTTTTAAAAAGTCTGTCAATCTGGCATGTTTTTTTTTAAAAAAAAAGTCCATTGGAAAAAAAAAAACAAAAAACAACAACACAAAAAAAAAAAAAAATTGGGGACATTTTTACCCCCACCCCATTTTTCTACAAACTTTTAAACAGATGTGACGTATACGATAACGGATATTCTTAAATTTACAATTCAATGTCTTCAAACCTATCCAGAAAGTAAATCGGTAAAGTCTAAATGTGTAAAATTAAGACGAAGACACTTGTTTGATAACAGTGACTGTAATATGTTTCTTAGTCATGATCTAATATCCTGGTAAAATCTTTTTGATCAAAGACATAAAGGGCTATAAAAAAAATCGGTAAATATTCAAGTCCTAAAGTTCGATGCACGTTCAGCTGATAATTTAATATCACATAACACCACATTATCGTGGCTTGATTGTACATCGGGATTAAGACTGTCTAAATATGGCCACAAAGAATCTTTACAATATCCGTTTTAACGCCATTTTCCAGTAAAACCGGAAGTTCCGGAAAAACATAATAATCAAGTCGATAACTGTACTAAGACGGAGCTCATAATTAATAGAATTGTGCATGCGATTATAAGAGATGAAAACTCTACGTTATTATAAACATTATTATAAACATATTCTTAACATGCTTTATTAACATGATTAATAAACCAGCAACAATTTCAAACTAAATAAGCGTAACAGTAACTATCGAATTTGCACTGTTAAACAAAGTGAACTTTTATCTGTAGAAAATGGGTTTATTTTAGTAGAGTGAATTATTTTTACCAAAATGATTCGCTCCATCATCAATTTTTACCCTGAAAGGTTGATTGGACATTCGAAGGTATTTTTTTCAATCAACGATTTCGCATGGATGCAGCTAATGGCATAGACCACTATTTAGTATATACCATTGTTGCAAGTAAATTACATACTGCAGATTTACCAAAATCTTTTCTTTTCATTACATTCAAAAATAAAAGAAAACTTTTGGATGTTTTAATTTTTAGTGGTTTTACTTTCTCGATTGAAAAAAAAATAAAATCGGTAAAAATATATGGAGATAAGGAACCATACAGATAAAAGTACATGTACTTTGATTTTGATCCGTTGTAACACCCCTTTAGATTTTAGCATATCTCTAGGCATTGGCACCGTTGGAAAGGTATTCAGAACACCTCGCTGTTTTGATAATTGACGAATGTGACCCAAAAGTATTAAAGGTTATGGGTCACGTGATAAGAGAAACAAAATTTGGGTTACCGTGGCCACGAGACAATCAGAGACGACATGATTTTACAGAATTACAGGTAATGTAAGAGTTATGTAACTCATTGTTTGTAAACTGTTTGTTCCAAAATAAGCAGACTAAGATTTCTTGAATTCTACAGAGGAGGTAAGCTATGATAAGATGTTTTTTCTTTAACGATCACTGGTCATGTCGTAAATTTTGAATTTTTGCATGACTGCTTGTATGATTTTGCAAAATTGTATAAACACATGTGCGCCCAGTAAATTCAACATTAACCAAACATATTATACTCAATTTAAAAGCGTTCAAATTTTCATTAGCCAATAATACCTGTTTTGATTTCTCGATCAACAGTTATTTAACGTCTAGAAAAAAAATCCATGAATTCCTTTGTTTGATGTTATAACCAGTTTTAGTGAATATATATCCATTTTGACGATAGTGTTTATCTTTTATCTTCACGTTTAGTTATTGGATTTTTTTTTCTACAATGTCTAAACTTTTTTGAATTATAAAGAATGAGTGTTCGATATATTCATTTCCAGAAGATAACACCGTTATAGATGTTTTTGTCTCGATCTCGAAGTACGAAAGAAATACTGCTGTAGTATGCTGCTTTTCATGTTTATGATCGAGTTCTATATAGTTATCTATTGAATTTTACCCCAACCTCTTTAAATGCAGGGTACAGCTTGCCTTTTTCTGGACATCAGTTGCGATATACGGTGAGCCACGTGAATAAAGTAGGTCAGTTTATCGTCTCCATATTGTCATATGACAAGCCACAGTATATGTTTTATCGATGTCATTAAGAACTTACTGTGTAATGTATATATTAAACAAAAAACCGGATATGTTTGACACAAAGAATCCTGATTTGTATATATACCGAGTATTACATGACAGTCTGATAGTATAATTTTGGCGCGCCTTAAGCTTGAAAATTGACTTATTTTGGTGAACGAAAAACAAAATAGTCCTTTGACACCGTCATTTTGCTTAGTTTTAACAAAAAATACTAAACACAAATACTCCAAAACAATCATATCAAATGAAATTCATCAAAATTAATTAACCCAATGCACAGTTTACGAGATATATATTATATATGTAACTTGCAGTTGTTTTAACAATTATATTGTGATGTACACAACACCAATGCCAGTGATATGGTCGTTCACTGAGTTTATCAAATCAAACTAGGTACACAATTAGAGAAAAAATATGTCATTGAGATTTTTCATGAAATTCACATTGTGATAATATTGATTTTGATCTAGTTGTGAAAGCTGGACAGACGTGCCTCTCCTGTAAGAGTATCCCAGAACCCACCGAATGCTCCTTTGTCACCGAATGCGGAAGTCACGAGGTGAGAACAGACATCTGTCTAAAATTTTCATACTAGTTCATTGTATTGACTAAGCTAAGGTGAACAGATTTGCGTACAGTATTTAAGTTATGCGGGGATTTGTGTAACCAGAGGTGCCCAGAGGAGGGGGGGGGGGGGGGGGGGGGGGGGGGTGGCGGGGGAGGGGGGGGGGGGGGTCCTAACCTTTCCTGAAAAATTCAATTTTTTTTAACTAGCAAAAATAGGCTTTGGAACCCCTGGAAAACAAAATTATCCTTCGGACACCCCCGGAGATTGGAATTCTGAATCCGCACATATGCTGTGATATATAAGATTTAACTAGATTTAATTATATTATGTACAAGCCTTTTTCATTTTCTATAATAAAGAAGTCAAAAAATGTATACATCGTTAAATATGTTGTTGCCTATATTCAAAAGAATATTCAAATTTTATATTCAAATTTTTTTATTAAAAGAAGAGATTACAAAAAATACTCATAAAAGCCTTTTACGTTAAAAACAAGTTTTGTATTTCAGCAATGCTACGTTCAGAAGTATGTAAATGCGGCTGGCCACTTGATGTATGACCTTGGATGCGCGGACCATTATGTAAGTACTGAATAAACACTGAAATTTGACCATTTTGGTTATGAAGGCCGTTCGTCGAAGGTTATATCTGTTAACGCATGCGCATTTAACGAGAAAATTACTTGTATTGCTGTTTTACAGGTCTGCAATGAGTTTCCTCGAAACCGAAAACTTCAAAGAGTTTTAGGGCAACATAACTCTATTGTTTGCGAGGCATGTTGTAATGATACGAAGATCTGCAACAATAAAAACCTATGTGGCAGTCAAGGTAGGGATATTAATTATAGTCGTGTAACCGCTGAAGAATCTCGAGCCCGAGCGCTAAAGCAGACCTGAGCTTCCGCTAGGCTCATCGCTTTTGGGCTTCTCAATAAAATGATTGTAGGATTTGATACAATGTACTTTATATTCAAAAAGACGCCAATGTAAGAAGGCGATTTTGAGAAAAAAGAAAACATTTCTTGTTTGTCTTCTCTCCTCTCATCGTTTTCCCACGGTTTCTCAACAACTACGTACAAACTGATTCATTCATTATGTCTATCTTCAGTGTTACCCGAATCCTCGGGAACCATCTGTTACGCCTGTGACTATCAAATTAACCCAGAATCCTGTGATCAAATAACGCTTTGCTCCATAGACAGGGTAAGCTTTGTATCACAATAGACTTCATTTTTTTTCTACATGGTACTTTATGCTTAAATTTGTGTAACCACCAAACCTGCCAAAATATGAAAATCAAAAACTGTGTGTTCCGTGAGTAATATTATCTGAAATTGCAAAACATTAAATCGTAAAAAATAATTAAGATACCTCACTACATCTTGATTTATACTTATAAAGATGGCGATTTAAATGGTTTGTTAACTTGTTTGTGTAAATCGATTTGGTTGAATATCATGTTAGCTAAGTGGTAAAAGTATCGTGCTTGTGAACCGCAGATCAAGAGTTCGAATCTGCCTGGGACTTTTTTTCATAGTTAATGAATTAAATTTTTGAAAATCGTAATTTTTTTTTCAAAATATTGCATATATTTGCGCATATTTGACTTATAGACTTCTTATGCATCATGTTATCTATCATAAACAAGCAATTCAAATTTTTGCTGATTTAAGAAACTATAATAATTTCAAAGTGTATAGTCTGTCCCAAGATATTTATTCTGCACATTTGGACGATTTTTAATAAAAATACACATACCTGTGAAAGAAGTGCAATTGAAATCAATGAAAGGGAAAATTTCCAAGATAACTTCATTCACACATTATCATTTTTCCCTCGTAAACATTCACAGGAACGAAAACAGATTTCTTACTGAGATTTATAATGGGGAATGTTGACGTCTTTTCTTCATTCGGAAGTACTCGGGACACCTCGCGCAATTTTTCAACGTTATCATCCGGGCGTCTTCATCGCCTTGGCAATGGAAAATCCCCGTAGACTTTTTATTTTTAGCCGTGTATTGATACCCGACAAGCTAGAGGGGGCGTTTCAAAGGGGAAATCTTGGGATTTTTTCATACTATTGAATGAACATTGCCTGAACCAAGAGGTATTTATAAATATCGAATAATTTAAGAAAATATGCGGCAAAAATATCTTGGGACAGACTATAGTGAACCAACGTATAACACCTATATTTCCAATTCCAACCACAAAAAGAACAACCTTAACGATATATACATTACTGAAATATCAACTAAATAAAAATTGTAAAATAACATTGATTAAATCCTACAATTTTTTTTTTTATAAAAGTAAATGTAGCTCAAAAGCTATCAATGAGAGCTTATTATAGTATCGGGCTCGAAGTTCTTCAACAGTAATACTAAATCCGACTAAAATTGGTTTATTTTCAATTTTCATCAATTTTTATAAAAGCCAGATGTAAACTATTTTCTAAACAGAAGACACTCTGCATAACATGACGAATAAAAGATATCATAGCTATAGAAGATACTGTCAGTAAAATGTATTGACCGTATTATGTTAATTGGAATTACGACCAAACCTGTACTTTACGCAAAGACAGGACGTGTGAACAACACTCACCTGTCTTACATTGAATTGACCATTATATAAATCACTTTAGCTACGTCAGCATGAGAGATGTTAGTTAAAGGTGTTGTATATTGAAATCCCACATATCCTCTGTTTTCGCGCCACGATATTTTTTTCGCTAAACGTAATTAAAAGCAACAGTCCTTGATCACAATAAGTGTCAATCATTTTTAACAAGTCAATTATTTTTAACAACGGTCATTCAATATATTGATTTTATGTTCATCTGCGCATATGATATTCTATATAGCAAATAACAGGAGGGAAGTCTCATATTTTTAGCCATTTCTTTGCAGTCGTGTGTTTGTGACGTCATACAAATAAAGTAATTGTCCAAATAAATAGCTATAATCAGAACGTTTTGAATCTCAAGCTAAGAGTATACGTATATATCTTCACAAATAATATGTATAGTGTATGCATTTTTCGACCGACGAATTTGATCTTTGAGTTGACCTCGCAAAGGGCCACACCAACGCCTTTTTTCAAATTGTGGATAGAAGCACATAGTTTTCATTGGTTTCATGTTTTTGTAAAGAATTGCAACATTATCTGTTGGTCATCAATGTGTTTTTCTTCATTACAGGCCTGTTACATTGGCATGTCACGTGACGAAACCACAATGCTCTATCATTACGTCACTGGTTGTGCTCTAAAGGAAACGGTAAGCCCGTCTGTTTGTAGATACACATAATATCTCTTGAAATTGCCCGTGTGTTCGAAGATACATTTGATAACTGTTGAAACCGTCCGTGTGTTCAAAGATGTACATAAAATATCTCGATAAAACCGTTCATGGACATTTTCTACTGTCGTCTGCATTTTATTAATTTATCCTTTAATTTTTACCTTGAATAACTTACATTTACTTAATACTTTTAAACCATGTTTTATGACGTTATTTTAAAAAGCTATATAATTTCTGTCCTTTATTTTTTTTGGAAAAGTATACAATGGACGACAGTATCGACATGAATCTTATCAAATGATATCACAAATTGCTCCAGTTCTTGTATCGCAGTTGAAAACGTTCTGTTGGAAAGAAAAAAAGAAACACAGAATAAAAAAACTATATCCTCCCCCTTTTCAAAGGTTTTCACTAATCTTCAAGGTTTTGGGTTGAAATGGACATAAAAAGAATATTAATTAATTTGGTTATAAGTCGCGCGAAGTTCTTTTCAACACAACAAATTCAGATGCGATACCAGAAGCAATTTGTGATACCATTTGTTCTACCGTTGAAATCGAACAAAGGAATAAATAACCATTGAAAGAGTTCCATTCTTTGTAGAAATGCCGGACGCTGGCGCAATTTCCGGACAACCCTTACTGTTCTCGCTGTTGTGAAGGTGACCTTTGTAATGACCGATGTCATAGCAACCTCACAAACGGTAAATTGTTTCGTTTTTTGTGTAGTTTTAATTTACAATTTATTGTGAGGATTTTTTTTCAGATGTGGGTAGGATGTTGAAATTTTGTTTTTGTTTTTGTTTCTTTTTTTATTTTATATATTGTTGAATAAAATCTAAAACAAAACATTTAATGCAATATTTTTGTTTCTTGTTCCTGCAAAGTGATGGATTCTTTAAAAGTCTCTTTTACCTTAATATTATTAATACAATTAATTATTTAAAATACAGAGAGTTTAAGTTTGCATAGAATCTGTGCATTATCATGATATACACAGAAAGAGGAAAAATAGCAGACTTGTAAAAATATTGTAATTTTCAAAACCAATATATATTTACAGTTGTATAAATTTTACATTGCAAAGTCACTTATCAATATACTTGTTTTAGACACAGTAACTCAGGTATGCAATGTAGCTCTTGGGCCTCTCGGTTCAAAGTTATTTTTCGTACAAAATTTCCTTTTCTTCAGATAAACTGTGCCTTGATCGTAACCCCTTTTGTCCTCTGCTGAAAGACAAATGTAACACGGTGTCAGAGGTCAGGCTGACGTGTCCGGGCACCTGTTCCTTGTGTCATGGTCAGTGTTGCTGTTGACACTCAAACGTATATTATACATGCCTCTGTTCAACTTAACACAGTTTTAATATTTTATTTAAAGGGGATGTCTTTGTTGTCTTTATTGCTACCATCCTGTCTATAAATCGCAAAAAATGGCATGCATCTCATTATGAAAAAAAAATAACCGAGAGTTTGTGTTGCATAAAAATATGGTTTGATGTCGTTAAACAAGAAGAGACGCGAAAAAATGTATATAATTCATAAAAATATAAATGCTAATTTTTAGACTTTGTACAAAACTTAAGGTTTGATGATTTTAGAGGATTTCTTTTTAGAATTTAGTTGAAGTAAGAAGCTTGTGAAACTGACTTTGTTTAAATGTTTTTATCAAGATCCAATTCTTAGCCCATTTCATTAAAAATATTCATTTGAAATTTTCTCCTGTTTAACAGAACACAACTTGTCAACTCCTCATACATATAACGTTACAACAGGATACCATTACCATACATTAACAACAACAAAAA
>WFKH01011926.1:61717975-61743181 GCA_016163765.1 Magallana hongkongensis
GAGAGAGAGAGAGAGAGAGAGAGAGAGAGAGAGAGAGAGAGAGATCAATAAAACACACTAAAACAAATGGGATGTTGTTTGATTAATCTGGTATGATAAGCACTTAAATCATCCATGTTTATCAATTCAAAATCTGAAAAAAATGGCGCAGGACAATGCACATATTGAGCGATGAACACGGAATAGTAAGTATTGTTTGGTAAAACTGGATTTCATCTTAAGAATTTACACTGTATAGCGTACAATTATATAACGCAACACCAAAAATATCGGTTTTACTTCAAATGAGGATGATTTCTCCCAAAATGAAACAAGCTTAGATGTGAAATTTAGCAAACACTGCGCCTATGTTAGAATATTATTTTTAAGTAAAAATAAAACGGAATCAAGCTTTAACATTCTTTCTTCCATACAAAAGTAATAAATAAAATTAAGCATTTACAAGAATTACATATATCTACAAAGGGTTTCTCCATTCAAAGCTTTCCCATTTTCACGTTTAGTCAGCAACAACCGTTTCCGGTTGAAATCTAACTTAAAACGCTCTTCTGAAGCAGTTTAAGTCTGTTTAGTTTGCTGTCACTGTTGCTATACACACTGCCCTCCGTTAGAGTTCTTTTCACTTTCGTGCCCTCTTTGCCTTTATTGATGTTGGGAAACCCAATATGTTTCTCGGATGCGCTCCGTTTGACTACACGGTCCGTTGGTTTGTCAAGCGAAGAAAGATCAACAATAGCGTCATCACTAAAATCCGAGTCGGACGAATAATCATCGTCGTTCCCATAAGGACTATTTCCGCCGGATGCCACTAAACCTCCAGGGGAATCCCGGAGATCCGGAAGTGAAATAGAGTTCCGCCTTTCCCTTTGTTTTGAGTCTACGCTCAGTTTGTCTTTGTGGTCCCTTGGCGTTCTTTTTTGCACACACATTGTACTCGTAGGTTTTATCGCTGGAAGAAGCGATGTCTCTACACTTAAACTATCAATCGACCTTCTATGCTTCTTTCTGCTCAATTTTGATGACGTCAGATACAGATTGGGCGTTTCGTCATCAATATATGTGGATCGCGGTGTTAATTTGTCCACATCGCTCATGGAAGTATTTTTATTGGCAGCCATTCTTAAAGCAGTCTCGTTTTGAGGCGAGAAGGCAGGCGGAAGTACGAGTTTCTTCCTTGGGGATTCTCCTTGCTTGATTTGATTTTGATATGATGCCAGCAAATTAAAAATATCTTTGCTTTCGTGTTTTTCGGCTATCTCAATAGGCCTTTGTCCTACAAATCAAAATTACTTTTTATTAAATTTTATCAAACAACGATCTATAAATTGCCGTATTAATTGATGATATTTGATCTAAGTGTGGGTGAGAATGTGTTAATCTTAAGTGTTATGTTCTTACGTGAAGAAATTATGAAAAAATAATTGACCTATCCACAGAAATTCACAGAAATAAAAGTCTGTTAAATTTCATTGAGGTGTTTTTTTTTAATATTACAATCAATACATACTAAGCAAATTATAAACTTCATCTAGGAACATGCATAATTATGGAAAAATGATATTGTTTTAATTTTTAAAAATCAAGTTGCATCCTGCAAAGTTTCTAAATATCAAACATATATTATTTTTATTTTAGACCATTGGCTCAAAGATATTTTTACGGTGCCTCGCCTGAGGTAGAATGTTTGATAAGCAACGCACCTTTAATATAACAAATTAAGTTAACTTAAGTTATAATCTACAGAATATGCATGTACATGTATGTACTTTGAAATTTACATCAGACAAATGTTTTTCCTAAAGAGAATTTGACTATACTAGCCGATTTTAAAATCCTCTTGGACTTTTGAAATAGGAGAGTATTGACTTTTTCCGATGGTAAAAATCTCAATAGTTTTATGTTTTTTTTTTATGAATACATGTTACAGTAATAAAAGTAATTTCACAGACATTATTGTTTCAACAATATATGCTGTATACTAGTATTTTAGAATTTTATTTGCTGTTAAATCATCTAAATGTGATAATTTTATGTGTGTAACTTAATGTAACTCATTTTATGATAAATGAGATTAAATCAAGTCGTTTATTTGTACCAAATGAAAGATGTCTGTAAATAAAAGATATAAGTAAACCAATGTTTGTACAGGACGACAATGATTTCAATTTACGCCGATCAGAACCTTTTCTTAGCGTTTTCCACCAAAAATATGACTAACAAAATTTTGTGTACCGTAGCTTTCTTGGTAATTTAAGGTGTCAATTACAATTTTATAATGAAAAATTCCGACATAAAAATTGCAGCCTGTATATTGATAACAGGTGAAAATCACTAATAGCAAAAAGGTTTTAAACTCATCAGGCATGCGATTGCTTTTTAAAATTGGAAACTGTACAACATATGAGTGCAGAAAAGCCAACTTTGCATTTGCATAATTAACCGACAAGGCGATCAATGGACGAGTAAATTTCTGATGGCACGAACTTAATAAAACCTGTATGAGCACTTCATTGCTATATTATTTTTCTCAAAGCGTGAAAAACATTACTTTAGTGCCTCAAGGTCCGCATTCGTCGCAAAAAGACAACTCTAAACATAATACCGGATATTTATCACAAGTTGTATTTTATGAAGCCCTTCGACCTTTTTGGCTGTATAGAAAACAGCATGCATGCAGCGAATTCATATCCAAATACCTATATACCGGCCACCTACATGTAGACCCTGTATTTAATGCTAAATTAACTGTTATAAAGGCTTGTCATATATAGCTTCAAAAGTCAAAGGTTTTCTCGTCCCCCCCCCCCCCCCCCCCCCCACGAACGTTTGTGGCGAGTGTGGCGTACCTATTAAAACATACCGAAACTATTATAGACTTCTTGTAGCAGGTGCCGTTATATTGGACATCCCGTTTCTAAAACCTACAGAAACTACTATAGACTTATTGTAGCAGGTGCCCGTTATATTGGACATCCCGTTCTAAAAGCTACAGAAACTACTTTAGACTTCTTGTAGTAGGTGTCCGATATATTGGACATCTCGTTTCTAAAACCTACCAAACTGTTATTGACTTATTGCAACAGGTGTCCATTATATTGAACTTCCCGTTTTTAAATTTACCTACCGAAACTGTTATAGACTTCTTGTAGCAGGTGCCCGTTAGGATGGTCCAGCAATCTCCTGACGGTTCGATCGGAACAGCCCCGCACGGCGTGAGACAAGGCGGAGTTACCGTCAAAGTCGAACACCTCTATCCGGGTTGTGGGGTCACTAATCAACCAATCAGCGAGCTCCTCCTTCCCGCCAATGCACGCGTGCATAAGAGCAGTCCTACCGTGTGAATCTTGTAGATTTAGGTCAGGGTCTTTTTCTAAGATGGCGTCGAGTATTTGAATGACTTCTTTTTCACTTAAATTGACGTAGCATAATTTCATAACGAGGCTCTGAAGATCATGAGTGACGTCACGCCAGTTGACGTCAAAGGTGTTGTTTTCTACAATGCTTTTGATGGCGTCGAAATCGCTGGATTGTAGAGCTAACTGGAGTGTTGCTTGCAATTTCATCCCTAAATCTTCATCGATAAATTCAGATGTGTCACTGAAAGTAAGAATAAAATCCATCAACAAAGCCTTTGTTACTTTCTATCTTACCTCCACGGATTTAGTTAAAAAATCTAATTACTTACTCTATTTTCATCACATTTTTAACGCCGAAATGAATAATAGCACCGACGATAGATATGTGTAAAAAAAATGAAGTTTTTTACTGGAATCATTAATGCATCATTGGACACCCGTGAGGTTGTGGGAAAATCTCATGAACAATATGACTTTAAAGTACTGAATGGTCCTGGTCATTTTTATGTTATATCTACATCCTATATTAATAGATCCTGTATTAAGATATAAGAAAATGTTCAAACTCATTTACTTTAAATAATTGTTTTATGAACGTTTGTTTTATTAAAAACATGTTCCCCTATAAACTATTTACTTTAAATAATTGTTTTATGGACGTTTGTTTTATTAAAAACATGTTCCCCTATAAAACCCTAGAAGCTTCATGAAAACGAACATAAATTAAATGACCTACATTTTTAGACCCCAGTTTTGATAAAAGGTTATACTTGTATATATATTAATATCGAGATAATCCTCATTTACTTGTAAAACGATAAATCATTATTCACCAATGGTTTATAGATGATAGTCAGACGTGACGTAGAAATAAAATAAAAATAACTTACCAAAAATAGATACATAATCACATCATAAAATCACATAATGATAATTATACGTAACCGAATTCACTCAAAACTTAAAAAGAAAAATATACTTGTATAAACATCTGGCTGTCCCATACTTCGACAATACACAAAATACCCAGGGTACTCCAAGTGGTTTATACTCTGAACACACCGATTAAACCCGAGTAACAAAGCCCCAGGCCGACACTGTTACGTGTATTTACTTCTAAAACTACAGGAGAGAGAGACTGATTAAGGGATTATCCCACTGTGTTAATCCCTAACTAGGTGTGTGTATTCAGTATTGGTTTAATGAATTGTTACCCTTACAGATGTTTTTAGGTATATACCAAGTTCAAATTATATTGTTTAAATTGCCGGTGTATAACTGCCACGGGCCCGGATTTTACATTAATATTGCAACTGCGCTGTAGTATTTTTAAGGAAGCTGGAGGAATCATTTGTAAATAATTGATCCATGCATTCGATCAGCCATAAACTAACTGAAGTTGCTTAACTAATCACAAACATATTGTCCAGTAAATTCACCAACATCTCCTGTGTCTGGAGGTAGATTTATACTATAAAATGCCCACGACCATATAGTCTCATTAAAAATAAACCTTGGGGATTCGTTTACTATAATCATATCATTCATATTTAAACTAAACCTTCTTGCCGTATCTCAACCGACTGACTATATATATATCTGACTCCGTTTGCAGATCTCTCTTCAAATTAATTTGGCGCAACTTTGAAAAATATTAATTCCCTATCCATCGACTTAATGTTTAACAACTCGTTAGTGGAGGACCAACAAACAATTATTTTTTTTGTAGGAGGCGCCAGCAAAGGCGCGTAGCATTGTATTTAAAAAGGGGGGGGGGGGGCAAAATCCGAAATATTAAAAAAAAGTTGAATTAAAAAAAACACCTAGTATATGACAATCTTCAAAATATCATAATCCCGGGGGGTGGGTGGGTAGAAGTGTAATAATTTTACATGCTCTTAAAATTGGGGGGAGGGGGCATCTCTTTTAAAATTCAATTTTCTATATATAAATTCATGAAAAATGTCTCTTGCGATGCTACGTGCATATAATGTATACTACTCTATTAAAGTTTTTTTTCAAGATGAATTTGCGTT
The DNA here is from genome assembly GCA_016163765.1 of Magallana hongkongensis. NCBI lineage: Eukaryota > Metazoa > Mollusca > Bivalvia > Ostreida > Ostreidae > Magallana > Magallana hongkongensis. The sequence goes on from WFKH01011926.1 coordinate 61,723,368, forward strand.
CTTAAAATGTACACATATATAAATACTTGGATCAGAAACGGAACAAAATTATATAACATCATGTCTAAAGTCAAAAGGAGAAGGAGCGTATATGGATGAAATAAACTCATAAATCATAATTATATCTCAAGCTTCGTCTGCGAGAAGGTGAATATTAAAACCATTTTATATTAATTATGAATATTCAATCATGGAGGATATGGTATACGTGAATGTATATAGAATTTAAGCAAGTTATAGTTAGAAGTCATTTGATAAAAAAAATTCGAAAAATATTGTACACATTAAATCTGAAGAAAAAAAAATGAAGAATGAAATTCAAGTTCCACCGGGCCACTATCTTTTTTTCATCAGAGAAAAAATGATCATTTTTTTTTTAGACCAACAGTTATAAAATAATCTTCTAGTTTCTCTTTTAGATTTCGACTCATTCTAGCATCATAATTCTACTTTTGAACTTTGTTTCGCTATTTTTTTAAAGGTATACCTGAAAACGGTTAATTTTTCAAGGTAATTTGATCCAAAATGTGTACACTACTTAATTTCATGACAACAGAAAATGGCAGAGATTCAACAGGTCAATTAAGCATTTTTATCGATCGTGACGGTTGAAAGAAAATAACGCTTCACGAATCGACACTCATTTATTACGAAACGTACGTACATGTATATTATACTCCTACTCAGAAAGTGTCATGTATAATCCTTTTTAAGGAGGCTGGGTGGTCAAAAAGTTACCTATCATATATACCATGATTTTTTATATGATTTTTTTAAGCTATTAACTCTAAAAAAAAAAAATAACAAAGAAAAAATCAAAAGCGTTTAAATTTGAGTTTGTTCTATATCTTTTTTTCAGAGGATCGAGACCAACACAGTCCAAAAATGGCCATTCAGCTCTCTATAAATGCTGCATCGTCCATCCCTTTCAGACAATTCATTGGGATTTTTAATTTGGAATTCAATTTAAAAAAAAATACAATTACTAGTACGCAACACGAAAATGAGAGAGAGAGAGAGAGAGAGAGAGAGAGAGAGCAACTTGAGGCTAGTCGATAGAGATTAATTTGAGTTCCGGAATGGGATAAATAATACCATACATATTTAATGGAAATCTTTTCTATAGCGAAATTAATGTAGCGAGTCGGCGAGTTCTCTTTGAATTCAGTGCGGCAATTAATAATTTACAGAAATGTCGCTACACTTGATCAGTGTGTTGTAGGTCGGGGTCTCCTACATAGAAATCAACTCAAAAGCATCGGAAAATTAAATTTCGTTTTTGATGGAATGCTTCCACTTTTTATGCCTACAAATCATGAATTTTTTTTCAATGTCATACTTAGTTGATTAAATAATTGTAAACAATATTTTCATAGTGAATGTGATAGTAAATTGAATGCAAATCATGCTAGATTACACAAAATATCGCATAATCACTTGATTTAAAAAATAATAATTCATATACGAAACGAAATTATTTACGTATATATTTGTCTAGAACACATACATTATTATGATATGTAACAAATATGAGATGCAAATCTTTTTTTAACATATTTGCTCTAAGTGTGTGGGTGTGCGTGTCCGTGTATGTGTGTGTGTGTGTGTGTGTGTGTATGAGAGAGAGAGAGAGAGAGAGAGAGAGAGAGAGAGAGTCCGGTCAACACTCAACCAAAATCGATTGGATGGTATTTTGATTATACATGTAAACAATCCATTACTGATTTTAAATCTTACTTGTCTTTCGTGGATTCGCAAGAGATGTCTTTTCCCGTGGATAAAGCAGACGACATCTTTCAAAAAGTCGCCGATGACCGCCTGTTATGAGACATACGGTAGTTTATACTGCCGAGTACATTGTTCCAGACGCCGAAGTTTTGATTCAGAAAGTCCAGGATTCCAGGACGCACCGGTGATGAGCTATTTCCAAGAATAACAATCGATTGGGGGCGATGGAGCAAGGAATCGGGTCGTGGAAATTAGCGAGGTGTGGAAAAAGACGGTCTTTGTATTGTATCGTTTATTGATGCGAGAGAGAGAGAGAGAGAGAGAGAGAGAGAGAGAGAGAGAGAGAGAGAGTCATTGTTAAAATAAATATCCGGCACCCCTATCCTAAGGGGGGGGGCCCATCCCCCCCCCCCCCCCCACTTTTTCCCGCAGCAAACATTTTTCTTAAATTTATCACGGAGTAGGGCCCCCCACACTTTTTGGGGGGTATGTAAAAAATGGAAATGAAAATAAGGAAATTAAGAGTGAAATTGAAGTTATAGTTATACGCCCCCGCCCCCCTAAATTACGTTCATTCGTCCATACTAAGTTTTAATTTAAATAGAATTAATCTGTAAGACTAAGTTACAGCAACTAAATTATTGTTAAATAATGTACATCACTTTGCTAACTAGAAAAAATAGCAAATGCTTCTATATATGAGAATTTGAGTCTGACGTCATTTCGTGCAGTCCGTGATTTTTCTTAGGTTGCTGAAGGGTTCGACCGATCGATAAACTGGTTAGAACTGGATCGTGTAGATTTCAGCCCCGTCAGATTCTATAGAGCTATGAATCACAATTGGTTTTCTTACGAAATCGAGGAGAAAATAGTGAGTGGATGTACAATACGTCATGCCCGGATCTAGAAGGATGAGGGAGATTTCACTGAGATATCAGTGTTTAACATAAATAATACAATATGGTAAATAATTATAGAGATAAACACTGTACCCCCTCCTCCGCTCTCTGGGTTACAGGGCCCTCCTCGGGAATCGTGTAATAAGAGTTTCAAATACTTGTAGTGTGCCCACTGAAAGGGATTAGATAGCTTATATTTATCTTGCCACCTTGTTACAACGATTTTGATTTTTTCACGAAGAATCAGTGGTTTAAGGAGATTTACGCCAATATATTCACATAATGGAATAAATAATGGAAGATAAATTTTAATACCGCCTGACTTTAAGTTTAATTTTGAGGCTACCATTTTTGTGCATCTTCCAGTAAATATGGTCGTTTTCCTCCATAAAATTATATCTCTTCAGTATTGTATTTCATTTTATACATTATTACTTGTTGTAAAAGTCAATTAATATGTGAATATATCGTTACATTTTTTATTGAATATACGACAGAAATATGTTTTTAGCGTAAATCTCCTTAAACCACTGATTCTTCGTGAAAAATCCAACCTATACCAGTCTATTCCCCGTTGAATTTTGCAAGTAATGCGCTTGAAAGGACACTTGACTAAATACTACGGTAAGTTTATTTTTGGTAGTTTATTCAGTCTACTAAAGCAGGAACCATTTTTCTTTTCGAGTTATCTTCCTTACGTCTGTTGCCATTCTTCCCCCTATTGTATCTTTATAATTCAACTAGCAATGCAATTGTTTAACTAAGTGATCTTGCACAACATTATTTGCGTACGTGAGTGTGGCGGTAATTTGCTTTTGATCCACTGGCGACTGAATATAGCGAAGGGCTGACGTAAACACTTCAGTCTGCTATCGAAAGCACCGTATACGCGGGGGATTAAAAAAAAGTATGGGGGAGTCGTCTCTAACGTATGGAGGAGTTATTATATGCGCTACGGATATCTCACAGCTTTTGTTGGTTTTCACAAAAAATGAAATAGTGCACGGACTACAGCGACGATAGTAAAGCTTTATGTTGGTTATTGATTCGAGTACTCTACTATGTGTTGATCTAGAGGGATTTGGGAGGGGGGAGGGGAGGCGCCCCCCGGAAAGTTCAAGTTATTTTAATTTACGTAGTAAAATTACCGAAAATATGCCTCGGAGGCCCCCCCCCCCCCCCCCCCCTTGGGATAAATGTTCTGGATCCGCGCATGTCTGCATGTCTAGTAATCTCAAACACTCCGAAACTACTTGACATATCTTAAATTTACGGCAATTGACTTGTCAAAATATGTGTATTACTTGCAAAACCTATAACTTTGATCGGACTAAAGGCAGTTGAAACAGTCAGAGAAATGATCAACCTTTTAAGTGCAGCAATTAAATTTTATCAAATCTTAGAAAAAGTAAGTAAACAATCGGGACATTTTCGGTCCGAGTGCAATGGTTATGTACACCCCTCACCCTAAACTACATTACGTATCTGGAAGAACAAAACGCACGGGGGAGATTGCAATCCTATTTATAATCAATTATCGTTATATATAGTATCATATATACATAAAGGTTCTATAAGCAGTAGCTAGAAATGCAGAGTTCAAAGATGTATTATAAACCTGATTAAAGATTTAAAAAAAAGCCAAGTTACATGTAATAATGCGCAGGTATGTACATTGTAATACATCGTCAAATGACCAATCAGTTCGTGAAGATTTGGCATTCTACCACATTTTAAACAGTGAAAAATTATGTTTAGATTATTAGATCTTCATTAGATTCACAAACAGTCGCGTGTTTCTGAAGTTGTTCAATGATTCTAAAATTGATATAAATTTTAAGAATTCTTTCTGAGGTTTGGCACTTAAAGGGCCTAGACACGATTTGAGCTCAAAATTTAAAATTTTATCTTTCCATTTTAAAAATGTTTAGAATGGTTAATGTGGGTATATTTAATGCTTCGTCAAAACTTGAAAGTCTAATATTGAGTTACAAGCATGGTACAGAGTTTGAATTTCTTTGAATATCGTTTTGCGCGTAAAGACCATTTTTCCTCTCCTTCCTCCGAAAATATATATGATTCTATCTGAGCACGCTTGGAGGTCGAAGTGATTGGGAAATCTTATGCCTTTTCTCTACCTCTACTACTTCTAATATCTACTTCAAAATTCAGTTACTTCTTGTCCCGTTCTTCTTCTTTGCCTTCCATCTTTTTGTCAAAAAGAACGCATTTGTTTGTTTGATTTTGGTTTTTAGAAGGGGGTTTAATACTAAAATCTTTGATTTAATTTTGATGAATGATAGTGTTGATTCTCTTATCCGTATGGGGATTTTTTTCATAATCATTTTTATAAAAAATCTTGTTTATGGGCAATTCGCACGCACCACGAACAATTGGTGTACGCATGACGTAAGTGTGACGTACGTTTAATGTGTGTTCAATTTATATGTTGATGATGAGCACATGCGACTTGCAGTCAACGTACGTATAACGCAAGGGACAAGTGAGATCTCCTTACGTCATTCGTGCAATTGAAATCGTACGGTCATCTTACGGGTTCCTTGAGTGAAGCGCAAGTGCAGCGTACGTTTTCAGATATCGCAAGGAAACCCTGGTGATTGTTGTACATGTCCAACAGCCACCGTGCGTGCTTACGGGAAGTGCACGTCCTTCCAAAATCGTAAGATGCACTTGCGTGTCTCGCAAGATTTTCATTAAAATCCGCCCGTAGACCACCCGTAGAAGCACGTACAACCAGTTGTGACTAAGGTTTTATGCAGTTCTACCGTGCATCCTATATTATCTTATCCTTGTCAACTTAAAGGATGACAGCACTGTAATTTGAAATGTAAAACAGTCAATTATTGCATAACAGGGTAAAATAAATAGCAGTGAAATGCATATAAAATGTTACCATAATAACTACACAACATTTTTAAAATCTGATATTTCAAGTCCAAACCCAAACCCCCCAAAAATCATGAAATAGTTAGATTCCATACATTGCAATGGTTTTGCGGTATAGAAATTATGTCAGACTGGGTACAATGTAAATTTCTAGGGAAACTTCGGGAAATGACGGCAAATAATGACGTCAAAAACATCAGAGAGTAAACCATGGACGGTGTGGGATTAAACGAGTATGAAATCAGAAACTTTCTGCAATGGACAAAATGATGCTGGACAGGAGGACTTACATAGAAGACGATCTGATAGGGGACGAATTAAGTAAATCTAAAACATATAGTCCGTAACGTCAAGAACGTGATTACGTCACAAGACGTCTGACGTTATTAAAGATACATAAAAATTGTCAGTTTCAATAAATACAATTAATTTCATCTGAACTTTGGAAAATATTTATGGTACAGCCATATGTATCCCAGAAATACATTTTTGAAGATGACAAAGTAGAGATTATAGAAGTAATGTTGGCGCGCATATTTATGACACTCGTGACGTCAGGAAGTTCTTGATTTTTCTACATAGCATGAATGCTAAAGCCAATCGATATATGAAAGGAAAATTTATTTTGAAAAAAAAAGATCAAAAGTGATTGCTTCTTATTTTGAATTTGTCCCGTTCGAAGAAACACCATTATCTTGCATTTGTATTTAAATCTCAATATGACAATAAAACCTTCGGCAAAAATATAATTGTAAAAGGTGTAGTATTTGTACTGATTTAATTTTGATGATATCGAATAGCAAATCATATACAGTTGAACCCTTTCCCACAATTTGAGATTCGGATACATGCTAGTATAACCTTTCTCAAAAAGACCCCCCCCCCCCCCAGAAAAAAACAAAACAAAACCAAATAACCCCCCATCCCCCCCAAAAAAAACAACCCCAAAAAACAAAACACAAAAAACAAAAAACATACACCCACCATCAAGAAGAAAGTATGTCTGATATTAGTCTAAATCGATCCCGATACAGACAATATTTAAAAATTAAATCTCTCTTACCTCTTTTACTATAAACTAAACAAATTGATATCCCCTTTGTAACTTTTATTTTTTAATCAGTGTGTAAAGGGATATTGGCAATTGGCATTAAACAAAAAATGATAGCAAATAATGCGATGTAGAAAAGTTAGATTTGATTTACCACCCCACCCCCCATCCTCCACCCACCCTCAAACATCCGATGACTCCTTTAAACATTTTGAGTATCTACAACAACATAGACATGATAAATTGTATTGGTTGGTATTTAATTCTAAAAAAACCCCAGACTTTTCTTATCTGTTTGACCTATTTTTTTCCAAATGACTTGATTGTTTCGATATCGATCAATGCGAACATACAACACTGTTTGTTTATGGAATTCAAAATGAGACTAACTCAGTTTATGAACGAAGTAACACATTGGTCTTCAGTAATGCAGTTTAGGTCGCTATATGTACGACACCCCAGTGGTGTAGCGCCCTTAACGCAAAAACGAAAATGAATACACAGAATTTTGCAAAGCATAGGTCTTCAAACTTTCCTATTGTTTGTACGTATACACATTGAATTGCCTATTAGGTTCCACGAAATAATCTGCATATTTAAGTATCCAACTTTCATCGAAAATTCGTTTGAATCAATATATGGACGAACTATACCGCATTGACTTTCATGTTATTTGCTAGAAGAATGATCTACGATAAAATTATTAAAATGAGATGAACAACTTTTAACTCCTTTTCAGTATGTATGTATGTATATACTAAAATCTGGAAACACAATAAAGTTTGAGTGTATGCCTGCCTGTTTGTCTGTAATTGTATTCTGTCTATACTTAAAGTCGGCGGATAATTCAAATTTGAACAAAGTCACAACAATAAACTTGATCAAAAGTTTGTCATCTAAGGTTCCTATGTTTTGTTTTTGAAAAATAGAGCTGTTTCAAAACGCCTTATATTAAAAGTCATATGCAGTTGGTGTCCGCTTGGGCATCCGTGTTTCATATACACATTCTTTTAAAATTCAACATTTCCCTTACACATACAGTATGTAAAAAATTTAATGTAACATTTTGAGACAATATCTCATCATCAAAAAACCTGAAAATCAAAAGCTAAAAACTAAAATCCAGGAGCTTCCGGGGGCTTCACCCCAGGCCCTGCACTCCCTGCCGATTTTGAATACACTAAAAAATCCTAGCTACGCCTCTGCACCCCCTCCTTTTGTTATACTTCTTTAAGTTTTAAAATAATCTACATGTACATGTAAAACCATGTTGCAAAAGGGAAAATTGTTGTACCTGATACAAGAAATGGTGAAAATGGTCCGGTGCATGTGATTAACCCACACCGTTGCTTTATATGTTCCTAATTCGGGTCGGGTTTTACGAGATTTATAATCTGACGAGAGCGATAAACAAAGCAGGAAGTCATGTACATGTATTCACATTGAATTCTAAAACTCAGATACGGCTCCCCTAGTACTATACTCTTGTCTCACGAGTATTGCCAAACAAAGCAGGAAGTCATGTATTCACATTGAATTCTTAAGCTCAGATACGGCTCCCCAGTGGTATACGCTTGTCTCACGAGTATTGCCTGCGATGTACCAGGCACAATAAATCTACATCTTCCTGGTACGGAAAAAAAGATGTTATGCAAAAATAAGTAGTACCTAAATTTAAGCGCTCAAACGTTTTATAAAAATCAGATATATATAAATCAGATATGATTGTCTGTTTAAATACATCACACACTCTATTGTAACTGGATGTTCCCACCTGTATCTACAATCTATGTCTTATTCATATTATAAAATTCTGATCATCAGAGTACTACAGATCAACTTCTGTTGTATTCCACACGTGAGGACATCATGTACACTTGTGTATCTACAGCGTGACGATAATTTTGTATATAGTCTTGATATTTCTTATTTATTCCCCCCCCCCCCATTATTACTTTGTAAATGTATATATTTGATGTGAGTCTTTAGAAACTTTGCGTATGTATTATGTTCAATCTCTATGTAGAGGAAATAAAGTATGAATGAATAAATCATATGAATTAAGTGCGTCATTTTGTGAATTAAAACAGATAATATTTTGTACGCAATAAAAAAGAGCTTATTCGAGACCCCTGTATGCTGAACTTCCGTATCAGGATTGTATGAACGTTTGGGATGTAATTCAATAACGTATGCAAACTAGTTTTTGACGAGTGCATGAGTGTACACACAACATTTTTCAAAATACAAATATGTGGTTCACACTTAGATTAATAATTTTAGCCGAATTCTGCAAATAGACGATAAGAACAAATAATTTAATAGAGATGTTATCTACATTTACGCTATCGATTCGTTGTTATAACATGACATCTTAAACTTTAACACTCTTTACGGATGCATGGCTGGATTTTTCATATATTTATATTTTTTATCTTTGCATGCTTTTTAATCATTGATGACCAAATTAAAACATGAGGCATAAGAGTATGATTTACAAAAATTGTGTGTATGTGTACCGAATGATTAATTTTTCGTAAGAATGTACATTTAGGTTTGGCTTTTAGAGCATGTGTTATCGTTATTTATTTTTAAATGGCACCCAAATGTAATACTTACTTACTTACTTACTTACTTATCCTCTCCGTGCCCCGGAGGACACATGAGGCCGTACTCAAATTTAATGATAATATGTAAACCGTGTTAGGTGTATTGCTAGGTTAATTTGCCTCGGATCCCTTTGTATGCATGGCGACCTATATGTCATACACGGGTATCCTATATATACCAGCATTGTTGATAAGATAAAGCAGAACAGATGTAAACATGTGCCATCAAGACCCTACCCGGAAGTTAAAACTTATGCCTTTCATACCGATTAATTTTGACTAAGGATGTGGTGGCATCTAAAAGCAAATGTAGTTATTCTACAATTATTGATCGCAGGAGCATCATGCTTTGGTAAGATTCATAATTCTTAATTAATTTTCTTTTCTTTTTAATTTAATATCTAACTCTCGGATACCTGCGTATTTTTGATAATATCTGTCCGACAGGTTACTGCAAACAGGTATCAGCATGGCGACCCCCTTTTGTGTCCCTATATTTGTGTTTCTTATTTTCTATCCCATCTTATCTCATACAATTGTTTAGCCCTATATTTGTTTTTCATTCCTTTTCCATCACCGTGTATAAACTGCTTCATAGAAAAAGCCGACACGTGTAAGTCCCACTTTTGTGTCTATTAGATGTACGCCGAATCTAGAACTATGGTTGAATAATACGCCACATTGTATAAAGACGGTAAAATCGATCTGGGTCGCTTTAAAAAGACATAAACGCACATACGCATTTAAACAGGTCTAATACTTTTCTTTATAGTTTAGTGTGATTGCATGCGCTACTGAAGTTACAGAAATGCGAGTAATTTCTTAAACCCGAGAAGGAAATTAAAATACCCGAAACGAATGACGATTTATCTCTTAAGTTGGGAAGCTACATCATTTTTTTTTAAGGTGGAAAGTTACATCAAACTTTCATTTTATGGATCGTTGAAGCACTATTTCTGAAACATGATTTCGTTGTTCAAAGAAGGATACATGTGTATGGTCTCAAAATATTTATACGTTTATTGTTTGTATATTTTATAACAAAATGTGCAAGTGATTTGGTTGCAAGTAACAGAGTTGTGTGAAAAAAATATACCATAGAAATATTTAATAAATCATGTCAATGTCAACGTTTTACTTTTTTAAACAAAAAATATTTATAAAAATAAAAAAAAAGTGAAAATTGACAAAGAATTCAATTTTGAAAAAAAAATGATACGACGAAGTACATCTTCCTCCCCTTTTGAAATGCGATTGAGGGTTGAAATTGAATACAATATATAATGCAAACTAAAATATATATATATTAATTGAAACAATGAACTGAATACGGAAATCAAAAGCTAAAAAAAAGTTTTTAATTCTTCTAATACGCTGCAACAAAAAGAACTGGGCCACACATAATCAATTCCAGTTTAGATTTTCTAAACCTGCCCACTCTTTAGAATATCCAGCCAGTGGCTTTATGATTTGTTAAAAAAAGGTGAAGAAAAACAATTAAGAAAAAAACCAGAATAAAAAATTGGAGAGAGTATAATCTACAAAAAAATTGTACAAAAACACACAAACAATTGATGTGTAAAGTATTATTTCCTAATTTTGCGCGGGATATCATCTAGTGTGGTTAAAAAAAAAAGTTTTGATATACATCCCTCAGATGAATTGTGAGCAGCTGTTGGTCCCCCTTCTGCACCACAGATGGTCATTTTGCAACCAAAATTCTTGAATAAAAATCAGTTCAAAGAATATATCAACTTTTGAGATAAAATTGTAAAACTGGGCTTTACGCCAATTCTTTTAACTAAAATATCTAAATGTCGGCTTGTCCTAAACCTTATGTTACTGGAAATATTTTCTGATACAAAATGTTGACGAACCTAGTGACAGTAAAACTTTCGGTAAACCAAATCAATATGCCAGTGTCTTGAATTGTAATTAAATTTAATAAAATTACGCATGATATGCTGCTTTAAAAATGTTCAATTAAAACGCAGAATAATACTTCTGCAAACTATTAATAAACTTACATTATAATCAAATTTATTTAGTATTTTGATTAGAATACTTAACTATCTTACAGTTCTAATAATCATTCATTCGTTCTTGCAGTGAATGTAGCTCACACACCCACTCAAAGGTTACAAGGGACAGCCACTATGAGTGAACCTCCCCATTCAACTGGCTGGACAGCAGATAAAGTTGTTGATGGAAATACAGACCAGACTGCTTCCGGAGGATCTTGTGCGATCATGAACTTTGATCAAAACTACAAATCTGTTTGGTTGAAAGTGCAATTAGGGCGACGGTTCAACGTTGCTTACATTGAACTTTACCTCCGAAACGAACGGCGTATGTAGTACACAGAGAAAGCAAAGCTTAACGTCCTATTAAGCCCTTTGTTTAGTATTTCACTAAAGACTCTGACACTACACAAATAACACGGTTCGGTTTGGTCCGCTTTTGGAACGGTACAGTTTGCTTCTTGCACGGTACGACTCAATTTGTGAACGGTACAATTCGGTTCCATAACGACAACGTTTGCTAAAAATGGATGCTTGCTTTTTGAAAGGTTTACGCGTTTTACTAATAAGATTGACGTGGTGTGAGCTCGAACTTTTAATGGAGACACATGTACTATATTTATCATATAACTGATACATGCTAGCTCTGTCAGCTTTTCTGTATACATATAATTAGGCAACCGTATCAAAAAAACGTGCAAACCTATTAAAAAAGCAACAGCAAAAGAGTGATATTCATGTACGAGTATGTACATGTAGCACAGGGTTGAATGTATTATATTATTGTACATACCGACACACGGCCCTCTATATGTCTTCTGGTCCGAATGTGTGAATTGACAGTTTTTATGAAACAATTTTTATTAGCATAATACATGTCATTAACTTAATAATTCATGTAGTGTTGTATACAAGACACGGTAAAAGTACCTGATAATTATAATAATCAATGTTAAAATGACAAAAATCACCTAAAACAAATACGACAAAGCGAAAAAAAGTGGCAATGATCGGCAGCTGTAAAAGAGTGAAAATCACGAAGTTGAAGAGAAATGATTGTTGAATAATTTCAAACATGCAATTAATATTTTTTTTATTCTATAACTTATTTTTAACCATCACGCGGCGCATGACGTGTTATGTTATACTTAAGTTCATTGACAGTCGTAATACTTCCCATTCATTCATACTTTATTTCCTCATGACTGAGAAAATTTCAAATGAATACAATTAATTTAAACATACAAATCAGCAATTACAGAAAAAAATGAATCAAACGAATAAATTATTTTACAAAAAATAACACCATAAAACTATAACATACATATTTAAAACAGTCTCTATATAAAAAAAATAAGCAGCATATTGAAGTTATCTGGTCAGCGGCAAACTGCATGTAATCTAATTAGTCGTCGTCGAGCGCAAGCGGTTAATTATGCCGAATATGGAAATTGCATGTTTGTTGCACAGTGCGATACGCTTTTTTGGTCGTTTTAGGACGGGTCTTGCATAAATTGTCATCCAGCAAATACACTTCAAAATAAATGGCGAAACAAATGAGTTTATCTTACACATTCGTTATTATCAATAAGCCATGTATTTCTGAGAAATTAAATCAAAATTCTTGTTTCCTTATTAAATATGTTTGTAGATTATAATGGTAATGTTATAAATATATATAATGTATATAATATAATGTTATATACAATGTCAATATGCTAATTCACTATGATTGTTTCTTAGTTTATAACAAGATTAAACTCCAATATATTAAATGTTCCCATGTGAATGCATATATTCAATTGCTCATTTTTTTCACTAGTTCTAGATCGATCAGCTGGTTTTTCAATATACGCTTTCTACAATGACACGTTCGATCCTGCATCACCTAGCCCGAACGACTTTGTGTACCGCCACGACCCCCTGTCCGGTTGTCCAGCCGCAGTACAGAACATCACAATTAACAGACTTGTTCGACAAATTGTGTTTACAAACAACCGACCAGATGGTTTTCAGACAAACTGTATAGGAACAAACAGCAATCTGTACACATCGATTGAAATTTGTGAAATAAAAGTAATGGGTAAGTCTGCACTCCAATTTTTTTTTTAAATTTACCTCACATGAAGCTCTTCTGTTACACATTTGACAAATTAAGCATAAATAGTATAGTTCACGTGACGCAATCATGGGTAATATATATCAATTTAGAAAGTAAAAGAGGAAGTCCCGGATTAAATCTGCGTCATTAAAAAAACTCGAACTTTGGCAGAAATATTTTAAAGTATACTTGCTCAACATAAATTTTCAGTTACCTTTTAATGAATGGTTTGCTAATTCTTCAGTTGACTTAATCCTAAAATTGTGTCTGCTCTTTTTTTAGGTTGTGATACTGGGCGGTATTCTACTGGCTGCCGTGGTGTATGTCCCTCATGTAAAAATAAAAACTGTGACGCTTTCAATGGATCATGTGTAGATAAATGTCCCGATCCCAACGCTTTAACAGAAAGTTGCATAGGTGAGGCCCGGTGAATGTGTTAAACAAATGTATGCCATATTAAATATCGTTATCTTGCAATTGTTCCCCTCTTTTATAGCATAGCATATATACGTGTACTTATATATTTCATTGACAACATGAAATCAAAACCACATTTCATTTATATTCAATACAATACATTAGGCTATCGTTCACATAATCGGAACTATTTGTATTGTAATGTAATATTTTTTTTTTTTGGTATATCTGAAACCTTTAATATATAGACTACGTTATAAGATTTTGCAAATGTTGTAGTTTTGCTAAAGTCTTCTGCGGTTTTTTTTTTAGTATGTGCAGATGGACAATACATTTCTAATGGAAATTGTGTGAACTGCAAGGGGCACTGTAAAAATGGTGAACATTGTAACAAGTTGACAGGGGAATGTGATAGCGGGTGTGCAACTCAATGGACAGGGAATTTTTGTGATCGTAAGTACACACGGCTATTCACATATATAGAACCGAAAAAACAGTCTTTAATTAAGGTACCTCACTACACCCAGACTTATACTTTTTAAGACACTACGTCACAAGATGGCGATTTAAATGTTTTGTTAAACGGTTTATATCGTTCGATTCGGTTGTATATCGTCGTAGCTCAGTGGTTAAAGTATTGGGATTCTGAACCGCAGATCATGAGTTCGAATCCGCCTGGAGCTTTTGTTCAAGTTTACTGAATTAAATTTTCTAAAATGTAATTTTTCATCCAAAATTGCACATTTTTTTGCCTATTTGACTTAAATACTTCTTATCCATTATGATATCTATCATAATCAAGTAATTTTCTGCTGATTTGAAAACATATTTCAAGGTGTAGTGAGCCACCTTAAGTTTATTTAATGATATTCAAAGTCGATGCCTTGCAAGCACAGTTCATTTCATTCTTCCAAAACTATGTGCTAAACCATTTAAGAGCTATTAGAGTTTACATAATGTACTATACTGCAATTTATTCAAATGGGTAGTGCCTGGATGTGATTGTCCCTAACTTTGTTATATTAAACATTTTAAATTAAGAATCCAGAATTAAATTATTTCTGTTTAAAGGAACAATGATCATATTAATAATGTATAAAGATGCATAATTATACAGAACCCCCCCCCCCCCCCCCAACAAATCAGTCTTCTATAGTAATACGTTATAAAAAGTTTCACACACGTCCCTTGATTTATTGTAAAACCAAATTATCTTTCTCTCAAATAAATCAGACAACAGTTTGGCAAAAAAAAAATCATGTCCCCATTTTGCTAAATCGCTTTTCCGACTTTATTAGTGTCGATGTTTTAATGGTAATTTTATTCTCAAATGACCGGAAAGATATAAATTCAACTTACATAATTTATATATATACTGATTATGTGACACTATATGACACCAGTACTTTGCTCTTTAAAAATATGTCTAAGGAGAAATAAGTTGATTAGGTAAGTTTGTTTTAAATACCTTAAATGATTTTTGTTCTTTGTTCTTTTCTGTGAATTCAGATTGGTTTTATTTTATTGTTTTGTACTAGAATGCAAAGATCTCTTTTATGGAAGTGATTGTATAACTCCATGCGGGCACTGTCTAAACAATGATACATGCGACAAGGGAACTGGTCAATGCCTCAATGGATGTATGCCATATTGGCAAATGAACAAGTGCGACAGTAAGTTTTTTAAAAGTGCTAAGTTAAATCTGAAATATCTTGACATATTACAATCAACAGTTACAGCATTTGAAAATAGGGACTTATAATTGTCTTAATTGATTTTGCCCGGTCGAACATTTTTATTTCAAAAGAAGTATGCGTTTTACGGTTCCGTTTTTTATTCTTATCCAAACTGGTAAGTCATATTCAAAAATATACTCTTAATCATAATCAACCATCCCCCTCTCCACCTTAGATTTATTTCTTACAGTCTTGTGGCATTTTTAATCACTACGAAGTATTGACTTTTTGTACCTATTTTATGTGGTGTTCACATTTCAGAACCTTTATGAACAATTTCAGAAACGACAAACGTTGAAAAATGTATTTTTTTCACAGTTAGTGGTTCAATTTTTACATGATTATAAGTAAAACTAGACAGGATGGTTGTTATTTTTTTTTTTTCATTTTTTTTTTCTTATTTTTTTTTCTTTTCTTAACATTTCTTCATATTCCATTTAGGCATCTCTAAGGATATCAATATAGAGGATTACTACATAGATATTGTTATACTGAACAGGCGGTTTTGTAGTAACTTTTAATAAAATTAAATCGGAAATAAGTAAAATTCATCATTTCAAAGATAAAATTATAAATAGAAACACAATTGAAACACAATATAGGAGGAAGAAACACTCAGAGGTTGAACCCGTCTCGTTTGGGCACAAGTCCACGACTCTAACAAATGGGTTAAGTGGAACCTCGCCACTTTGAAGCCTAAAAATTCGAGAATGCGTGGATCGATTTTGAAACGAATTTCATATTCTGCATTTACTAGAGCGGCCCTATCGAAAAATTCCTAAAAAGAATTAAAAAATCAGGATTTTGTCTCCCTCCGTTGACGACCAGAAGTGACGGCATTTGTTTATGGGGATAATTGCAAAAATATTTCAAAATCTTCTAAAACTGTTACAACAAAAAAATTTTGATGCTAGTTTATCAAAACAAATTTGAAAATAACTTTAAACCTGATTCAATCAACTGAATCATTCATATATTTTGTATTTAATGACAAAAAGCAGACATTGCAATCTTTGCTCAAGTGACCGCTTTGATCATTTGGCGTGTTCTAAAAACAATATATCTTGTTTGATTCTTAGTATGCAGCGACCACTTTTATGGCACTGACTGTAACACTCCGTGTGGACACTGTATAAATAATGACGTATGTGACAAAGCGACTGGTCACTGTCCTCGTGGATGCCAGAGTCACTGGACGGGGGACAGGTGTGATGGTAGGTTTAACATAATGATGTGCACTATTCAACTACCGATATCTTACGGCTACTATATTTAATTAAATCGGCGTTGTTTCAGTTTGCACCGATCACTTTTATGGTAAAGATTGTAACAAGATGTGTGGACACTGTATGAATAACAGTGTTTGTGACAAAGGGACTGGCCTCTGTCCTAATGGATGCCAAGCTCAATGGATGGGAGAGAAATGCGATGGTAGGTTTCTTGACTTATGCCAAATGTGCTGTAACTATTTTTTTATTTATGGTTAATGTTTTTCCAGTGCATGCTCATACATTTAAACATGCCCAATTAGAGCCCTTTACTATCAACGGTTTCGACTAACATAATCATGACTCCATTTTGAGTATTTTAGATATTTAGAAATCATTGAATTGTAAACTTGTAACAACTGATGTGGGTTAATGCGATGTGTTGTGTGTACTAGTATCATCTTTTATATTCGCTTTTCGTTTGATCTGATGATCCGCGCTTCGCAAATCGACGTGATCCGATATTATGGTTTAAGTTACTGCATGTGCCTAAAACTTGATTTCTGGACGTTGTGTTGCCTTACCCGCGTTATTAGCATTCGAAAAATAATATATTTTTTTTTTATTTAAAAGAAAACAGCAATTATGGAAAAATTATACAGAAAATATGCGTCAAACGATTATAAAATGCATTCCATGGCCATAAACTAATTTTAAGATTAATTTTTGTATGTTGTCACATTTTTATAAGGTCATCGACATACATGTCCAATGCCAACTTTCATGTCGATATAAACAATATCGTTCACAAATTGACGATATCGACATCGATATCGACACTGATTAGTTTCAACGTTCTGCACATATGCGAATCGATATCGATACGATTGCGTCGATATCAACGATATCGATGTTAAGTACGGACAGCTCATTGTTAACACTATAATATTATCGATATTAACTCCAATGTAAAGCAACGTCAATGCAAAATAACGTGTAAATGATGTTTGTTAGCAATTGTAAAATAATATCAAAGCGGTATCGTCGATATCGACAAAAAGTATCGGCACTCCTGGTACAAATGCCCAATGTCATTGATTACGTTATGCACATATACAAATCGATATTGATACGATATCTTTTTTATCGATGATATCGATATATAGTATAAATAGCTACAGTTGTGAATATAGAACAATCGATATCGGTACGATATTGCCGATTTCGTCGATATCGACACCAAGGTAAAACGGCAGCAATACCAAATAAAGTATAAATGATGATTTTTTACGAAAATGATATCAAAACAATATTGTCGATATCGATTAAAATATAGAAATGCCTAGTAAATATTAGAAATGTCTCAATAGCTTCAGTTGTCTACATCTTCGAATCGATGTCGATACGATATCGTTGATATCGACGATAACGAAGTAAAGTACGGATACTCAATTATGAAATGTCTCAACATTACAATATGCAAAATGAAGTATTCATATTCATGGTGTTTCACAATGGTGAAATGATATCGATGCGATATCGACACAAATTTTATATTGTTTAGTACAGATACCGGTATGCATTTGATTTTTAACATATCGATATCAATGCAATTTCCTCGATATCATCAATATCGATACTACATTGTTTATTGGACGTAACTCGTCATAATTATAATAGTAATGACATTTTTTTTATTATTTCAGTATGTATTAACCACTTCTACGGCAATGACTGCAACACCCCGTGTGGAAAATGTAAAAACAACAGTGTGTGTGATAAAGGAACTGGTCATTGTCCTAATGGATGTCAGAGTCACTGGAAGGGAGAAAAGTGTAACAGTAAGTTTAATCTGATGAATTAATGTTACAATGTGAAATTGACAAACTAACATATCAAGTTTATGTATAGTTTTTTGATGATCATGGTATATGCAATGATGATGATGATGATGTTGGAAACAAGTTTGTATTCGTTTTTCTATAAGATATACTTTTATTGGTAAAACTACATGCATATTCTTTGTTCAAATACTAAATACATATTTAAAAAAACCATTATTGTGCAGTTTGTTATTTGGCATATACAATTGTAAAATTAAAAAAATGGAAATGAAATTAAAAAAATGACGTCTAGCTTCCTAACACTTAGGAAGTTTCCCTTTTCTTTGGGTTTGCGTTCGAATAATTCTTTAGTTTTTTGGAAGTAATGAAAGCGTAATATACATGTAACAAGATACCGTAAAATTATATTCAAGGAATTTATCAGGCTTAGCTTGTATGATCTAGGTTGCGAAATGGTGTCATCCTACCTTTTATTACTTTTTTTAGCATATGGTAACCATTATGGTCGAAGTGTGATTAAATCCAATAAAGCCCCAAACCCAAATCGGTTTGATTTCCGAATTTAAAAATTACCTCATACATAATTTTCAGCAATTATAATTATACGATTAAATTTTAATTGATTAACAATGATATGTTGTTTAATTTTTCGTTTCATATAAAGATACAAACCTCGTTTTTGGCCCTAAACGGCATCAGAACAGTATCAGAACATTTTGTGGCTACAGTTTTTATTCATGGTGTGATCACAAAGACTTTTGAAAATGTTAAATAATGTATGTCTATCAACCACAATTTAAATTTCAGTTTGCAACGACCACTTTTACGGCCAAAACTGCAACATCTCATGTGGACACTGCAAAAATAACGGAGGATGTAATAATATAACTGGCCACTGCCCTGATGGCTGTCAAGCTAACTGGCAGGGAGAAAAATGTGACGGTCAGTTGTATAATAAACACCTTATGTTGCACTGTAAGTAATATGCAACAATAATTGAACGATCATGCTATAATCATTGTCTCTTTATCCACTGCAGGTTTACAACGATAACTTACTGGAGGCCTGAATTAATTATATGCAATGCTAGAAAAGGAATTTGATATAATAGATAATCTATAAAACAAATGGAACACAATCATCTAATTTGAATGGTTCCACTGTACGACGTTGTTTGCTTATATATTTTCAACAGCTTGTTCATATTTTGGCAAAAGAGAAATTATTATTGCATCTTTTACATACAATTAGAATATATTATTATCTGTTTCTACTTAAAAGCAAGTATGCATT
>WFKH01011926.1:61743281-61777517 GCA_016163765.1 Magallana hongkongensis
TTTTTGTTGTTGTTAATGTATGGTAATGGTATCCTGTTGTAACGTTATATGTATGAGGAGTTGACAAGTTGTGTTCTGTTAAACAGGAGAAAATTTCAAATGAATATTTTTAATAAAATGGGCTAAGAATTGGACCTTGATAAACACATTCAAACAAAGTCAGTTTCAAAAGCTTCTTACTTCAACTAAATTCTAAAAAGAAATCCTCTAAAATCATCAAACCTTAAGTTTGTACAAAGTCTACAAATTAGCATTTATATTTTTATGAATTATATATCCATTTTTTCGCGTCTCTTCTTGTTTAACTCGCGACACCAAACTATGCCATATTTTTATGCAACACAAACTCTCGGTTATTTTTTTTTTTTCATAATGAGATGCATGCCATTTTTAGCGATTTATAGACAGTATGGTAGCAATAAAGACAAAAAAGACATCCCCTTTAAATAAAATATTAAAACTGTGTTAAGTTAAACAGAGGCATGTATAATATACGTTTGAAAGTCAACAGCAACACTGACCATGACACAAGGAACAGGTGCCCGGACACGTCAGCCTGACCTCTGACACCGTGTTACATTTGTCTTTCAGCAGAGGACAAAAGGGGTTACGATCAAGGCACAGTTTATCTGAAGAAAAGAAAATTTTGTACGAAAAATAACTTTGAACTGAGAGGCCCACGAGCTACATTGCATACCTGAGTTACTGTGTCTAAAACAAGTATATTGCTAAGTGACTTTGCAATGTAAAATTTATACAACTGTAAACATATATTGGTTTTGAAAATTACAATATTTTTACACAGACTGCTATTTTCCTCTTTCTGTGTATATCTTGATAATGCACACATTCTATGCAAACTTAAACTCGCTGCATTTTAAAAAATTGTCTTAATTATATAAAGGTAAAAGAGACTTTTAAAGAATCCATCATTTTGCATGAACAAGAAACAAAAATATTGCATTAAATGTTGCAAAAACAAAATTTCAATATCTTACCCACATCTGAAAAAAAAATCCTCACAATAAATTGTAAATGAAAACTACACAAAAAACGAAACAATTTACCGTTTGTGAGGTTGCTATGACATCGGTCATTACAAAGGTCACCTTCACAACAGCGAGAACAGTAGGGGTTGTCCGGAAATTGCGCCAGCGTCCGGCATTTCTACAAAGAATGGAACTCTTTCAATGGTTATTTATTCGTTTGTTCGATTTCAACGGTAGAACAAATGGTATCACAAATTGCTTCTGGTATCGCATCTGAATTTGTTGTGTTGAAAAGAACTTCGCGCGACTTATAACCAAATTAATTAAATATTCTTTTTATGTCCATTTCACCCAAATCCTTGAAGATCAGTGAAAACCTTTGAAAAGGGGGAGGATATAGTTTTTTTATTCTGTGTTTCTTTTTTTCTTTCCAACAGAACGTTTTCAACTGCGATACAAGAACTGGGGCAATTTGTGATATCATTTGATAAAATTCATGTCGATACTGTCGTCCATTGTATACTTTTCCAAAAAAAATATAGGACAGAAATTATATAGCTTTTTTAAAATAACGTCATGAAACATGGTTTAAAAGTATTAAGTAAATGTAAGTTATTCAAGGTAAATAATTAAAGGATAAATTAATAAAATGCAGACGACAGTAGAAAATGTCCATGAGCGGTTTTATCGAGATATTTTATGTACATCTTTGAACACACGGACGGTTTCAACAGTTATCAAATGTATCTTCGAACACACGGGCAATTTCAAGAGATATTATGTGTATCTACGGACAAACAGACGGGCTTACCGTTTCCTTTAGAGCACAACCAGTGACGTAATGATAGAGCATTGTGGTTTCGTCACGTGACATGCCAATGTAACAGGCCTGTAATGAAGAAAAACACATTGATGACCAACAGATAATGTTGCAATTCTTTACAAAAACATGAAACCAATGAAAACTATGTGCTTCTATCCACAATTTGAAAAAAGGCGTTGGCGTGGCCCTTTGCGAGGTCAAATCAAAGGCCAAAAGCGCTATAGTGCCTCTTCCTTATATTACAAACAAGATGGGCGCCCTGGTTAATTCTTTGATGTTTTATAAATAAATTGGAAAATTCGTCGGTCGAAAAATGCATACACTATACATATTATTTGTGAAGATATATACGTATACTCTTAGCTTGAGATTCAAAACGTTCTGATTATAGCTATTTATTTGGAAAATTACTTTATTTGTATGACGTACAAACACACGACTGCAAAGAAATGGCTAAAAATATGAGACTTCCCTCCTGTTATTTGCTATATAGAATATCATATGCGCAGATGAACATAAAATCAATATATTGAATGACCGTTGTTAAAAATGATTGACTTGTTAAAAATGATTGACACTTATTGTGATCAAGGACTGTTGCTTTTAATTACGTTTAGCGAAAAAAATATCGTGGCGCGAAAACAGAGGATATGTGGGATTTCAATATACAACACCTTTAACTAACATCTCTCATGCTGACGTAGCTAAAGTGATTTATATAATGGTCAATTCAATGTAAGACAGGTGAGTGTTGTTCACACGTCCTGTCTTTGCGTAAAGTACAGGTTTGGTCGTAATTCCAATTAACATAATACGGTCAATACATTTTACTGACAGTATCTTGTATAGCTATGATATCTTTTATTCGTCATGTTATGCAGAGTGTCTTCTGTTTAGAAAATAGTTTACATCTGGCTTTTATAAAAATTGATGAAAATTGAAAATAAACCAATTTTAGTCGGATTTAGTATTACTGTTGAAGAACTTCGAGCCCGATACTATAATAAGCTCTCATTGATAGCTTTTGAGCTACATTTACTTTTATAAAAAAAAAATTGTAGGATTTAATCAATGTTATTTTACAATTTTTATTTAGTTGATATTTCAGTAATGTATATATCGTTAAGGTTGTTCTTTTTGTGGTTGGAATTGGAAATATAGGTGTTATACGTTGGTTCACTATAGTCTGTCCCAAGATATTTTTGCCGCATATTTTCTTAAATTATTCGATATTTATAAATACCTCTTGGTTCAGGCAATGTTCATTCAATAGTATGAAAAAATCCCAAGATTTCCCCTTTGAAACGCCCCCTCTAGCTTGTCGGGTATCAATGCACGGCTAAAAATAAAAAGTCTACGGGGATTTTCCATTGCCAAGGCGATGAAGACGCCCGGATGATAACGTTGAAAAATTGCGCGAGGTGTCCCGAGTACTTCCGAATGAAGAAAAGACGTCAACATTTCCCATTATAAATCTCAGTAAGAAATCTGTTTTCGTTCCTGTGAATGTTTACGAGGGAAAAATGATAATGTGTGAATGAAGTTATCTTGGAAATTTTCCCTTTCATTGATTTCAATTGCACTTCTTTCACAGGTATGTGTATTTTTATTAAAAATCGTCCAAATGTGCAGAATAAATATCTTGGGACAGACTATACACTTTGAAATTATTAAAGTTTCTTAAATCAGCAAAAATTTGAATTGCTTGTTTATGATAGATAACATGATGCATAAGAAGTCTATAAGTCAAATATGCGCAAATATATGCAATATTTTGAAAAAAAATTATGATTTTCAAAAATTTAATTCATTAACTATGAAAAAAAGTCCCAGGCAGATTCGAACTCTTGTTCACAAGCACGATACTTTTACCACTTAGCTAACATGATATTCAACCAAATCGATTTACACAAACAAGTTAACAAACCATTTAAATCGCCATCTTTATAAGTATAAATCAAGATGTAGTGAGGTATCTTAATTATTTTTTACGATTTAATGTTTTGCAATTTCAAATAATATTACTCACGGAACACACAGTTTTTGATTTTCATATTTTGGCAGGTTTGGTGGTTACACAAATTTAAGCATAAAGTACCATGTAGAAAAAAAATGAAGTCTATTGTGATACAAAACTTACCCTGTCTATGGAGCAAAGCGTTATTTGATCACAGGATTCTGGGTTAATTTGATAGTCACAGGCGTAACAGATGGTTCCCGAGGATTCGGGTAACACTGAAGATAGACATAATGAATGAATCAGTTTGTACGTAGTTGTTGAGAAACCGTGGGAAAACGATGAGAGGAGAGAAGACAAACAAGAAATATTTTCTTTTTTCTCAAAATCGCCTTCTTACATTGGCGTCTTTTTGAATATAAAGTACATTGTATCAAATCCTACAATCATTTTATTGAGAAGCCCAAAAGCGATGAGCCTAGCGGAAGCTCAGGTCTGCTTTAGCGCTCGGGCTCGAGATTCTTCAGCGGTTACACGACTATAATTAATATCCCTACCTTGACTGCCACATAGGTTTTTACTGTTGCAGATCTTCGTATCATTACAACATGCCTCGCAAACAATAGAGTTATGTTGCCCTAAAACTCTTTGAAGTTTTCGGTTTCGAGGAAACTCATTGCAGACCTGTAAAACAGCAATACAAGTAATTTTCTCGTTAAATGCGCATGCGTTAACAGATATAACCTTCGACGAACGGCCTTCATAACCAAAATGGTCAAATTTCAGTGTTTATTCAGTACTTACATAATGGTCCGCGCATCCAAGGTCATACATCAAGTGGCCAGCCGCATTTACATACTTCTGAACGTAGCATTGCTGAAATACAAAACTTGTTTTTAACGTAAAAGGCTTTTATGAGTATTTTTGTAATCTCTTCTTTTAATAAAAAAATTTGAATATAAAATTTGAATATTCTTTTGAATATAGGCAACAACATATTTAACGATGTATACATTTTTTGACTTCTTTATTATAG
Organism: Magallana hongkongensis; assembly: GCA_016163765.1. Classification (NCBI taxonomy): domain Eukaryota; kingdom Metazoa; phylum Mollusca; class Bivalvia; order Ostreida; family Ostreidae; genus Magallana; species Magallana hongkongensis. The sequence goes on from WFKH01011926.1 coordinate 61,748,087, forward strand.
AAAATGAAAAAGGCTTGTACATAATATAATTAAATCTAGTTAAATCTTATATATCACAGCATATGTGCGGATTCAGAATTCCAATTTCCGGGGGTGTCCGAAGGATAATTTTGTTTTCCAGGGGTTCCAAAGCCTATTTTTGCTAGTTAAAAAAAATTGAATTTTTCAGGAAAGGTTAGGACCCCCCCCCCCCCCTCCCCCGCCACCCCCCCCCCCCCCCCCCCCCCCCCCCTCCTCTGGGCACCTCTGGTTACACAAATCCCCGCATAACTTAAATACTGTACGCAAATCTGTTCACCTTAGCTTAGTCAATACAATGAACTAGTATGAAAATTTTAGACAGATGTCTGTTCTCACCTCGTGACTTCCGCATTCGGTGACAAAGGAGCATTCGGTGGGTTCTGGGATACTCTTACAGGAGAGGCACGTCTGTCCAGCTTTCACAACTAGATCAAAATCAATATTATCACAATGTGAATTTCATGAAAAATCTCAATGACATATTTTTTCTCTAATTGTGTACCTAGTTTGATTTGATAAACTCAGTGAACGACCATATCACTGGCATTGGTGTTGTGTACATCACAATATAATTGTTAAAACAACTGCAAGTTACATATATATATAATATATATCTCGTAAACTGTGCATTGGGTTAATTAATTTTGATGAATTTCATTTGATATGATTGTTTTGGAGTATTTGTGTTTAGTATTTTTTGTTAAAACTAAGCAAAATGACGGTGTCAAAGGACTATTTTGTTTTTCGTTCACCAAAATAAGTCAATTTTCAAGCTTAAGGCGCGCCAAAATTATACTATCAGACTGCCATGTAATACTCGGTATATATACAAATCAGGATTCTTTGTGTCAAACATATCCGGTTTTTTGTTTAATATATACATTACACAGTAAGTTCTTAATGACATCAATAAAACATATATACTGTGGCTTGTCATAAGACAATATGGAGACGATAAACTGACCTACTTTATTCACGTGGCTCACCGTATATCGCAACTGATGTCCAGAAAAAGGCAAGCTGTACCCTGCATTTAAAGAGGTTGGGGTAAAATTCAATAGATAACTATATAGAACTCGATCATAAACATGTAAAGCAGCATACTACAGCAGTATTTCTTTCGTACTTCGAGATCGAGACAAAAACATCTATAACGGTGTTATCTTCTCCTGGAAATGAATATATCGAACATTCATTCTTTATAATTCAAAAAAGTTTAGACATTGGAGAAAAAAAAATCCAATAACTAAACGTGAAGATAAAAGATAAACACTATCGTCAAAATGGATATATATTCACTAAAACTGGTTATAAAATCAAACAAAGGAATTCATGGATTTTTTTTCTAGACGTTAAATAACTGTTGATCGAGAAATCAAAACAGGTATTATTGGCTAATGAAAATTTGAACGCTTTTAAATTGAGTATAATATGTTTGGTTAATGTTGAATTTACTGGGCGCACATGTGTTTATACAATTTTGCAAAATCATACAAGCAGTCATGCAAAAATTCAAAATTTACGACATGACCAGTGATCGTTAAAGAAAAAACATCTTATCATAGCTTACCTCCTCTGTAGAATTCAAGAAATCTTAGTCTGCTTATTTTGGAACAAACAGTTTACAAACAATGAGTTACATAACTCTTACATTACCTGTAATTCTGTAAAATCATGTCGTCTCTGATTGTCTCGTGGCCACGGTAACCCAAATTTTGTTTCTCTTATCACGTGACCCATAACCTTTAATACTTTTGGGTCACATTCGTCAATTATCAAAACAGCGAGGTGTTCTGAATACCTTTCCAACGGTGCCAATGCCTAGAGATATGCTAAAATCTAAAGGGGTGTTACAACGGATCAAAATCAAAGTACATGTACTTTTATCTGAATGGTTCCTTATCTCCATATATTTTTACCGATTTTATTTTTTTTTCAATCGAGAAAGTAAAACCACTAAAAATTAAAACATCCAAAAGTTTTCTTTTATTTTTGAATGTAATGAAAAGAGAAGATTTTGGTAAATCTGCAGTATGTAATTTACTTGCAACAATGGTATATACTAAATAGTGGTCTATGCCATTAGCTGCATCCATGCGAAATCGTTGATTGAAAAAAATACCTTCGAATGTCCAATCAACCTTTCAGGGTAAAAATTGATGATGGAGCGAATCATTTTGGTAAAAATAATTCACTCTACTAAAATAAACCCATTTTCTACAGATAAAAGTTCACTTTGTTTAACAGTGCAAATTCGATAGTTACTGTTACGCTTATTTAGTTTGAAATTGTTGCTGGTTTATTAATCATGTTAATAAAGCATGTTAAGAATATGTTTATAATAATGTTTATAATAACGTAGAGTTTTCATCTCTTATAATCGCATGCACAATTCTATTAATTATGAGCTCCGTCTTAGTACAGTTATCGACTTGATTATTATGTTTTTCCGGAACTTCCGGTTTTACTGGAAAATGGCGTTAAAACGGATATTGTAAAGATTCTTTGTGGCCATATTTAGACAGTCTTAATCCCGATGTACAATCAAGCCACGATAATGTGGTGTTATGTGATATTAAATTATCAGCTGAACGTGCATCGAACTTTAGGACTTGAATATTTACCGATTTTTTTTATAGCCCTTTATGTCTTTGATCAAAAAGATTTTACCAGGATATTAGATCAGTAGGCTTACATGACTAAGAAACATATTACAGTCACTGTTATCAAACAAGTGTCTTCGTCTTAATTTTACACATTTAGACTTTACCGATTTACTTTCTGGATAGGTTTGAAGACATTGAATTGTAAATTTAAGAATATCCGTTATCGTATACGTCACATCTGTTTAAAAGTTTGTAGAAAAATGGGGTGGGGGTAAAAATGTCCCCAATTTTTTTTTTTTTTTGTGTTGTTGTTTTTTGGTTTTTTTTTTCCAATGGACTTTTTTTAAAAAAAAAAACATGCCAGATTGACAGACTTTTAAAAAATTAAATCATTATATTTAGGATAATAAAAGATATGGATAAATTTGAGAAATCAACAATGTAATATAATTGTAATGTTCTAAAATAAAGTTAAAAACAAAATTTATTAAAGGAATATTCCTGTTTAATTTTCAAAATTAAACTACGCTCGATCAAAACTAAATTCATCCCGACTGAAAAACGGAAAATAAAGATATCATGTAACAATTAATTTCATATGAAAACTAGGATGTCTAGTTGTACTGTGGTTTGCAAATCAACAGAACTGATAAATCCAAGTGATATATTGGTGGAAACAACAGAAAAAAGTTTACGTTCTCAATTTTTTGGTAAGTTTAATCGGGATCAGTTCGATTTTGTAGATAAGCAATTTTTCTGAAATTTTGAAATTTTGTTTCGATTTCTCTTTAGAATATGATTGGTGTTGATTAGCATTTCTTTTCTTTTCTTATAAGGAACAGATCCTTTAAAGATATTATTTACAGGTCTGGTTTAAAAGAAAATTACAATTTTTTTTTATTTGTAAAAATAACTTTTGCAGCAAATGTCAAGCTCTAAATTGTCTTCAAAACAATATTGTAATAAGAACGACAGAAGTAGTGTAATGCAATTCATTTTATTTTTTATTGGAGCAAATCGATAAGACAATCAACTTTGAATTTGAAAAGCAAAAAGAACAACTTAAACAACAAATACACAAGTTTTGGTGTTGGGTGTATATTTCATAAGGTTAAAGTTTAAACAAATGATTTGTTGTGATCGGAATATAAAGGAAGTCAGATGAAGAAGGTTCTTGAAGGCTGAATCTTTCTTTCTATTAAACATTCCAGGCACTTGTTAAGCATAAACTCTTTGATTTACTGAACAGATTGTCTAATGGGACGGATTTAAGATGGAATAAGAAGTTTCTTGGATAAGACAGGTGTTTGAATATGCATATTATAAGAGACAGGTTTTCGATTTATGAAACTCGAATACCTTCTGTCTCCTGTAATATGCATATTCGGATAAGGCAGGTGTTCTTGTGTATGTAATATTATTTTAGCCAGGTTTTCAGAATGTGCGATGAGTCAGATTATGCAAATGTTCGGGATATGCAGTTTATCGGATAAGGCAGGTATTCGAGTTATGCAGTTCGTCGGTAAAGTCAGGGTATCGTAATGAGAAGTGGAAGAACATAAACTGGCAGTCGGACAAGGCAAATAATTAGAAAACACTGGTTAGAACAAGGCAGGAAAAGTATATCTCCGGCTATGACTCTCATGAGAAATATATATGTATTAGGAATATACATCAACTAACTTTTGATTATTTTTTTTTCGGATATGTCTGTACACAGACAGAAAAAATGGATCAAACAAAAGCATGAATTGTTTTGTTTTCAAATAGAACTCCGGTATTTAAAACAATCTTAGGCCAGTGATACGTTTGGGAAATCTTCGATCAAGTCTTGAAAAAATAAATATCCGTATAGGTTGATGGAATATAACATTTCCATTTGCAGAAAGAGATACGCTAAACTCACATCTCTAAAAACACAGTTGTTTACATTTGATCAAGCTTTGCATTCTTCTATAACAAGAGCCAAAACAATCCGACATTAGTCGGCGGTTTCGTACGAAATGTTGACGTTTGGCGATTCGATTGGTCTGAGTGAGCTCTGTGACGTCATAATCAAATAAAGTCGGAGAAAACTCAAATTGACGACTGAGCGTGTTCTGATAGAGATTCTTTAGTAGAGTTCTTATGTCAAATATTGTGAAATCAGATGACTTGATGTCGAAAGAATCGTCATGAAACTTGTTTTCTGTTCGGGGTTCCGAATGATCTATTAGCACGGTTTTCTCGGCAGTGTTCTTTACCGGTAGTGTTGAACCTAAAACGAAAATAAAAAATGAAAGTGAAAGATGTCAATTATTGATTAAAATTTCATTTCTTTAAATTAGTTGATCAAGGAGGCTAAATTTTTAACAGATTACCCGTAATATCTATCTTAAATTTTTAGGTATGATTTGTTAGCCATAAATTATTGTTAAGTAAAGAAAAATCTCAAATCTTTTAATCTTAAAGTTTAGAAAGTGTCCCATATCTTTATACACAGATTCTCTTTTGAAGGAGATTACTATAGTTTGAAAATGTCAACGAGCATCCAGCTCTCTAATCTAATGGTACATTGTCAGTTCACACAATCACTGACACCAAAGCACCAACCGCTTTGCGCCTCACAAACATCTGCATGACTGTACATTTTGTCTTTATTTTTTTCTCTTGCTGAATAAGAATTAATCATACAATTTTTTAGTCATAGCTCGGTCTTATTTTATTTTAATAGGTATAATATAGCATATAAAGGGGGTGGAATCAACCAAACTCTTATTAATTGCTAAACTTTTACATTACACTTCGCAATCAAAAATTTCCCCTCTTTAGTTTATGTTTCTCTATTAATGCAATATAAAACGATTGTTGATTGGTGAAAAATTTAGTTTTTAGATGTCAGTTGTCCTAATAACACTAGTTTTTATCTTATCAAACTTTAAATTCTGACTATGAAAAATTTAAATATGATAGTTAAAACGTATGTTCAAAAAACTTGTACGAGATGGGGTTTTTTTTACCAATGAAAAACACATTTAGAAAAAAAGAAAAAAAATATAAGAATTGAGGAAATTAAGGAAAATGCATTTAAATAAATGATTATTTATCACTTACGTGTATCTATTAATGTTTATTAATGTTACGGAATCTGGAACAAATTGCAAATTGTATGTAAGACATACCTTTTCTCTTTAAATGTCTTGAACATTTCGTAAGAATCTTTTAAATATGTTATTTTCAAATTTCAAAGTTTAATATATTATTGAATGAAGCAAACAATTTATTATCATACTTTCTCTAATTAAAACATACCTAGAGAACTAGTATGTAATTGCAGTGACGTCATGCCATATTCCATTTACCTTTTGCAGTCTTATACTGAATAAATAATTATGAATTTTATGTCAGACTGTCTCGATATAAAAAAATATCCGCCTACATATTGGACGAGAAAATCTACATACGGTCATGTTTCTTTATATGTTTTAATACTAACTTTTTTAACAAAAAATTACATTTATCTGAATAATATCAATTACTAGAAGAGTTGTATTGAATACTCAATATTACCGTTCTACTCAGAGCTCCTTTTATAGGAGGTTTAAATAGTCTAAAAAATTGTCTGAATACTCTTCTTTATCTTTCATTTCTATAGAGAACTCTTCTTTTTGGGGAGGTTTAAAAAGTCTATAATAAATGTCCTGACCACACAGTCATTTTAATGGTTAACTGTAATCACACAATCACATTTAGGATCAGAAACATGCAATGTACTTATTTATATCAGTGAAGTGAGCTTCAAACACCATCTCTATAAAAGATAGAATGTGATCTCATTATATACACCACTGTGCTATGACACTTTGTTTCATTTGAGTAACCAAGCAGTCATTATTTATAACAGTTTGTAGCAGTTTCCATTCAAAGATTCTCAGGCCATATCATATTGACAAATGCCACGTGCCTATACACAAGTCAAGCGCTAAGAGGCGTTAATGGAACTATTCAAAGGAGAAAAAAAATTAGTTTCAAAGCTATACAGACATTCTTGCATTATCATCAAACGGTATTTTGCAAGGCACTGTGATGTGAAACTAATGTATTTGCAATCGAATTTTTTTATGTAAACTTAAAGAAATAATTATCTGCTTTGTGTTATTTTTGTACTACATTAATATCAACAATTTATTCTTCTGAGTTTATTTGTTGTGTTTAATAAAGACGATTTCTTGAGCCTTATCTATAAAGAGTTCAGACTCTAAGGAAATGGGTTCTATTTGGTGATTATTATAAACTTTACCCTAAAAAGCAACCTGTTTCTATCCGCACCCTAATAATTTACGATCCGTTTCTACCCGCATATAGTACACGTATAAGAAAAATCACAATGAAAGAAAACCACCTATAAATAGTGTTAAACGTTATGCATTCTAACATTTAAGATTCATTCAAACAAGATAACATTTCGCGTCCTAAGAGAAATAAAAATGTATATGAAGGGTGAAGTCGTCCATAGATATTGACAAGCACATGATTTATCGTCGAGCTTCAAGGGACGAGCGCCGCCATTTTTCTCTTCACTGACGTAGTCAAAACGTTTTCTTTTATTCCGTAGTATTGTATAACTCACATTTGTCCACTTTAAATAGCCATTAATATTTGTTTAATTATAGAGTCTTGGACACGGTTTAAGATTAACCGTATTTTGCAATCAGGGGAGATAATAAAAGTGTCTTGTACTGAACAAACCTAGATGTTGCTCTGAGGTTTTTTGTTGGGTTATTTTTTTTATTTTTTTTTTTTAGCAAAAAATCGATTTAAGGTCTATAAAGTTTATACAGTATATAGAACGGATTAAATGGGCAGGAAAAAATCTGGGACACATTGTGGTTTTGATTTAAAACTAGATTAAGACCCCGAAAGGTAAAAAGTAAATTAATTTCGATTAGCAATACCCTTAGCAAAGACGTTGTCTATATTAAAATCAGTGATAAAAATATATTATACCCAAAAGAATAAAAGTAGATAATCTGAAATAAGGTGTCATAGCAGTTTTGCCAAAAGCCGTCATAGTACAGATCTCTGGGGTCACCACTGCCTTTTTAGAAATTAATACAATTTATATACATAAAAAATTGATTTTAAGGTACCGTGATACTCTGAAAGGAACGATAACTCTTAAAAAAAATGAAATTATTTAATTTATTTCTTCATAATTTTCAAAAAAAATTCTGGAAAGTATAAAATTTTAATATCTTTATTCAGAATTAATGGATTTTTTTCTGTCTTTATGTAGGCTTAAAACTTATATAATCCAGTCTAGAAATTGCATGTCTTTTGTATGGAAATGTTGATCAGAATTCTCAACGCCACCCCCTCGTGGAAAACAGTAAACGTATTATGAAAATTGACTGTTAAGTTGAAACCCGTTTACAACGGGATTGTCCTAACAAAAAAGGATTTGATCATAATTTTTAACAGTTTACTGATGTCATTGAAACTCGAAGATAAATAACCGACCTCAAAAACAGTTAGAGTTGGGTATATAGGAACGGTCCAACCAAAGCCAAGCCAGCCAGCCAGTCAGAGCGTATTATTACTTTACCTAATGAACACGTGCTTCCGGGCTTAATTATCAATATCGTTAATTGCACTCCTCTCATGCTAACAGACGAGATCGTTGTCTTGATTATTGTTTCATTTTTCATAACCTTAAGAGAGTTGGTTGGTCGTGACCATATAAAGACAATATTAATCTCCTTTAGATGAGCTCTGCATAAAAACATGGAAAACATATAATTCAAAATTTTAATCCTACAATATTTGGATTTTTTCTTTACTAACAAATAGTTTATTGCCAAAATTATCAAACGTAATATTTTAAGGCAGATCTGATGGTTAAATTGTTGACCACCTAGTCTCCTTAATTTAACCATTTTCGCGCCAACCTTTGTCTTGTTTATGTTTAATTAAGGAAGCTGAGTGGTTAACAAATTTCCCATCAGATCTACCTGAACATTTTGAATATTATATTTTTAGCAGAAACAATAATTTAATAAAGAAAAATCTATATATTTTTGCTTTTAAATTTTAACATGTTCCTATATCTTTATACAGAGCTCTTCGTTTTAAGGAGATTAATAGAGTCTAAAATGGCCACGACCATTCAATCCTTTTAAAGCAATATGAGCTACAAATTTTAAGTCGGATATATTAATTTTGAAAATTGTAATTTACTACTGAAACGACAGAAAAGATTATGGTTTATAAAACTCTATCAGTCAATTTTTTGTAGGAAACGCTATTGAATTGCTCTAATTGAAGCAAAATTCCATTATTTCCGTCCTGTACAAAAAATAATCGTTAGCTATTTAATGTGTTACTTAGCAGAAAAATCTTTCTCCTGATAAAATTTAATTTCAGGAGGCTGGATGATGGTAAAATAAATTAACCATCAGATCTATCTAAAACTTTAAGATATAATGATTTGTTTAGCTATAAACTATTATTTAGTAAAGAAAAAAAATCCATATAATTTACCTTTTAAATTTAGATACTTTCCTATAAGTTTATATATAGAGCTCTTTTTCTAAAGGAGATCAATACAGTCTAAAAATGGCCACAACTATCGAGCCCTCTTAAATGATTTATTATAAAGGTTTCAGTTAATAATACAAACTCAATATAAATGTAAATGAATTTGAATCTTTTTGGGGACGAATTTAACTAACATAAAATTAATACAAGGTGAAGAGATTCAAATTTTGCAGTAATCGGGTCACATAAGCGTAAAATAATTCTATGCCATATAAAAGTTCTATTTGAGGAAAATTTGTATACCGAATTGTATTACTTAGTCTGGGACAATCCCCACATGCACCATTTGAATTTACTGGGTGGGTGTAAATACAAAATCTACTACATGACAAATCATGTTGTAAATTTTGTATAAATTTACACCTACTAAGTAAAATCAAAATTTACAACATGATAGTGAAATATTATCTTATCTACATGTTATAGTAAATTACGTAAACGGCATAAACAAAAATTTGACGCTAGAAATTTAATTAGCCTAGCTTACCTAACACACTGAAGATCGCCAGTACAAGGAAATTTAGCACTCTCATATTCCTCCGCAATATAGTTCCTAGAATCCGTTTCGTCTGTTTTTTCACCTTTCTTTTGACACTGTCAACTTTTCCCGACCTTCTCTTTTACTTCTCTTTCTTAAAAGTCATGATTTGCTGGCGATATATCGAAAATTCTTCTTTGTCTTTTTTTAATTTAATAAACAAATAACTATATAGAAATCCCAATATATTCTTAATCAAGTTCTTATGATATGTTTTCTGTTCTGATAAAAAAAAACCCAGCGCTGTCGTGCTTTCGACCTCCTTTGGGAAGAAACAGTAGATAAAGTATATAATGAGTTTCTACACGACACAAAACCAAAATATCGCTATTACTGAAAATTATTAATGGAAGTATCCAGCTATGGTATCGTTTGCTTCTTAATTCATAACCTAATGAATTTCTGGTAGAACGGACTTCATTTTCGCATGATCTGTGCTTTCAGCACACAAAGAATTTAACATCAAGGTGGTGTGTGAAAATATATACCATCTGACAACCTTGTGTCCGTGACGTCACAATTGCTCGTAACATGGAATTTTATTAGTATCATTTAGCATCATGCCTGCAATAGTTGATAATTGGATCAATAAATGATCAATGCTTTTTATTCATAAATCATGTAGGAGGAGCGATCCAATTTTTTGTCCTTGGGCGAATGGTTGTCTTGTCACGTCCTTTATTTTTTTTGACCGAGGACGTTTTATGGCATGATAATTAATAACTCCAATATTGATGACAAGCTAATAAACATGAAGCCATGAACTCACAGATACAGTAAAACTACAAGTTAACAATTGCTGATGTAGTTTTTATGTTTCATATTTCTAAATACATTAGTAATACATGGCACAAAAGGCTTGCAAATGCAGTTTCATCTATTAAAATGTTGTTTCAACGTAGAAAAGTGCTTGATGCCTCCAACGTTGAAAATAAGTTGAGTATTCAACGTAAAATCAACGTTGATATAATGGTTCGGGTTTCAAAGCTGAAACTTCAATGTTGATTCAACGTTGAATATTGGTTGATCAGCGTTGCAACTTCAATTCAACCATTCCTCAATGTTGAAACAACGTTACGTGCCTACTGGGTAGCATGTGCACTGATAAACCGGCTTCGCTGAAAATTTTGACACTGTCTATTCCAAAATTGAACTTTACCGGAATCTTTTCAAACATTGTGATTTTTTTCTTTCGCCTTCCTTATTTTTTCTGGTGTTTTGTTTCAAGGAGGTGGTTAAACATATATAAAAACTTATTTTCAACTAATCTATAAAATAAGAAATCCGACGTACTGTGTTCATACAGCTACTGACAAAACTGAATCATGATCTTACATAGTTTAAATCAGTTTGTCTGCAAAAATATAAATACATGTATTAATTTTAATATTTGCTAAACTTTTAACACCACCTTCAAATTAAACGCACTATTCGATTGTAGTAACACTGTGACACAGTATATACTCAGTTGGAAACACCAGTAAAAAATGATTTAACCGAACCCGAAATCCATCGCCTCAAAATTCTACCTTCGATTTGACCCCAAACACCTTTAAATTTTCAATCACATCTTTCAAACTGACATTTCGTAGGTTTTATAACATATTTTTGATTATACTTTTGAGGCTGACAAGGCTCGGATTATTTCAATACCGATTGAACTGTTAGCGGCTTTACTTGAGAGCACAGACTTCCCAACATGACGTAAGACTTCTATATAAGTGTATGATTTACTTTCCATATATGGAAAATATGATGTTACTTCTATTGAACGTATCAGTTACTGAACGACCTTACCGCGGGGATACGTGACGCGAATTTTCCTGAGACACGTGTTCTAAACCGCGTTGAAATTAGAACAATACGGGATCCTTATTACCTGTACTGTACAATAAATACTGAATAAACACATAAAAAAGCATTTCAAGAAACATCAAAATACTATATAGGTGTATAATTTCTGTAATTTCACTACTACTATCTATCTTTACTGTACAACCTGACTCAAATAATGAATATAAACACATGAAAAGGCTTATCAAGTAACATCGAACTACTATATAGGTATAATTATTTAAGAAATAAACAGCAAGTTATAAAGTCCACTAAAGTATGAACTTGGTTGGTCACGTGATCAAGTCCTGTGAAGCCAGAAGAATGATTTGAAGATGGTATATACCTTTAGAAATGACAGGAGTTGTACCCATCTACAAACTTTCAGGCACGTACATATGTAGCATCGCTTTTGAAGGCAGGGGGGGAGGGGGGGGGGGGGAGCCACATGTACCTCAACATCTTGACAAACAAATAGAAAGGACTTTCGACTCTAAATTCTAGTCGGGAGAGGAGGTGGAGAGGGTGGGAGTTCGTCATTTCTTGAAATTTTAATCTTTATGTTTATTATTAGCGGTCCTCAAAAAGGGTGTGTGTGCCGAGAGAGAGTGGGGGTACGTTGTTGTTCTAATTCATTTTAATTTATATTATATATGTTAATGTAAGAAGAATGTCTGTTTCGTTACATAACTTACATTTGTACTACGTGCCCGTAATGTTCAGTCTAGACCATATAATCCCACCTTCCCTAAACAGCAATGACGTGCTCAAGCCTGAGATAACATAAATCAAAACTGTTAAAGCAGAAGTGTTTTAAAGAATAACGATATACATAAAAAAAAGCCTTTGTAGTTTGCATTCGTCTTAAATGATGGAACATAAACCATGCATCTAGTGCACCTAAACTGATTGCAGAGTCATTAATTAGAGCGATGGATGACGTCATCACATAAAGAGTTACTGTTCTTGATTAGAACACATTATAAGTCGAACCGGAGAGTGCCGAGTACATTGATCCTGATTGGAAAATTGCGCGAGTCATATTAACAGCTGATTTACGACCAGATGTTTCCCCTTTTACACCTTCACCCAGCAATTACCTCGATCTTCGTCTAATATGGTGGACACAATAATTAATGAGGATATTCCGTGCAAACATTATTTTTCCGGAAAGGCTCAAGAAACCATTATATTGCATGTGTTTTTTATTGTTTATTGAGGCATGTCAGTTTCTGCGTAATGCTTCGGGGACATCAATGAAGATACCGGCGGGTGGTAATGATTTTAGCATATTTATTAATATCTACTCGATTGGATGAAAACGGAATATAACGCTTACCTAACGACGGATGGACATGTCACGAACATTTACTACATTCAAATCAAAGTACTGAAAGTGTTGGTTGGAGCTGATTTTGTAATATGAAAATGATCGATAATTTGGAGTAACTGATACAGTGGCGGATTCAAAGGGGGGGGGGGCGCCCCCCGCCCCCCCCCCCCCCCCCTAAAATTGTCAAAATAAAGCTAAGTCATACTCCTTCTGGCAAAGAAATTTATAACTTGCGAGTCTTAATTATCAACTTTTTGGACACTCATGGGATTTCTCTACATAAGACTAATTTCAACGGTGTAGTATGAAGAAAACCCATGGGTTCAATGGTGTAACGTACATAGAAAGCCCATTTTAGTTACGCTCTTCATGGGTTCAAATGTGACCAGTCACCCACCTTTAAGTAATTGGTTTTACTTGCTTGTGTTTTTAACGACTCTTCCAGAGTTTATTATGATACAAGCTGTCATCGTTATCTTTTTTTAAACTTCATTTTCATCGTCCCATTGAAGTAGACTTTTTAAACTGATAAATTTACATCCATTCGTAAGAAAAAAAATAAAAGGAAATGTTTCTTATATTTCTGCAAGGCAGATGGTTTTGATGGGATTTCTGCAGGTCTTAAATCTACAAACCTTTAAATTATAAATAATTTCATTACTTTTAAGTATAATCAGGAGAAGAAATATCACAAAAGTCTAAATATGAAGACTTCAATTTTACTCTACAAAATCTCTAGAATTCAGCAGCTTCCGGGGGCTTCGCCCCCTGGACCCCCATAAAAATAAAAGAAAATGTTTCTTGATATTTCTGCAAGGCAGAGGTTTTAATGGGATTACTGTAGGTCTTAAATCTGCAAACCTTTAAAAATTGTAAATAATTGTTTTACTTTTAAGTATAATCACGAGAAGAACTATCACAAATGTCTAAATTTGAAATTTGAAGACTTCATTTTTACCCTACAAAATCTCTAGAATCCAGGAGCTTCCGGGGGCTTCGCCCCCTGGACCCCCACCAGGGCTTTGCCCTGTACCCAATGGGGGCCTCAAGGCGGCCCCCAGACCCCCTGCCTAAAACTGGCGCCCCCTCTAACTTCAAATCCTGGATCCGCCCCTGTGATAAGCCTATGTTTTCGATTCCAAGATGGAGATATATAAGGTTGAATAATCTTACTTAAAACAGTTACAAAATTACCTCAACCTGGAACAAATCAGCCTTATTTTTGTTAGATGTACCATTTGCCACCGTTCGCTAGCTGAAAAAATTATCATACTGGTCATTACTGGATGATAGTATAGCTGTCAAATTAGAAATCCTCATGTGAAATGTATAATTATTTAACCTTTCAATTTTGCGTCATAACTATTAAGAATAAATTTATGCATCTAAATGCCTAATTAGGCAATGTGAGAAATAAAATCATTTCAGATGTCTCACATTTGAATCACAGTACAACCACAGAGTCGACTTACTAGCATAAATGTATAATTTTTGGCGCCGCTTTTGATTTTTCTGTTATTTGATTGGTTGGCTATTTTCTCCAACACACTAAAGAGTTCCACTGTATTCATTGCTAGCGCTCTCGAGCGCTAGCAACTACGTTAGTCTTTTTCACTGGAATACGCATGCTCGACTTCATAGTAGAGGATTCTGGGAATACTGTACCACTGTAGATAAACTGTACCATTTGAATTTCGTTTTATCATGTTCACATGAAGTTTTGTGTTTTATTGTAAATGTCAAAAAGTAACAGTAGCTTAGGTCTTATGATGCAAAAAGTTATTTTAAATATTATATTAAATAGCTAGCTTTATCTTAACTACCTTCACTGAGCTCGGAAAACAACCTCGGATATGTTTTCCGAGCTTGCCGGAAAGGCCCGAGAAGATACGATTGCTACAAAACAGTGCCAATGGTTCTTGAAAATTGTCACCTCGAAATTGTAATTACAGTAGATACATAATGATTAAGGCACAGTCAATGAGCTATGCCATTGCCGATGGGAAGTCCACTCTAAATTCACAATTCTAAATTGAGACCTCACTCCAGCACAATTCCAGTACACCACTGTACCTTCCTATTGTTAATTAATCGATTCAGAAATTTAAACCAATGTTTTAGAAATCCGCTTTGTGTTTTATGATGGCTACAGCGCTAGCTCACCAATCTTTTTAAAAGATAAGCTTGTTGAAGATATCACAACACGTGTTTCGATTTGATTGGTTATTATATTTATAGAAAACCTGTTCTACAGGTATTCTCGTAAGGTGCGCACGATTTGATAAAGAATTGAGTTTTAAGTCATTCGAAGGCTCTCTCTCAGTGCAATCAGACGTTTCCCCATCCACCCGCCCTCACAATAAGTCATAAATGTTTGTTTTTTTTTACATATACTAGTATATTTTGCTAATATGTGTTGTTTTTGTTTATGTAGATAAAAAATAACGCAAGAAAAATAGTTTTGTGTGACTTATATAATTATTGAACTGCACTTCTGAGAGCGCTTCTGCATCTATATACGTGTTGTTATTTATTTTATAAATTATTTATGTTCGAGTTTTAACGAATAAGAACATAAGAACAATGTCTATGCTGACAGCTAAACGCAGGCATATCTATTTCAATATTTATGCAGTAACTTTTTTACTTAATGATTCTTTATAATTGAAATTTGTTGGAAAGCAAACTTAAGATACGAAACCGAACGAAACAAAACCAATCGAAACGAAACGAAACGAAACCAAAAATCGAAACGAAACGAAACGAAATTAAACAAAACTAAAAATCAATTATGACTACATAAAGGTGAAAATAAATTCATTGAAATAAAATTTTTAACCATAAATACATGTATAACAACCTTTATGGGTCAAATTGCCGTTGTAAATTCTTAAGCCGATTACCCGTAATTTGTAAAAGAAAAAAAACCCCAATATAAATTAAAAAACTGATTTACATTCTAATATCTTTTATGCTTCTAATTGGTTTCATTAGAGAGAGAGAGAGACAGACAGACAGAAAGACAGAGAAATGTACTTTTATGTTTTTATGTTCATGTGGCTACATGTACCTGTATGATATGCCTTAAGAACTTATCCGCGACATATCAAAGTATATAAGCACTCAAGTTTGGAAAGAGAGAGAGAGAGAGAGAGAGAGAGAGAGAGAGAGAGAGAGATTATACTGTAAACGTATTAAAGAACTGGCTTTTTTCCTTTGGCTGTGTATTCTATTTAGCGTTTTTGGAGGAAAACGGCGTCCACAAAATCAAGTACATCGCCAAATGTAAAATATATAAGTAGATAAAAAGGTACATTCAGAAATGCGCCAAATTCATGCTAACTTGTTGAAAAATTATATTCCGCCAAATATCGTACAAAGTCATGCTTAATATAGTACGTTTACAGTATTTACTGAGACATTCCAGCCACACGATTTTTTATATTGATATGAAATATTGTAAAAATGAATCAAATACAATGTGCATGCGTGTGAAATGGGGAGAAAGAGGGGATTATGTTTAATTTAAGGTCAAGATCTAGTAAACGAAAGGTGCCTACAGGTTTATGAAATTCAAGATATAAATTCTTTTAATGATGCTTCATAACAATATCTTTGTTTCATAGGGTGTACCGGGGCTTAATTTTTTGGTAAACACAATGAAAATTCATGTTTTAAACAACACTTTTCTATGAAATATGAAGGATAAAAGTAACAAATCTCAGAGTTTCCATTTTTGACTAATGAAATATATCTAGATTGCCTACAGTCTCTCCAAAAATGGCATTGGACAAGCTCTTGATCTCCTCTTTAAAATGATGTCAAATTGAATATAATTACTTTTCCCGTGATTAAATACAGAACGTCAAAATATTGTTTTATTTTTTAAATAATTCCTTTAAAGCCGTAAAATACGGGAAAAGATTCATCAAATCAATTATGACGTCATAATGGTTCAAGCACCAAAAAGACACTCTAGAATCATTTACTAGATCTTGACCTTAAGGTAATACACAGGTAAAAAAAACCCTCTTTATAATGCAGGTTAATATTAATTTTGTCAAAATACGACGTCCAAATTCATGCTATACATATTAAAACAATTCTTATTATATGTCAGAAACTGGTAACCAACCAGTATGCTCTAAATCACATTGTATTCGATCGTTTCATTTTTACAATATTTCCTATCGATAGAAAGAAAATTGTGGTTAGAATGTCTCCGTAAGTATTGTCATCATCATCCCTCTCTCTCTCTCTCTCTCTCTCTAAACGTCTGAATAATTATCCTTTAATAAAACCAATTAGAAACATAAAAAGGTATAAATGTACATCAGTTATTTACATAATTATATAATTTTTGCAAATACCGGATAATCGGCGTGAAAATTTACAGCGGCAATCTGAAACATACAGGTAGTTATATTTATGGTTCAAAATTTTTATTTCAATGAATTTATTTTCACTTTTATGTAGTCAAAATTGATACAAGTTTCGTTAAAATTCCGTTTCGTTTCGTTGGTTTCGTTTCGATTTTTGGTTTCATTTCGTTTGGTTCCGTTTCGTTTCGGTTGGTTTCGTTTCGTTTCGATTGGTTTTGTTTCGTTTCGTTCGGTTTCGTTTCGATTTCGTTTCGCACTTTGCAGGCGCCCTTATTCACTTGCAGTGAGTGGAAAAGCTCTTTAACAAAAGTTGACTGAATCTATTCTCTCTGGCGAAAGGCTTGCCTGGAGAGAGAATCAGATTCGTTCCTGGGTTTGATGAATGAGCTAACCCACTTTTAGCAGTTTAGCCAGTGAAAAAGTATATTTTCTGGTTTAGGTCAACGGAAAATTATTTCTTCTAGATAATCCAAAACGGTAAACATCTGTTATCCATGAACATAAAAAATCCTTAAACAAATATAAAAACCACTGCATACTAGATTGGTTTACTCTTAGTTTTTCATCTTGTATTAAAAAAAATCACAAACAATTTTTTGTTTTACATGTAATTCACCATAATAATGCCCTGTTTTCTGCAAATAGAAAGATCTTGGTTTCCTTGCTAAACATAAGATGGCCACAATTTCAAATCTTGGTTTTGGCAATATCCAAATGAGGAGATGACAAGATTTTGAAATTAAACAACACCTGAATTGACCTAGATTTCTCAGGCCATAGACATAAAAGATGCTAAATCTCACGTGACAAAATAAAATCTTGGCATTGGTAATATCCATAGAAGGTGAAGAGATTTTAAAAAACAACATTGGCCTAGATTTCTCAGGCCATAGACACAAAAGATGCTAAATTTCATGTGACAATAGTTTCTTTAACTGGAGCCACGCCCACAATCAGGAGCGAACAATGTCTTTTCCCTCCATGATTAGCCGGATTTCCTCCATGTCCAAGGTTTCGTACTTCATCAGCATTTCTGCTAGCTTGGTCAGTTTGTCTTTCTTTCTGAGCAGCAGTTTCTTTGTCCGATTATATGAGTCCTTAAAAGTAACAAAAAGACCATGTTGTACAATATACATACATAAAATGACCAAAAATAAACATTCCTGGGTATTTCAACAGCTTTGCTGGTCATTCCTTTTTATTTTTATTTTTTTTGTTAATTTTAATTCTATGGGCAAATTGGATTGGGATCAGTTTATTTATTATCGAAATTGGTCAAATTTTGAAAATTAGCAATATTTCTAAAATTTTGTAATTTTGTTTCCATTTTTTTTTTAAATGATTTTCAAAACAGATTTTTTTAATTTCTCATAAAAAATACAAAAGAATTTTTATAAAATAATTAAGAACATGTATCTTTCTTTGAACAATAAAATCGTGTTTTAGAAATGATACTTTAGCGATCTATAAAATAAAATTTCGGTGTGTTTTTTTTCTATGCTTGATACACCAATACCATAAGCCATAAAACAGGGTTCGACACTAACTTTTTTATGCATTAGTCCAGCCGGAATAGTGCCTGTTTATTTTAACTAGTCCGCAGGCAATTTTATTTGCCCGTCAAAAATAAATTAAAATGCGTTACTGTATTTGCCTTATATAATACGCACTTTTTAAACAGAATTTGTAAGAAAGGGGTGCGTAATATATACCATAATGTTTTTCTTACAGGTGTTGCACTGGTTTAGTTGTATTGTGCTTTGTCGTACATAACAATGAGTTGCATATTCACTATCTCCGTGTACATGGTGTATGCCGCCATTACAGATGTTATAAATAGATCTGTGCAATAGATCCAGGCTATGAGCTACCTTGTTCTTTTCATTATCTAAATTCTTTAAAAATCCGTTTAAAATCATAAGCAATTTATGACAAATGATTTAAACACAATTCATTTAAATTAAACAACTCACAGAAGATTCGTTTCACTTTTTTTTAAAACACATAAGCGTCCCTATCGAATCCGTTGTTGTGAAAATGTGCGCTTGTCACCTATTTTCTCGAACATCCCCTTAGGGCAAAGAAATAATGATTGGCTGTTCGTTCGCCTTAAAACGCGTTCGCCCTTGACGCCGTTCGCCCTACTTTCCGTTCGCCCTAGGTCCGTTCGCCCTTGACGCCGTTCGCCATAGGTCTTATGATGTGGTTTATTAAAAAAAAAAAACAAGGTGCGAACGAGGTTTAGGGCGAACGATTATTAGGGCGAACGATAATTAGAGCGAACGGACCTAGGGCGAACAGACTCAGGCGAACAGGTAGATAGGGCGAACGAACCCGATACCAGAAGTAATCAAGTCACCCATAATATCCTGCATACCTCTGTTGTTTTCGCTCGGTAACTTTATAATCACTGCAATGTATTATATGCTAGATAATAGAAATATAGTCAGGGTTTTCCAGTAAAATGTCGACAATCGCACATCGTTAATTCACACATTTTTTTAAGCAAAACTTTTTATAAGTCAGACCGGACTGACTAGACAGAAATTTTATTAGTCTGCATGAAAATCTAATAGTCTGTGACTAACGGACTAAGGTTAGTGTCGAACCCTGTAAAAAGATTATTCTATATATCTAAAAAAAAACATAGTTATAATGAATAGGGTACATCATAAAATACCTGCAAAAGTTTGTTAACTTCATCGTCGACTTCTTTCCTCATTTTTGGGCTCATCATCTGTAGATCTTTCTTGCTGTAGACACGCATTCCAAGCTTCAACATTTGAAAAATACAAAATGTGTGAAATAAAGAACAAAGGGAGATAATTTTGAGTTCTTAAGATCAAGAGAAATAACTCTGAATTCTTTGGATAAAGATTAAATGCTTTTAAAAAAAGAAATTGAATACTATAACAGGTATAATTTTGGTTTACATTTTCCTAAGACCCTTTAATCCTCCTCACTTATCTTTTAGCCCTTTTCAAAAATTTTTTGCATTAATTTTACTGTACATGTAAGTTCTGGCCATTAGTGAATACTCAAAGAATTAATATTTCATTAAGCAATCAATTGTAGTTTACCAGGATGTCTGAATTTCACCAACTAAAAAAACACTCATCCAAGATTTTTTCATATTGAATTTCTCAGTATATATACAATTATTGTATAGCTGAAGCCACACTTTTGATCTTAACCTGCTCAGTTTTTATACTTACATTCTCTGACATCCCATAATACATCACCATCTGCTTGGCAATGGAGGTGGCTGTTTTAAAATCACTGCTGGCTCCTTTAATACACAAGTAAATATATTAACTTTGGCTGTGTATTCTATTGATTGATTTTGGCAGAATATTGCTTCCCCTAAATCAAGCGTACTACAGATCTAAATGTCATGCATATGGATGGTCATTACCATTTTTAGACTATATTTATCTTCTTTAGAAGAAGAGGTTTTTATAATTATATATGAAATATTCAATTTTCAAAGATTAAAATTTTATGATTCGCTAAAAATATCATAATTGAAATATTAAGATAAATCGGATGGTTAATTTGTTGACCATCAAGTTTCCTTGATACATGTAATAGATTCAGAAATGTGTCAAATAAAATCTAAGCTAACCTGCTTCAAAATGAATTTCTGCCAAATATCATAC
Source organism: Magallana hongkongensis (assembly GCA_016163765.1). Lineage (NCBI taxonomy): Eukaryota > Metazoa > Mollusca > Bivalvia > Ostreida > Ostreidae > Magallana > Magallana hongkongensis. The sequence goes on from WFKH01011926.1 coordinate 61,769,035, forward strand.
AGTCACACTTAATATATTTACAGCAACTCAAGTAATCTAGCACAGGGTAAGGACTTTAGTGTGTGTGTGTGTGTGTGTGTGTGTGTGTATATATATATATATTCATATACACAGGCAATTGTGCCTTACATAAATTCCACAAAACAATAATTTCAAGTGAAATTCACAATATGGGAATTTCAAGTACCTGGTAACAATATTTAAGAGCATGATTTAACATTTTATCATCTAGATGATGCAAAATTGTTTATAAGAAAATTCGCGGAAATTCTCTATTAACGTGATATTCATGTGAGTTCATGCAAACAAGTAGTCATTTAATTATTACTTATTTCTTACAGTCAACACTTGTTTAAGAAAATTTACTTGTATATACAGGTTGCTAGCAAATCTTGCATATAATTATCACACACGATTTCAACATTTACATGGTATTTTACAGTTATTCACAAAAACATTGTCCTTAAAACTCTGAACTTTTGACATGCCAGCATTCTCTGCAGCTTCATATCATCACTGAAACCACTTAAAATGAAATGCTCATACGAGGGCAGTTAATGCTTAATGCATGCTAAGAAAGAATGAATATCTTTATTACTCAAAAAGTCAAACTAAGTTAAACCCAACCATCAACTCTTTGAGAAGTACAGAAAAATAACTAAAAGGAAGATTTTTTAAAGAAATACAGAAATATCAGTGCATTTTTATAGAAATTTGCTGTGATGGTTTACATCAAGCAAACTTTAAGGTAAAAAGTCCAAAGGAAAGAATTCCCAAAGGTCAAAAAAGTCCAAAGGTAAAAATTCCTGAAGTTAACCAAAGGTCAATATTCCTTCCCAATCACTAGCAATTTCTCAGATTACCAGTAACAGGAAGATCTTGCTTGGGACATTTTTTCTTCACCATCTCAAGTAGTTTCTAAGATTTATTAATTTGACAATCTTGCATGGGAGGATATAAACCCAACCAACCTGTTGTGACTTCATTGGCCCCGAAAATGATTTCTTCAGCTACTCGTCCTCCCATACAAATGTCAAGTTCATTCATCAGCTGGGCTCTGCTCTCGTCGTAAAGCTCTGTCTTTGGTAGAAATTGTGTCTACAAAAAAGTTACAATACTCGTTAAAATCTTTAATATTACAGTACAGTCATGTAAAAGAATTTGCCAACAAGCAGTTAAAACATGCATGTTGATTTCTTTTTGTTACAAAACAGGTCATGACCAAATAAAGCTTCATGCAAAAACAACACTCAGTATATAAGATGTTACTTTATGACATGTAATAATCATTCAATTGAACAAAAAAAGAAAAATAAATTCATTAGATAGATAACACCATAATAGTGATCTGGTTCAAGACAATGTACATGTATATGGACAACGTAGATTGCAGACACTCACATGACCCAGGGAATGGTTGCTTCCCCTGCTTTTGATGGTGACTTTGTACACGTCCGTGACGGAGGTTTTGGACTCCATGCCTACAATGGTGTGCCCCGCTTCATGGATCGCTGTGCACCAGTTTACACGTTCATCTGGAGTGCGGGTCTTTTTTTCTGATCCTGTTGAATGAAACGATAAACAAACTGACATACTGGTACAGAAAATGGCTTATTTACAACCTAACCTAGTTCAATTGAAAAATGTCAAGCTTTACCAGTAGAGCTCAGAAATACACTTTAACATTTTATTTAAATGAGTTTGTATTTTTTCAGAGAATTATAGAGCTTATATCTGGTTCTTAATTGTGATATCATATTTTTAAAATAAGATGCTCTATAGATCCATTAACTAATTACACATATATGTGGGTGTGTTGAGTCACCCTAAGGCTACCTCTACTGTCTGCATATGCAATGACCCTATTTCTGTGTCACTAGAACAGAGTTACAATGATTCTTACCCATCAGGATTTTGTCCTTGGCGTAGTTGAGATGACTCATGTTGACTGAGGATACTCCATCTATACCTGCCTTCAGAGCAGCTTGATTCACCATACTGCTGATGTCAGCACCTGATAGAGGCAAAAATTCAGTAATTTCTTTAAATTTATCTATAATTTTCTTAGGCTATAAATTTCAAATCAAAATGATGCAACAGCAGTTACATATAGGTATTTCATCTTTACTTTTAATTTCCATTTTTATATTTTGTCTTAATTGAAAAATTTATTTATTTCCTTTTTCAAAAGGGTAATAAAATTAATGATTAATCTTTTTCAAGGAGGTCCAAGGCCTTTTTGGTAACTTTACTATGTAAATTTAAAAAGTTTGAATTTTTCGGAGGATTGGGGGGTGGCGGGTGGAGTTATGGGCCCCCCCCCTGACCTACCTCTAGATCTGTGCATGTACATATAGTTAGTATAAGAATATCACTGGCAACAGAAGACTGACCTGTAAATCCACTAGTACCAAGAGCCAGGTGTGTGATATTGATATCTGGAAAAGAAAGACTGTGGTGTTTATATCTCTATGAACACGCAACACCACGCTTCAATCGTAGGATTCAAACTTGCTGCTGGGACATTTTTGTGACGCTTCTACCAAAGACTACTATAAGTGATCTACACTATTTCAAATAGAAAATGTTAAGCGATAATTATTCAGTATTTGGTGATTTCTTAAAGTGTTGGCTATTTAAAATCCGGAATAATTTCTACTTCTAGAAAAAATAATAATAATAAATAATTATTCAGTATTTGGTGATTTCTTAAAGTGTTGGCTCTTTAAAATCGGGAGTAATTCTACTTCTAGAAATAATAATGATGGTTTCTTTAACTTAGGAACACATACTATCAGAATTTTACGATTAATAATAAGACATTTAATATCATCATTTCAAAAATGAAGATTATAACAATTAAGAATACAAAATTTCTTCTCTCTACTTATTTTATTTTTAACTATAATAAATAAAATCTACAATAATTTATTTTCTTAATTTCGTTATCATTCAACAATTTATCATAGAGGCATTCCTTACTTGGATCGTGTTTGATTTTATTCAGATATTGCTGGAATATTTTCTCTCGTCCTTTAAGGTCTGGCTTCTCTACTGATATGTGCATATCCAAACGTCCAGGTCGTAATATGGCACTAGATAAAAATCAAAGTACTGAAGTACTGATGGGAGTTGATTTTATCATGTTTAGGATTATTATTTGGTTTAAAATCAATGATATGTAATTTCAAATGGCAAGTAGTTTCTTAGCTGTATTAGAATTATGCACATTTTTTTCTATTACCGGTATGAATTTTTGGGTTTTTCCGACAAGAATTCTGATAAAACCCCATAAGAATCATGTTGAGTAATATTTATAGATACACTGTAGAATTAATTTCATCAAACTATGTATCAGTAAACAAAATATTTCTGGATATTTAAGGAATCGAGCAATATTGAACTCTTGTCTCGTTCAACCACACGCTCAGCTGTCTCCGTAAATCTCTGACAAGCAGAGTCTCTCCGGAAATCTCTGACAAGCTGAGAGACTCTCTGCTTGTCGGAGATTTATTGAGACAGCCAAGCGTCTGGTTGAACGAGACTATAATGAACTCTGGCATAGGAATTATTCCTACGCCAGAGTTCAATATAGTCTCATATTACATATGCATACGACTACAAAATTATCTGAATTGTTCGTACCATTTAAAATCTGACTATTTTCAAGGTATTTATAAATAACTTTCCTTGAAAAATAATGCTTCTGAATACATTACATCGAATTTATTGATTATTTTCAGGAACTAAGTCTTGTCACTGGTTTTGATTTGTGCTTAGGTCCAAACACTGTTTCACTTCCAGTTTGCCAGAGTAACTGCATAGGAGAGTTGATTAACATCAACTCCCAAAAATGAAATGAACATTACAAATTTAATTTAGTCAACTAACCAAATCAGGGTGTAATGGCATTACATGCAATATTTTAATTTTTCAGCAGAGAGTGTTGTTTTACCGTTGTCCATTACAATAATTGGCATTCCACTTTTCATGGATTTGGATGTTGAGCAGATCCACAAATTTAAAACAAAGGTTCACCATTTGAAAGAACAATTTTTAAAAAAAATAAATTTTATTTATAATTGTGATAAGGTTTTTTGATATACGGGTACAGCTATTTGATAAGACATGTGTTGGATCATACAGATTATTTGATTAATAGCATTATAAGGTATTAAAGATGGGTGTTTTATTTACAGTTCCTTAGACTATACAATTTTTGGACAAGACAGTCAAGTTTTTAGACATTACATTTAAGATTAAAAATAATAATATTGGGTCTATTAATAAATATGTTGGATTTAACAGAGATGAAATGAGACAATTTGAAATAATTTTGTTATATAGATTTTTGATAAAAAAAATTCAGTTTGAAATTTTTTTTACATTTACATGTAGTAAATTTTCAAATAATTACAAACTTACGGATCTAGGGCATCTTTTCTGTTGGTGGCTGCAATGAGTATGATTCCATTCATAGACTGAAACCTGTAACAAATAAAAAATAAGCATGCATTGATTGCTGTTAAAAACATTGTCCTTTTTCCATAATCCCAAATCAAAATACTGAGGAATAATAGTAAGAGCCAATATTCGTGGATAAATTTTTACAAGTTAGTGGGACCATAATTTCATGGATTCTGTTGTACATGTACTGTACATATAGAACCATTTTAACAAGAGCTTGGACTTTGGGTAGTTGTGTCAAACAGCATGTGACGTAGGCCTGTTTATTTCATTGCTGGCCACTCAGCAATGGCTCTTTGAAATCAACAAGATTTTGTCTGGCTTTCGAGCTAAGACTATGCAATCTATGTATATTTCACTTGAAACCAGCGTCATTTTTAACTTGTTTTGACGCAAGAAAAAGATAGTTACATCCTACCGAAAGTCCAAGGTCTTGTTAAAATGGTTCTAATACAGAAATGATTAGTTTCACAATTTTTTGGGGATGTTCATTCGTGGGTAAGAGATCTCCAGTAAATTCACAAAAATTGAACCTCCATAAATTCAGATGATTCTACAGAAATTCCCACAAAAAAGAACCAACCTACATGTATCTGTATGTACACTGTAGTTATGTCAGCAACTTGTTGGTAGGCAAATGTAAGTACCTCCTACAATGTACTTAGTACCCATCAAGCTGTGTCAGTAGTTGATTAATACTCTGGTAGTACTGTTATATATAAATACATAAGTACCTACCCATCTAGCTAAGTTAGTAACTTGTTGATACTCTGGTATACATTTGTAAGTACCTACCCATCTTGCTCAGTCAGTGTAACTGGTTGATACTCTGGTAGTACTGTTAATGAATAAGTACCTACCCATCTACATGTAGCTCTGTCCGTAACTGATTGATACTATGGTAAAACTGTTCACATATACATGTAAGTACCTACTATCTACCCATCTAGCTCTGTCAGTAGTTGGTGGATACTCTGATAGAACTGTTCTTATATACATGTATATGTAAGTTCCTATTTATGTGTAAGTACTTACCCATCTAGCTCTGTTAGCAGTTGATTGATACTCTGGTAGGCTGCGGGGGTGGAGTATGGACTCTGAGTTCTGGTGGTGGCGAGGCTGTCAATTTCATCAATGAAGACAATGCAGGGAGCTATGTGTCGTGCAGTATCTGAAGGATGAAAAACACCATGAAGAAGAAACTAGACACCACTCCATATATTCACAGCATGTAAACTATAAACTTGTAAGCTACATGTATACATATAAACTATCTCTGTTCATGATCGAAAGAAGTCATGCAAACCATAATGATCCTTGATATAACACATGTATATCTGCCTCTCTTGCTGAGTATTAAAACATGGCTTTTTAATGATAGTGTACCACATTCTGGCATATTTTATTTTTTACCTGTCAACAAACAAAAATCTTAATACGTAAAATTTTAAATTTTGATCTTTCGACAACTTATTGTTTATTAACTTCTTACAATTTTCCATTAGGATTTCATATGCCTGAAATGTTTCTCTATCCAAAAAAAATCAAAATACACAGTCATAAAGGCATAATCTAGAAATCCTTACCAAAAAGTTCTCTTACTCGCTTGGCACCCACACCGACAAAAATTTCATCAAACTCGGAGCCCGAGGCAAAAATGAAGGGCACTCCAGCTTCTCCTATTGATAAAAATGATGCTTTTATAAGCAAAAGCTTCTAATCTCTAAAATAAATATTAATGAATTTTTTTATATTTTAAAATACAAATGACATCATTATTAATCAATTTTATTTCATAAAAATTTCTTTATATACCAATGTATGCAAATTCCATTTAATTTAACAAAATATGAAAAATAAAGGAAACTTAAGAAAAATATTCTCTGAGAAAAAAAATTTACAAAAATCTGAGGTGTACCTGCTACTGCTCTGGCTAACATGGTTTTCCCAACTCCAGGGGGGCCTTCCAATAGGATTCCTACAAAACAGAAACAATTCTTCATATATATATAATTATATATATAGAAGATGGAACGTTCTTACATCTATAAAATATAGAGAAGGTAAAATATTAGAACTTCTTAAATATTTTCTGTCAGAAAGTCCTTCAAGGACCCTCGGCAGAATACCTATAAAACAGAGAACATTTTCAGAGGACCACAGTACGAGAGAGAGAGAGGAGAGAGAGAGAGAGAGAGAGAGAGAGAGAGAGCAGTAGGTTGTATAGGTCAAACACCTTCCAACAGGGTCCCAACAAAGGAAAGTACATGATTGTATATTTCAACTGTTAAAAAAGCTAGAAAACCTAAAATTTGATCTGCACATTGAATTTCTCTCTTTAAATGGAATTCAAGTGGGACACAACAACATGCAGCTAAGCAATATATTGCTAAGAAATATTTTCATCTGATTTGCAACTTTTCAATAATCTTGACCATCACCCATACACTGACCATGATCTGTATAGTGACCTTGACTTGAACAATGACCTAGACCTATTTAATGACTTAGATTTGACCTTGACATGTAAAATGGTCATGACCAGTGTAGTGACATTGATTTGAACAATAGCCATGAAATGCACAATGACCTTCACCTTACCTTTAGGAATCTTGGCTCCTACTTGATTAAATGGCTCAGGATTCTGCAGAAACTTGACAATGTCAATCATGTCATCCTTGGCTTCATCCATCTGTAATTGATGCAGACAATTATATTAAATGTACAGTGGATGCAACATGTTCTTGTAAGTTTTTCACGTACTGTACAGTATAATACAAAAGACTATAACATTTTCTATGTCTAAGACATGATATAATCATAGCATAAGTTTATATCTTAGAAACCCAGAGTCTATAATGCAGACATGTTCATGTTAAAATATAATTGGTTTATGTTTTGGTTTTCAACAAAACAATATGAACTTTAATTATCTATTGGATGTGTGAATCCATGGCATAAACAGTGCAAATGTGAGAGGATTATTCCCTGTATATCTAATGTTAAACATACAACATCATTAATCACACCATATATGCCATATGGTTTCATCTACTTAATACAAACCAAAACTAATCCCCAAACTGGAGAGTTACAAGAATATAATAGAAAGAGTTATTTAACTTTCCACATAGATTAACATCTAACATGTTTCTCATTTTAAAAAAAATCTGATACTGCAGATTCCTTATTCAACAATTTAAAGTATTTAATTCTGTGATTCTTCCATTAAAATTAAACAAGATTTGTTAAATTCCCTATGGGTGCTTTTTGAATTTTATGTTGTCAGTGACCATATATTAAATCCTTGCTTTTAAACAAAATACGACACTTACTCCATGGACATCACTGAATTTTTCCTCAATCATATCTTTAGACACCACAGAGAACGTTTTGGAGTTGCCATTCATAACATCTGTAAAAGAAATAAGTACAGCATATGGTTTTCCAATTTTATTATTTTTTCTTTTAAGGTGGTACGGGACACCTTTATATTGTGACATACTTCCTATCGAAATAATCAATCAAATCAAGTATAGTTTTATAATTTATTTATTTCCCAAAATTGTTGCCTAACAGTGTAGTGCAATGGGTAAGAGCGTTAAATAGGAATCTTAAGTCATGAGTTCTAATCCCGCTGGGGCTTTTATATTTTTTACATCTCCAAAAATTGTTAATTTAAAAACATATTTTTTGGTTAAATATTGAACAATTGAAAATTCTAAGTGGGTGAAAGTCTTTTGATGTACTTTAATCCACATTAATATTGACAGATGTCCCATACCACCTTAAGTTTCATTAGAGTTTAAAAACCCCAGAAAATTGCGTTATTCCCCTTTTACAAATTGCATTGAAAATAAGACGTAGAATACCTGGATACAACATCACAGCTTAGTTTAACTTGAAGTTTTAATTATTTTGGCCTAATTTTTAGGCCAACATAAATTCAACTTTAGTTTCTTAGACTAGTTTCAAAATACATGTGAGTAAGGCTAAGATATTTTTTCTGCTTTCAG
>WFKH01011926.1:61782471-61807596 GCA_016163765.1 Magallana hongkongensis
AATGCATACTTGCTTTTAAGTAGAAACAGATAATAATATATTCTAATGGTATGTAAAAGATGCAATAATAATTTCTCTTTTGCCAAAATATGAACAAGCTGTTGAAAATATATAAGCAAACAACGTCGTACAGTGGAACCATTCAAATTAGATGATTGTGTTCCATTTGTTTTATAGATTATCTATTATATCAAATTCCTTTTCTAGCATTGCATATAATTAATTCAGGCCTCCAGTAAGTTATCGTTGTAAACCTGCAGTGGATAAAGAGACAATGATTATAGCATGATCGTTCAATTATTGTTGCATATTACTTACAGTGCAACATAAGGTGTTTATTATACAACTGACCGTCACATTTTTCTCCCTGCCAGTTAGCTTGACAGCCATCAGGGCAGTGGCCAGTTATATTATTACATCCTCCGTTATTTTTGCAGTGTCCACATGAGATGTTGCAGTTTTGGCCGTAAAAGTGGTCGTTGCAAACTGAAATTTAAATTGTGGTTGATAGACATACATTATTTAACATTTTCAAAAGTCTTTGTGATCACACCATGAATAAAAACTGTAGCCACAAAATGTTCTGATACTGTTCTGATGCCGTTTAGGGCCAAAAACGAGGTTTGTATCTTTATATGAAACGAAAAATTAAACAACATATCATTGTTAATCAATTAAAATTTAATCGTATAATTATAATTGCTGAAAATTATGTATGAGGTAATTTTTAAATTCGGAAATCAAACCGATTTGGGTTTGGGGCTTTATTGGATTTAATCACACTTCGACCATAATGGTTACCATATGCTAAAAAAAGTAATAAAAGGTAGGATGACACCATTTCGCAACCTAGATCATACAAGCTAAGCCTGATAAATTCCTTGAATATAATTTTACGGTATCTTGTTACATGTATATTACGCTTTCATTACTTCCAAAAAACTAAAGAATTATTCGAACGCAAACCCAAAGAAAAGGGAAACTTCCTAAGTGTTAGGAAGCTAGACGTCATTTTTTTAATTTCATTTCCATTTTTTTAATTTTACAATTGTATATGCCAAATAACAAACTGCACAATAATGGTTTTTTTAAATATGTATTTAGTATTTGAACAAAGAATATGCATGTAGTTTTACCAATAAAAGTATATCTTATAGAAAAACGAATACAAACTTGTTTCCAACATCATCATCATCATCATTGCATATACCATGATCATCAAAAAACTATACATAAACTTGATATGTTAGTTTGTCAATTTCACATTGTAACATTAATTCATCAGATTAAACTTACTGTTACACTTTTCTCCCTTCCAGTGACTCTGACATCCATTAGGACAATGACCAGTTCCTTTATCACACACACTGTTGTTTTTACATTTTCCACACGGGGTGTTGCAGTCATTGCCGTAGAAGTGGTTAATACATACTGAAATAATAAAAAAAATGTCATTACTATTATAATTATGACGAGTTACGTCCAATAAACAATGTAGTATCGATATTGATGATATCGAGGAAATTGCATTGATATCGATATGTTAAAAATCAAATGCATACCGGTATCTGTACTAAACAATATAAAATTTGTGTCGATATCGCATCGATATCATTTCACCATTGTGAAACACCATGAATATGAATACTTCATTTTGCATATTGTAATGTTGAGACATTTCATAATTGAGTATCCGTACTTTACTTCGTTATCGTCGATATCAACGATATCGTATCGACATCGATTCGAAGATGTAGACAACTGAAGCTATTGAGACATTTCTAATATTTACTAGGCATTTCTATATTTTAATCGATATCGACAATATTGTTTTGATATCATTTTCGTAAAAAATCATCATTTATACTTTATTTGGTATTGCTGCCGTTTTACCTTGGTGTCGATATCGACGAAATCGGCAATATCGTACCGATATCGATTGTTCTATATTCACAACTGTAGCTATTTATACTATATATCGATATCATCGATAAAAAAGATATCGTATCAATATCGATTTGTATATGTGCATAACGTAATCAATGACATTGGGCATTTGTACCAGGAGTGCCGATACTTTTTGTCGATATCGACGATACCGCTTTGATATTATTTTACAATTGCTAACAAACATCATTTACACGTTATTTTGCATTGACGTTGCTTTACATTGGAGTTAATATCGATAATATTATAGTGTTAACAATGAGCTGTCCGTACTTAACATCGATATCGTTGATATCGACGCAATCGTATCGATATCGATTCGCATATGTGCAGAACGTTGAAACTAATCAGTGTCGATATCGATGTCGATATCGTCAATTTGTGAACGATATTGTTTATATCGACATGAAAGTTGGCATTGGACATGTATGTCGATGACCTTATAAAAATGTGACAACATACAAAAATTAATCTTAAAATTAGTTTATGGCCATGGAATGCATTTTATAATCGTTTGACGCATATTTTCTGTATAATTTTTCCATAATTGCTGTTTTCTTTTAAATAAAAAAAAAATATATTATTTTTCGAATGCTAATAACGCGGGTAAGGCAACACAACGTCCAGAAATCAAGTTTTAGGCACATGCAGTAACTTAAACCATAATATCGGATCACGTCGATTTGCGAAGCGCGGATCATCAGATCAAACGAAAAGCGAATATAAAAGATGATACTAGTACACACAACACATCGCATTAACCCACATCAGTTGTTACAAGTTTACAATTCAATGATTTCTAAATATCTAAAATACTCAAAATGGAGTCATGATTATGTTAGTCGAAACCGTTGATAGTAAAGGGCTCTAATTGGGCATGTTTAAATGTATGAGCATGCACTGGAAAAACATTAACCATAAATAAAAAAATAGTTACAGCACATTTGGCATAAGTCAAGAAACCTACCATCGCATTTCTCTCCCATCCATTGAGCTTGGCATCCATTAGGACAGAGGCCAGTCCCTTTGTCACAAACACTGTTATTCATACAGTGTCCACACATCTTGTTACAATCTTTACCATAAAAGTGATCGGTGCAAACTGAAACAACGCCGATTTAATTAAATATAGTAGCCGTAAGATATCGGTAGTTGAATAGTGCACATCATTATGTTAAACCTACCATCACACCTGTCCCCCGTCCAGTGACTCTGGCATCCACGAGGACAGTGACCAGTCGCTTTGTCACATACGTCATTATTTATACAGTGTCCACACGGAGTGTTACAGTCAGTGCCATAAAAGTGGTCGCTGCATACTAAGAATCAAACAAGATATATTGTTTTTAGAACACGCCAAATGATCAAAGCGGTCACTTGAGCAAAGATTGCAATGTCTGCTTTTTGTCATTAAATACAAAATATATGAATGATTCAGTTGATTGAATCAGGTTTAAAGTTATTTTCAAATTTGTTTTGATAAACTAGCATCAAAATTTTTTTGTTGTAACAGTTTTAGAAGATTTTGAAATATTTTTGCAATTATCCCCATAAACAAATGCCGTCACTTCTGGTCGTCAACGGAGGGAGACAAAATCCTGATTTTTTAATTCTTTTTAGGAATTTTTCGATAGGGCCGCTCTAGTAAATGCAGAATATGAAATTCGTTTCAAAATCGATCCACGCATTCTCGAATTTTTAGGCTTCAAAGTGGCGAGGTTCCACTTAACCCATTTGTTAGAGTCGTGGACTTGTGCCCAAACGAGACGGGTTCAACCTCTGAGTGTTTCTTCCTCCTATATTGTGTTTCAATTGTGTTTCTATTTATAATTTTATCTTTGAAATGATGAATTTTACTTATTTCCGATTTAATTTTATTAAAAGTTACTACAAAACCGCCTGTTCAGTATAACAATATCTATGTAGTAATCCTCTATATTGATATCCTTAGAGATGCCTAAATGGAATATGAAGAAATGTTAAGAAAAGAAAAAAAAATAAGAAAAAAAAAATGAAAAAAAAAAAATAACAACCATCCTGTCTAGTTTTACTTATAATCATGTAAAAATTGAACCACTAACTGTGAAAAAAATACATTTTTCAACGTTTGTCGTTTCTGAAATTGTTCATAAAGGTTCTGAAATGTGAACACCACATAAAATAGGTACAAAAAGTCAATACTTCGTAGTGATTAAAAATGCCACAAGACTGTAAGAAATAAATCTAAGGTGGAGAGGGGGATGGTTGATTATGATTAAGAGTATATTTTTGAATATGACTTACCAGTTTGGATAAGAATAAAAAACGGAACCGTAAAACGCATACTTCTTTTGAAATAAAAATGTTCGACCGGGCAAAATCAATTAAGACAATTATAAGTCCCTATTTTCAAATGCTGTAACTGTTGATTGTAATATGTCAAGATATTTCAGATTTAACTTAGCACTTTTAAAAAACTTACTGTCGCACTTGTTCATTTGCCAATATGGCATACATCCATTGAGGCATTGACCAGTTCCCTTGTCGCATGTATCATTGTTTAGACAGTGCCCGCATGGAGTTATACAATCACTTCCATAAAAGAGATCTTTGCATTCTAGTACAAAACAATAAAATAAAACCAATCTGAATTCACAGAAAAGAACAAAGAACAAAAATCATTTAAGGTATTTAAAACAAACTTACCTAATCAACTTATTTCTCCTTAGACATATTTTTAAAGAGCAAAGTACTGGTGTCATATAGTGTCACATAATCAGTATATATATAAATTATGTAAGTTGAATTTATATCTTTCCGGTCATTTGAGAATAAAATTACCATTAAAACATCGACACTAATAAAGTCGGAAAAGCGATTTAGCAAAATGGGGACATGATTTTTTTTTTGCCAAACTGTTGTCTGATTTATTTGAGAGAAAGATAATTTGGTTTTACAATAAATCAAGGGACGTGTGTGAAACTTTTTATAACGTATTACTATAGAAGACTGATTTGTTGGGGGGGGGGGGGGGGTTTCTGTATAATTATGCATCTTTATACATTATTAATATGATCATTGTTCCTTTAAACAGAAATAATTTAATTCTGGATTCTTAATTTAAAATGTTTAATATAACAAAGTTAGGGACAATCACATCCAGGCACTACCCATTTGAATAAATTGCAGTATAGTACATTATGTAAACTCTAATAGCTCTTAAATGGTTTAGCACATAGTTTTGGAAGAATGAAATGAACTGTGCTTGCAAGGCATCGACTTTGAATATCATTAAATAAACTTAAGGTGGCTCACTACACCTTGAAATATGTTTTCAAATCAGCAGAAAATTACTTGATTATGATAGATATCATAATGGATAAGAAGTATTTAAGTCAAATAGGCAAAAAAATGTGCAATTTTGGATGAAAAATTACATTTTAGAAAATTTAATTCAGTAAACTTGAACAAAAGCTCCAGGCGGATTCGAACTCATGATCTGCGGTTCAGAATCCCAATACTTTAACCACTGAGCTACGACGATATACAACCGAATCGAACGATATAAACCGTTTAACAAAACATTTAAATCGCCATCTTGTGACGTAGTGTCTTAAAAAGTATAAGTCTGGGTGTAGTGAGGTACCTTAATTAAAGACTGTTTTTTCGGTTCTATATATGTGAATAGCCGTGTGTACTTACGATCACAAAAATTCCCTGTCCATTGAGTTGCACACCCGCTATCACATTCCCCTGTCAACTTGTTACAATGTTCACCATTTTTACAGTGCCCCTTGCAGTTCACACAATTTCCATTAGAAATGTATTGTCCATCTGCACATACTAAAAAAAAAACCGCAGAAGACTTTAGCAAAACTACAACATTTGCAAAATCTTATAACGTAGTCTATATATTAAAGGTTTCAGATATACCAAAAAAAAAAATATTACATTACAATACAAATAGTTCCGATTATGTGAACGATAGCCTAATGTATTGTATTGAATATAAATGAAATGTGGTTTTGATTTCATGTTGTCAATGAAATATATAAGTACACGTATATATGCTATGCTATAAAAGAGGGGAACAATTGCAAGATAACGATATTTAATATGGCATACATTTGTTTAACACATTCACCGGGCCTCACCTATGCAACTTTCTGTTAAAGCGTTGGGATCGGGACATTTATCTACACATGATCCATTGAAAGCGTCACAGTTTTTATTTTTACATGAGGGACATACACCACGGCAGCCAGTAGAATACCGCCCAGTATCACAACCTAAAAAAAGAGCAGACACAATTTTAGGATTAAGTCAACTGAAGAATTAGCAAACCATTCATTAAAAGGTAACTGAAAATTTATGTTGAGCAAGTATACTTTAAAATATTTCTGCCAAAGTTCGAGTTTTTTTAATGACGCAGATTTAATCCGGGACTTCCTCTTTTACTTTCTAAATTGATATATATTACCCATGATTGCGTCACGTGAACTATACTATTTATGCTTAATTTGTCAAATGTGTAACAGAAGAGCTTCATGTGAGGTAAATTTAAAAAAAAAATTGGAGTGCAGACTTACCCATTACTTTTATTTCACAAATTTCAATCGATGTGTACAGATTGCTGTTTGTTCCTATACAGTTTGTCTGAAAACCATCTGGTCGGTTGTTTGTAAACACAATTTGTCGAACAAGTCTGTTAATTGTGATGTTCTGTACTGCGGCTGGACAACCGGACAGGGGGTCGTGGCGGTACACAAAGTCGTTCGGGCTAGGTGATGCAGGATCGAACGTGTCATTGTAGAAAGCGTATATTGAAAAACCAGCTGATCGATCTAGAACTAGTGAAAAAAATGAGCAATTGAATATATGCATTCACATGGGAACATTTAATATATTGGAGTTTAATCTTGTTATAAACTAAGAAACAATCATAGTGAATTAGCATATTGACATTGTATATAACATTATATTATATACATTATATATATTTATAACATTACCATTATAATCTACAAACATATTTAATAAGGAAACAAGAATTTTGATTTAATTTCTCAGAAATACATGGCTTATTGATAATAACGAATGTGTAAGATAAACTCATTTGTTTCGCCATTTATTTTGAAGTGTATTTGCTGGATGACAATTTATGCAAGACCCGTCCTAAAACGACCAAAAAAGCGTATCGCACTGTGCAACAAACATGCAATTTCCATATTCGGCATAATTAACCGCTTGCGCTCGACGACGACTAATTAGATTACATGCAGTTTGCCGCTGACCAGATAACTTCAATATGCTGCTTATTTTTTTTATATAGAGACTGTTTTAAATATGTATGTTATAGTTTTATGGTGTTATTTTTTGTAAAATAATTTATTCGTTTGATTCATTTTTTTCTGTAATTGCTGATTTGTATGTTTAAATTAATTGTATTCATTTGAAATTTTCTCAGTCATGAGGAAATAAAGTATGAATGAATGGGAAGTGTTACGACTGTCAATGAACTTAAGTATAACATAACACGTCATGCGCCGCGTGATGGTTAAAAATAAGTTATAGAATAAAAAAAATATTAATTGCATGTTTGAAATTATTCAACAATCATTTCTCTTCAACTTCGTGATTTTCACTCTTTTACAGCTGCCGATCATTGCCACTTTTTTTCGCTTTGTCGTATTTGTTTTAGGTGATTTTTGTCATTTTAACATTGATTATTATAATTATCAGGTACTTTTACCGTGTCTTGTATACAACACTACATGAATTATTAAGTTAATGACATGTATTATGCTAATAAAAATTGTTTCATAAAAACTGTCAATTCACACATTCGGACCAGAAGACATATAGAGGGCCGTGTGTCGGTATGTACAATAATATAATACATTCAACCCTGTGCTACATGTACATACTCGTACATGAATATCACTCTTTTGCTGTTGCTTTTTTAATAGGTTTGCACGTTTTTTTGATACGGTTGCCTAATTATATGTATACAGAAAAGCTGACAGAGCTAGCATGTATCAGTTATATGATAAATATAGTACATGTGTCTCCATTAAAAGTTCGAGCTCACACCACGTCAATCTTATTAGTAAAACGCGTAAACCTTTCAAAAAGCAAGCATCCATTTTTAGCAAACGTTGTCGTTATGGAACCGAATTGTACCGTTCACAAATTGAGTCGTACCGTGCAAGAAGCAAACTGTACCGTTCCAAAAGCGGACCAAACCGAACCGTGTTATTTGTGTAGTGTCAGAGTCTTTAGTGAAATACTAAACAAAGGGCTTAATAGGACGTTAAGCTTTGCTTTCTCTGTGTACTACATACGCCGTTCGTTTCGGAGGTAAAGTTCAATGTAAGCAACGTTGAACCGTCGCCCTAATTGCACTTTCAACCAAACAGATTTGTAGTTTTGATCAAAGTTCATGATCGCACAAGATCCTCCGGAAGCAGTCTGGTCTGTATTTCCATCAACAACTTTATCTGCTGTCCAGCCAGTTGAATGGGGAGGTTCACTCATGGTGGCTGTCCCTTGTAACCTTTGAGTGGGTGTGTGAGCTACATTCACTGCAAGAACGAATGAATGATTATTAGAACTGTAAGATAGTTAAGTATTCTAATCAAAATACTAAATAAATTTGATTATAATGTAAGTTTATTAATAGTTTGCAGAAGTATTATTCTGCGTTTTAATTGAACATTTTTAAAGCAGCATATCATGCGTAATTTTATTAAATTTAATTACAATTCAAGACACTGGCATATTGATTTGGTTTACCGAAAGTTTTACTGTCACTAGGTTCGTCAACATTTTGTATCAGAAAATATTTCCAGTAACATAAGGTTTAGGACAAGCCGACATTTAGATATTTTAGTTAAAAGAATTGGCGTAAAGCCCAGTTTTACAATTTTATCTCAAAAGTTGATATATTCTTTGAACTGATTTTTATTCAAGAATTTTGGTTGCAAAATGACCATCTGTGGTGCAGAAGGGGGACCAACAGCTGCTCACAATTCATCTGAGGGATGTATATCAAAACTTTTTTTTTTAACCACACTAGATGATATCCCGCGCAAAATTAGGAAATAATACTTTACACATCAATTGTTTGTGTGTTTTTGTACAATTTTTTTGTAGATTATACTCTCTCCAATTTTTTATTCTGGTTTTTTTCTTAATTGTTTTTCTTCACCTTTTTTTAACAAATCATAAAGCCACTGGCTGGATATTCTAAAGAGTGGGCAGGTTTAGAAAATCTAAACTGGAATTGATTATGTGTGGCCCAGTTCTTTTTGTTGCAGCGTATTAGAAGAATTAAAAACTTTTTTTTAGCTTTTGATTTCCGTATTCAGTTCATTGTTTCAATTAATATATATATATTTTAGTTTGCATTATATATTGTATTCAATTTCAACCCTCAATCGCATTTCAAAAGGGGAGGAAGATGTACTTCGTCGTATCATTTTTTTTTCAAAATTGAATTCTTTGTCAATTTTCACTTTTTTTTTATTTTTATAAATATTTTTTGTTTAAAAAAGTAAAACGTTGACATTGACATGATTTATTAAATATTTCTATGGTATATTTTTTTCACACAACTCTGTTACTTGCAACCAAATCACTTGCACATTTTGTTATAAAATATACAAACAATAAACGTATAAATATTTTGAGACCATACACATGTATCCTTCTTTGAACAACGAAATCATGTTTCAGAAATAGTGCTTCAACGATCCATAAAATGAAAGTTTGATGTAACTTTCCACCTTAAAAAAAAATGATGTAGCTTCCCAACTTAAGAGATAAATCGTCATTCGTTTCGGGTATTTTAATTTCCTTCTCGGGTTTAAGAAATTACTCGCATTTCTGTAACTTCAGTAGCGCATGCAATCACACTAAACTATAAAGAAAAGTATTAGACCTGTTTAAATGCGTATGTGCGTTTATGTCTTTTTAAAGCGACCCAGATCGATTTTACCGTCTTTATACAATGTGGCGTATTATTCAACCATAGTTCTAGATTCGGCGTACATCTAATAGACACAAAAGTGGGACTTACACGTGTCGGCTTTTTCTATGAAGCAGTTTATACACGGTGATGGAAAAGGAATGAAAAACAAATATAGGGCTAAACAATTGTATGAGATAAGATGGGATAGAAAATAAGAAACACAAATATAGGGACACAAAAGGGGGTCGCCATGCTGATACCTGTTTGCAGTAACCTGTCGGACAGATATTATCAAAAATACGCAGGTATCCGAGAGTTAGATATTAAATTAAAAAGAAAAGAAAATTAATTAAGAATTATGAATCTTACCAAAGCATGATGCTCCTGCGATCAATAATTGTAGAATAACTACATTTGCTTTTAGATGCCACCACATCCTTAGTCAAAATTAATCGGTATGAAAGGCATAAGTTTTAACTTCCGGGTAGGGTCTTGATGGCACATGTTTACATCTGTTCTGCTTTATCTTATCAACAATGCTGGTATATATAGGATACCCGTGTATGACATATAGGTCGCCATGCATACAAAGGGATCCGAGGCAAATTAACCTAGCAATACACCTAACACGGTTTACATATTATCATTACATTTGAGTACGGCCTCATGTGTCCTCCGGGGCACGGAGAGGATAAGTAAGTAAGTAAGTAAGTAAGTATTACATTTGGGTGCCATTTAAAAATAAATAACGATAACACATGCTCTAAAAGCCAAACCTAAATGTACATTCTTACGAAAAATTAATCATTCGGTACACATACACACAATTTTTGTAAATCATACTCTTATGCCTCATGTTTTAATTTGGTCATCAATGATTAAAAAGCATGCAAAGATAAAAAATATAAATATATGAAAAATCCAGCCATGCATCCGTAAAGAGTGTTAAAGTTTAAGATGTCATGTTATAACAACGAATCGATAGCGTAAATGTAGATAACATCTCTATTAAATTATTTGTTCTTATCGTCTATTTGCAGAATTCGGCTAAAATTATTAATCTAAGTGTGAACCACATATTTGTATTTTGAAAAATGTTGTGTGTACACTCATGCACTCGTCAAAAACTAGTTTGCATACGTTATTGAATTACATCCCAAACGTTCATACAATCCTGATACGGAAGTTCAGCATACAGGGGTCTCGAATAAGCTCTTTTTTATTGCGTACAAAATATTATCTGTTTTAATTCACAAAATGACGCACTTAATTCATATGATTTATTCATTCATACTTTATTTCCTCTACATAGAGATTGAACATAATACATACGCAAAGTTTCTAAAGACTCACATCAAATATATACATTTACAAAGTAATAATGGGGGGGGGGGGAATAAATAAGAAATATCAAGACTATATACAAAATTATCGTCACGCTGTAGATACACAAGTGTACATGATGTCCTCACGTGTGGAATACAACAGAAGTTGATCTGTAGTACTCTGATGATCAGAATTTTATAATATGAATAAGACATAGATTGTAGATACAGGTGGGAACATCCAGTTACAATAGAGTGTGTGATGTATTTAAACAGACAATCATATCTGATTTATATATATCTGATTTTTATAAAACGTTTGAGCGCTTAAATTTAGGTACTACTTATTTTTGCATAACATCTTTTTTTCCGTACCAGGAAGATGTAGATTTATTGTGCCTGGTACATCGCAGGCAATACTCGTGAGACAAGCGTATACCACTGGGGAGCCGTATCTGAGCTTAAGAATTCAATGTGAATACATGACTTCCTGCTTTGTTTGGCAATACTCGTGAGACAAGAGTATAGTACTAGGGGAGCCGTATCTGAGTTTTAGAATTCAATGTGAATACATGTACATGACTTCCTGCTTTGTTTATCGCTCTCGTCAGATTATAAATCTCGTAAAACCCGACCCGAATTAGGAACATATAAAGCAACGGTGTGGGTTAATCACATGCACCGGACCATTTTCACCATTTCTTGTATCAGGTACAACAATTTTCCCTTTTGCAACATGGTTTTACATGTACATGTAGATTATTTTAAAACTTAAAGAAGTATAACAAAAGGAGGGGGTGCAGAGGCGTAGCTAGGATTTTTTAGTGTATTCAAAATCGGCAGGGAGTGCAGGGCCTGGGGTGAAGCCCCCGGAAGCTCCTGGATTTTAGTTTTTAGCTTTTGATTTTCAGGTTTTTTGATGATGAGATATTGTCTCAAAATGTTACATTAAATTTTTTACATACTGTATGTGTAAGGGAAATGTTGAATTTTAAAAGAATGTGTATATGAAACACGGATGCCCAAGCGGACACCAACTGCATATGACTTTTAATATAAGGCGTTTTGAAACAGCTCTATTTTTCAAAAACAAAACATAGGAACCTTAGATGACAAACTTTTGATCAAGTTTATTGTTGTGACTTTGTTCAAATTTGAATTATCCGCCGACTTTAAGTATAGACAGAATACAATTACAGACAAACAGGCAGGCATACACTCAAACTTTATTGTGTTTCCAGATTTTAGTATATACATACATACATACTGAAAAGGAGTTAAAAGTTGTTCATCTCATTTTAATAATTTTATCGTAGATCATTCTTCTAGCAAATAACATGAAAGTCAATGCGGTATAGTTCGTCCATATATTGATTCAAACGAATATACGATGAAAGTTGGGTACTTAAATAGGCAGATTATTCCGTGGAGCCTAAGAGGCAATTCAATGTGTATACGTACAAACAATAGGAAAGTTTGAAGACCTATGCTTTGCAAAATTCTGTGTATTCATTTTCGTTTTTGCGTTAAGGGCGCTACACCACTGGGGTGTCGTACATATAGCGACCTAAACTGCATTACTGAAGACCAATGTGTTACTTCGTTCATAAACTGAGTTAGTCTCATTTTGAATTCCATAAACAAACAGTGTTGTATGTTCGCATTGATCGATATCGAAACAATCAAGTCATTTGGAAAAAAAAATAGGTCAAACAGATAAGAAAAGTCAGGGTTTTTTTTAGAATTAAATACCAACCAATACAATTTATCATGTCTATGTTGTTGTAGATACTAAAAATGTTTAAAGGAGTCAACGGATGTTTGAGGGTGGGTGGAGGATAGGGGGTGGGGTGGTAAATCAAATCTAACTTTTCTACCTCGCATTATTTGCTATCATTTTTTGTTTAATGCCAATTGCCAATATCCCTTTACACACTGATTAAAAAATAAAAGTTACAAAGGGGATATATCAATTTGTTTAGTTTATAGTAAAAGAGGTAAGAGAGATTTAATTTTTAAATATTGTCTGTATCGGGATCGATTTAGACTAATATCAGACATACTTTCTTCTTGATGGTGGGTGTATGTTTTTTGTTTTTTGTGTTTTGTTTTTTGGGGTTGTTTTTTTTGGGGGGGATGGGGGGTTATTTGGTTTTGTTTTGTTTTTTTCTGGGGGGGGGGGGGTCTTTTTGAGAAAGGTTATACTAGCATGTATCCGAATCTCAAATTGTGGGAAAGGGTTCAACTGTATATGATTTGCTATTCGATATCATCAAAATTAAATCAGTACAAATCCTACACCTTTTACAATTATATTTTTGCCGAAGGTTTTATTGTCATATTGAGATTTAAATACAAATGCAAGATAATGGTGTTTCTTTGAACGGGACAAATTCAAAATAAGAAGCAATCACTTTTGATCTTTTTTTTTCAAAATAAATTTTCCTTTCATATATCTATTGGCTTTAGCATTTATGCTGTGTAGAAAAATCAAGAACTTCCTGACGTCACGAGTGTCATAAATATGCGCGCCAACATTACTTCTATAATCTCTACTTTGTCATCTTCAAAAATGTATTTCTGGGATACATATGGCAGTACCATAAATATTTTCCAAAGTTCAGATGAAATTAATTGTATTTATTGAAACTGACAATTGTTATCTATCTCTAATAACGTTAGACGTCTTGTGACGTAATCACGTTCTTGACGTTTCGGACTATATGTTTTAGATTTTCTTCATTAATCCTCTATTAGATTGTCTTCTATATAAGTCCTCCTGTCCAGCATCATTTTGTCCATTGCAGATAGTTTCTGATTGCATGCTCGGTTAATCCCACACCTTCCATGCTTTACTCTCTGGTGTTTTTGACGTCATTTTTTGGTGTCATTTCCCAAATTTTTCCCTAGAAATTTACATTGTACCCAGTCTGACATAATTTCTATACCGCAAAGCCATTGCAATGTATGGAATCTAACTATTTCATGATTTTTGGGGGGTTTGGGTTTGGACTTGAAATATCAGATTTTAAAAATGTTGTGTAGTTATTTTATGCATTTCACTGCTATTTATTTTACCCTGTTATGCAATAATTGACTATGTTACATTTCAAATTACAGTGCTGTCATACTTAAAGTTGACAAGGATAAGATAATATAGGATGCACGGTAGAACTGCATAAAGCCTTAGTCACAACTGGTCGTACGTGCTTCTATACGGGTGGTCTACGGGCGGATTTTAATGAAAATCTTGCGAGACACGCAAGTGCATCTTACGATTTTGGAAGGACGTACGTTTCCCGTAAGCACGCACGGTGGCTGTTGGACATGTACAACAATCACTAGGGTTTCCTTGCGAGATCTGAAAACGTACGCTGCACTTGCGCTTCACTCAAGGAACCGTACGATTTCAATTGCACGAATGACGTAAGGAGATCTCACTTGTCTCTTGCGTTATACGTACGTTGACTGCAAGTCGCATGTGCTCACCATCAACATATAAATTGAACACACATTAAACGTACGTCACACTTACGTCATGCGTACACCAATTGTTCGTGGTGCGTGCGAATTGCCCATAAACAAGATTTTTATAAAAAATGATTATGAAAAAAATCCCCATACGGATAAGAGAATCAACAGTTCTACCATTCATCAAAATCAAATCAAAGATTCTAGTATTAAACCCCCTTCTAAAAACCAAAATCAAACAAACAAATGCGTTCTTTTTGACAAAAAGATGGAAGGCAAAGAAGAAGAACGGGACAAGAAGTAACTGAATTTTGAAGTAGATATTAGAAGTAGTAGAAGTAGAGAAAAGGCATAAGATTTCCCAATCACTTCGACCTCCACGCGTGCTCAGATAGAATCATATATATATTTTCGAAGTAAGGAGAGGAAAAATGGTCTTTACGCGCAGAACGATATTCAAAGAAATTCAAACTCTGTATCATGCTTGTAACTCAATATTAGACTTTCAAGTTTTGACGAAGCATTAAAAATACCCACATTAACCATTCTAAACATTTTTAAAATGGAAAGATAAAATTTTAAATTTTGAGCTCAAATCGTGTCTAGGCCCTTTAAGTGCCAAACCTCAGAAAGAATTCTTAAAATTTATATCAATTTTAGAATCATTGAACAACTTCAGAAACACGCGACTGTTTGTGAATCTAATGAAGATCTAATAATCTAAACATAATTTTTCACTGTTTAAAATGTGGTAGAATCCCAAATCTTCACGAACTGATTGGTCATTTGACGATGTATTACAATGTACATACCTGCGCATTATTACATGTAACTTGGCTTTTTTTTAAATCTTTAATCAGGTTTATAATACATCTTTGAACTCTGCATTTCTAGCTACTGCTTATAGAACCTTTATGTATATATGATACTATATATAACGATAATTGATTATAAATAGGATTGCAATCTCCCCCGTGCGTTTTGTTCTTCCAGATACGTAATGTAGTTTAGGGTGAGGGGTGTACATAACCATTGCACTCGGACCGAAAATGTCCCGATTGTTTACTTACTTTTTCTAAGATTTGATAAAATTTAATTGCTGCACTTAAAAGGTTGATCATTTCTCTGACTGTTTCAACTGCCTTTAGTCCGATCAAAGTTATAGGTTTTGCAAGTAATACACATATTTTGACAAGTCAATTGCCGTAAATTTAAGATATGTCAAGTAGTTTCGGAGTGTTTGAGATTACTAGACATGCAGACATGCGCGGATCCAGAACATTTATCCCAAGGGGGGGGGGGGGGGGGGGGCCTCCGAGGCATATTTTCGGTAATTTTACTACGTAAATTAAAATAACTTGAACTTTCCGGGGGGCGCCTCCCCTCCCCCCTCCCAAATCCCTCTAGATCAACACATAGTAGAGTACTCGAATCAATAACCAACATAAAGCTTTACTATCGTCGCTGTAGTCCGTGCACTATTTCATTTTTTGTGAAAACCAACAAAAGCTGTGAGATATCCGTAGCGCATATAATAACTCCTCCATACGTTAGAGACGACTCCCCCATACTTTTTTTTAATCCCCCGCGTATACGGTGCTTTCGATAGCAGACTGAAGTGTTTACGTCAGCCCTTCGCTATATTCAGTCGCCAGTGGATCAAAAGCAAATTACCGCCACACTCACGTACGCAAATAATGTTGTGCAAGATCACTTAGTTAAACAATTGCATTGCTAGTTGAATTATAAAGATACAATAGGGGGAAGAATGGCAACAGACGTAAGGAAGATAACTCGAAAAGAAAAATGGTTCCTGCTTTAGTAGACTGAATAAACTACCAAAAATAAACTTACCGTAGTATTTAGTCAAGTGTCCTTTCAAGCGCATTACTTGCAAAATTCAACGGGGAATAGACTGGTATAGGTTGGATTTTTCACGAAGAATCAGTGGTTTAAGGAGATTTACGCTAAAAACATATTTCTGTCGTATATTCAATAAAAAATGTAACGATATATTCACATATTAATTGACTTTTACAACAAGTAATAATGTATAAAATGAAATACAATACTGTAGAGATATAATTTTTTGGAGGAAAACGACCATATTTACTGGGAGATGCACAAAAATGGTAGCCTCAAAATTAAACTTAAAGTCAGGCGGTATTAAAATTTATCTTCCATTATTTATTCCATTATGTGAATAAGCGTAAATCTCCTTAAACCACTGATTCTTCGTGAAAAAATCAAAATCGTTGTAACAAGGTGGCAAGATAAATATAAGCTATCTAATCCCTTTCAGTGGGCACACTACAAGTATTTGAAACTCTTATTACACGATTCCCGAGGAGGGCCCTGTAACCCAGAGAGCGGAGGAGGGGGTACAGTGTTTATCTCTATAATTATTTACCATATTGTATTATTTATGTTAAACACTGATATCTCAGTGAAATCTCCCTCATCCTTCTAGATCCGGGCATGACGTATTGTACATCCACTCACTATTTTCTCCTCGATTTCGTAAGAAAACCAATTGTGATTCATAGCTCTATAGAATCTGACGGGGCTGAAATCTACACGATCCAGTTCTAACCAGTTTATCGATCGGTCGAACCCTTCAGCAACCTAAGAAAAATCACGGACTGCACGAAATGACGTCAGACTCAAATTCTCATATATAGAAGCATTTGCTATTTTTTCTAGTTAGCAAAGTGATGTACATTATTTAACAATAATTTAGTTGCTGTAACTTAGTCTTACAGATTAATTCTATTTAAATTAAAACTTAGTATGGACGAATGAACGTAATTTAGGGGGGCGGAGGCGTATACCTATAACTTCAATTTCACTCTTAATTTCCTTATTTTCATTTCCATTTTTTACATACCCCCCAAAAAGTGTGGGGGGCCCTACTCCGTGATAAATTTAAGAAAAATGTTTGCTGCGGGAAAAAGTGGGGGGGGGGGGGGGGATGGGCCCCCCCCCTTAGGATAGGGGTGCCGGATATTTATTTTAACAATGACTCTCTCTCTCTCTCTCTCTCTCTCTCTCTCTCTCTCTCTCTCTCTCTCGCATCAATAAACGATACAATACAAAGACCGTCTTTTTCCACACCTCGCTAATTTCCACGACCCGATTCCTTGCTCCATCGCCCCCAATCGATTGTTATTCTTGGAAATAGCTCATCACCGGTGCGTCCTGGAATCCTGGACTTTCTGAATCAAAACTTCGGCGTCTGGAACAATGTACTCGGCAGTATAAACTACCGCATGTCTCATAACAGGCGGTCATCGGCGACTTTTTGAAAGATGTCGTCTGCTTTATCCACGGGAAAAGACATCTCTTGCGAATCCACGAAAGACAAGTAAGATTTAAAATCAGTAATGGATTGTTTACATGTATAATCAAAATACCATCCAATCGATTTTGGTTGAGTGTTGACCGGACTCTCTCTCTCTCTCTCTCTCTCTCTCTCTCTCTCATACACACACACACACACACACATACACGGACACGCACACCCACACACTTAGAGCAAATATGTTAAAAAAAGATTTGCATCTCATATTTGTTACATATCATAATAATGTATGTGTTCTAGACAAATATATACGTAAATAATTTCGTTTCGTATATGAATTATTATTTTTTAAATCAAGTGATTATGCGATATTTTGTGTAATCTAGCATGATTTGCATTCAATTTACTATCACATTCACTATGAAAATATTGTTTACAATTATTTAATCAACTAAGTATGACATTGAAAAAAAATTCATGATTTGTAGGCATAAAAAGTGGAAGCATTCCATCAAAAACGAAATTTAATTTTCCGATGCTTTTGAGTTGATTTCTATGTAGGAGACCCCGACCTACAACACACTGATCAAGTGTAGCGACATTTCTGTAAATTATTAATTGCCGCACTGAATTCAAAGAGAACTCGCCGACTCGCTACATTAATTTCGCTATAGAAAAGATTTCCATTAAATATGTATGGTATTATTTATCCCATTCCGGAACTCAAATTAATCTCTATCGACTAGCCTCAAGTTGCTCTCTCTCTCTCTCTCTCTCTCTCTCTCTCTCTCTCTCTCTCTCTTATTTTCGTGTTGCGTACTAGTAATTGTATTTTTTTTTAAATTGAATTCCAAATTAAAAATCCCAATGAATTGTCTGAAAGGGATGGACGATGCAGCATTTATAGAGAGCTGAATGGCCATTTTTGGACTGTGTTGGTCTCGATCCTCTGAAAAAAAGATATAGAACAAACTCAAATTTAAACGCTTTTGATTTTTTCTTTGTTATTTTTTTTTTAGAGTTAATAGCTTAAAAAAATCATATAAAAAATCATGGTATATATGATAGGTAACTTTTTGACCACCCAGCCTCCTTAAAAAGGATTATACATGACACTTTCTGAGTGGGAGTATAATATACATGTACGTACGTTTCGTAATAAATGAGTGTCGATTCGTTAAGCGTTATTTTCTTTCAACCGTCACGATCGATAAAAATGCTTAATTGACATGTTGAATCTCTGCCATTTTCTGTTGTCATGAAATTAAGTAGTGTACACATTTTGGATCAAATTACCTTGAAAAATTAACCGTTTTCAGGTATACCTTTAAAAAAATAGCGAAACAAAGTTCAAAAGTAGAATTATGATGCTAGAATGAGTCGAAATCTAAAAGAGAAACTAGAAGATTATTTTATAACTGTTGGTCTAAAAAAAAAAATGATCATTTTTTCTCTGATGAAAAACAGATAGTGGCCCGGTGGAACTTGAATTTCATTCTTCATTTTTTTTTCTTCAGATTTAATGTGTACAATATTTTTCGAATTTTTTTTATCAAATGACTTCTAACTATAACTTGCTTAAATTCTATATACATTCACGTATACCATATCCTCCATGATTGAATATTCATAATTAATATAAAATGGTTTTAATATTCACCTTCTCGCAGACGAAGCTTGAGATATAATTATGATTTATGAGTTTATTTCATCCATATACGCTCCTTCTCCTTTTAACTTTAGACATGATGTTATATAATTTTGTTCCGTTTCTGATCCAAGTATTTATATATGTGTACATTTTAAGAACGCAAATACATCTTGAAAAAAAACTTTAATAGAGTAGTATACATTATATGCACGCAGCATCGCAAGAGACATTTTTCATGAATTTTTATATAGAAAATTGAATTTTAAAAGAGATGCCCCCTCCCCCCAATTTTAAGAGCATGTAAAATTATTACACTTCTACCCACCCACCCCCCGGGATTATGATATTTTGAAGATTGTCATATACTAGGTGTTTTTTTTAATTCAACTTTTTTTTAAGATTTCGGATGTTTGCCCCCCCCCCCCCTTTTAAATACAATGCTACGCGCCTTTGGTGGCGCCTCCTACAAAAAAATAATTGTTTGTTGGTCCTCCACTAACGAGTTGTTAAACATTAAGTCGATGGATAGGGAATTAATATTTTTCAAAGTTGCGCCAAATTAATTTGAAGAGAGATCTGCAAACGGAGTCAGATATATATATATAGTCAGTCGGTTGAGATACGGCAAGAAGGTTTAGTTTAAATATGAATGATATGATTATAGTAAACGAATCCCCAAGGTTTATTTTTAATGAGACTATATGGTCGTGGGCATTTTATAGTATAAATCTACCTCCAGACACAGGAGATGTTGGTGAATTTACTGGACAATATGTTTGTGATTAGTTAAGCAACTTCAGTTAGTTTATGGCTGATCGAATGCATGGATCAATTATTTACAAATGATTCCTCCAGCTTCCTTAAAAATACTACAGCGCAGTTGCAATATTAATGTAAAATCCGGGCCCGTGGCAGTTATACACCGGCAATTTAAACAATATAATTTGAACTTGGTATATACCTAAAAACATCTGTAAGGGTAACAATTCATTAAACCAATACTGAATACACACACCTAGTTAGAGATTAACACAGTGGGATAATCCCTTAATCAGTCTCTCTCTCCTGTAGTTTTAGAAGTAAATACACGTAACAGTGTCGGCCTGGGGCTTTGTTGATCGGGTTTAATCGGTGTGTTCAGAGTATAAACCACTTGGAGTACCCTGGGTATTTTGTGTATTGTCGAAGTATGGGACAGCCAGATGTTTATACAAGTATATTTTTCTTTTTAAGTTTTGAGTGAAATCGGTTACGTATAATTATCATTATGTGATTTTATGATGTGATTATGTATCTATTTTTGGTAAGTTATTTTTATTTTATTTCTACGTCACGTCTGACTATCATCTATAAACCATTGGTGAATAATGAATTATCGTTTTACAAGTAAATGAGGATTATCTCGATATTAATATATATACAAGTATAACCTTTTATCAAAACTGGGGTCTAAAAATGTAGGTCATTTAATTTATGTTCGTTTTCATGAAGCTTCCAGGGTTTTATAGGGGAACATGTTTTTAATAAAACAAACGTCCATAAAACAATTATTTAAAGTAAATGAGTTTGAGCATTTTCCTATATCTTAATACAGGATGTATTAATATAGAATGTAGATATAACATAAAAAAGACCAGGACCATTCAGTACTTTTAAGTCATATTGTTCATGAGATTTTCCCACAACCTCACGGGTGTCCAATGATGCATTAATGATTCTAGTAAAAAACTTCATTTTTTTTTTACACATGTATATCGTCGGTGCTATTATTCATTTCTGCGTTAAAAATGTGATGAAAATAGAGTAAGTAATTAGATTTTTTAACTAAATCCGGGGAAGTAAAATAGAAAGTAATAAAGGATTTGTTGATGGATTTTATTCTTACTTTCAGTGACACATCTGACTTTATCGATGAAGATTTAGGGATGAAATTGCAAGCAACACTCCAGTTAGCTCTACAATCCAGCGATTTCGACGCCATCAAAAGCATTGTAGAAAACGACACCTTTGACGTCAACTGGCGTGACGTCACTCATGATCTTCAGAGCCTCGTTATGAAATTATGCTACGTCAATTTAAGTGAAAAAGAAGTCATTCAAATACTCGACGCCATTTTAGAAAAAGACCCTGACCTAAATCTACAAGATTCACACGGTAGGACTGCTCTTATGCACGCGTGCATTGGCGGGAAGGAGGAGCTCGCTGATTGGTTGATTAGTGACCCCACAACCCGGATAGAGGTGTTCGACTTTGACGGTAACTCCGCCTTGTCTCACGCCGTACGGGGCTGTTCCGATCGAACCGTCAGGAGATTGCTGGACCATCCTAACGGGCACCTGCTTCAAGAAGTCTATAACAGTTTCGGTAGGTAAATTTAAAAACGGGAAGTTCAATATAATGGACACCTGTTGCAATAAGTCAATAACAGTTTGGTAGGTTTCAGAAACGAGATGTCCAATATATCGGACACCTACTACAAGAAGTCTAAAGTAGTTTCTGTAGCTTTTAGAACGGGATGTCCAATACAACGGGCACCTGCTACAATAAGTCTATAGTAGTTTCTGTATGTTTTAGAAACGGGATGTCCAATATAACGGCATCTGCTACAAGAAGTCTATAATAGTTTCGGTATGTTTTAATAGGTACGCCGCACTCGCCACAAACGTTCGTGGGGGGGGGGGGGGGGGGGGGGGACGACAAAACCTCTGACTTTTGAAGCTATATATGACAAGCCTTCATAACAGTTAATTTAGCATTAAATACAGTGTCTACATGTAGGTGACCGGTATACACTAGGTATTTGGATATGAATTCGCTGCATGCATGCTGTTTTCTATACAGCCAAAAAGGTCGAAGGGCTTCATAAAATACAACTTGTGATAAATATCCGGTATTATGTTTAGAGTTGTCTTTTTGCAACGAATGCGGACCTTGAGGCACTAAAGTAATGTTTTTCACGCTTTGAGAAAAATAATATAGCAATGAAGTGCTCATACAGGTTTTATTAAGTTCGTGCCATCAGAAATTTACTCGTCCATTGATCGCCTTGTCGGTTAATTATGCAAATGCCAAGTTGGCTTTTCTGCACTCATATGTTGTACAGTTTCCAATTTTAAAAAGCAATCGCATGCCTGATGAGTTTAAAACCTTTTTGCTATTAGTGATTTTCACCTGTTAGCAATATACAGGCTGCAATTTTTATGTCGGAATTTTTCATTATAAAATTGTAATTGACACCTTAAATTACCAAGAAAGTTACGGTACACAAAAGTTTGTTAGTCATATTTTTGGTGGAAAACGCTATGAAAAGGTTCTGATCGGCGTAAATTGAAATCATTGACGTCCTGTACAAAAATTGGTTTACTTATAGTCTTTTATTTACAGACATCTTTCATCTGGTACAAATAAACGACTTGATTTAATCTCATTTATCATAAAAATTTAAGTTACACACATAAAATTATCACATTTAGATGTTTTAACAGCAAATAAAATTCTAAAATACTATCATACAGCGTATATTGTTGAATCAATAATGTCTGTGAAATTACTTTTATTACTGTAACATGTATTCATAAAAAAAGACATAAAACTATTGAGATTTTCACCTTCGGAAAAAGTCAATACTCTCCTATTTCAAAAGTCCAAGATGACGGCTAGTATAGTCAAATTCTCTTTAGGAAATACATTTGTCTGATGTAAATTCCAAAGTACCTGCATGTACATGCATATTCTGTAGATTATAACTTAAGTTAACTTAATTTGTTATATTAAAGGTGTATTGCTTACCAAACATTCTACCTCAGGCGAGGCACCGTAAAAATATCTTTGAGCCTATGGTCTAAAATAAAAATAATATATGTTTGATTTTTAGAAACTTTGCAGGATGCAACTTGATTTTTAAAAATTAAAACAATATCAGTTTTCCATAATTTTGCATTTTCCTAGATGAAGTTTATAATTTGCTTAGTATGTATTGAGTCTGTAACATTTAAAAAAAACACCTCAGTGAAATTTAACAAACTTTTATTTCTGTGAATTTCTGTGGATAGGTCAATTATTTTTTCATAATTTCTTCACGTAAGAACATAACACTTAAGATTAACACATTCTCACCCACACTTAGATCAAATATCATCAATTAATACGGCAATTTATAGATCGTTGCTTGATAAAATTTAATAAAAAGAAATTTTGATTTGTAGGACAAAGGCCTATTGAGATAGCAGAAAAACACGAAAGCAAAGATATTTTTAATTTGCTGGCATCATATCAAAATCAAATCAAGCAAGGAGAATCCCCAAGGAAGAAACTCGTACTTCCGCCTGCCTTCTCGCCTCAAAACGAGACTGCTTTAAGGATGGCTGCCAATAAAAATACTTCCATGAGCGATGTGGACAAATTAACACCGCGATCCACATATATTGATGACGAAACGCCCAATCTGTATCTGACGTCATCAAAATTGAGCAGAAAGAAGCATAGAAGGTCGATTGATAGTTTAAGTGTAGATACATCGCTTCTTCCAGCGATAAAACCTACGAGTACAATGTGTGTGCAAAAAAGAACGCCAAGGGACCACAAAGACAAACTGAGCGTAGACTCAAAACAAAGGGAAAGGCGGAACTCTATTTCACTTCCGGATCTTCGGGATTCCCCTGGAGGTTTAGTGGCATCCGGCGGAAATAGTCCTTATGGGAACGACGATGATTATTCGTCCGACTCGGATTTTAGTGATGACGCTATTGTTGATCTTTCTTCGCTTGACAAACCAACGGACCGTGTAGTCAAACGGAGCGCATCCGAGAAACATATTGGGTTTCCCAACATTAATAAAGGCAAAGAGGGCACGAAAGTGAAAAGAACTCTAACGGAGGGCAGTGTATATAGCAAGAGTGACAGCAAACTAAACAGACTTAAACTGCTTCAGAAGAGCGTTTTAAGTTAGATTTCAACCGGAAACGGTTGTTGCTGACTAAACGTGAAAATGGGAAAGCTTTGAATGGAGAAACCCTTTGTAGATATATGTAATTCTTGTAAATGCTTAATTTTATTTATTACTTTTGTATGGAAGAAAGAATGTTAAAGCTTGATTCCGTTTTATTTTTACTTAAAAATAATATTTTAACATAGGCGCAGTGTTTGCTAAATTTCACAACTAAGCTTGTTTCATTTTGGGAGAAATCATCCTCATTTGAAGTAAAACTGATATTTGTGGTGTTGCGTTATATACTTGTACGCTATACAGTGTAAATTCTTAAGATGAAATCCAGTTTTACCAAACAATACTTACTATTCCGTGTTCATCGCTCAATATGTGCATTGTCCTGCGCCATTTTTTTCAGATTTTGAATTGATAAATATGGATGATTTAAGTGCTTATCATACCAGATTAATCAAACAACATCCCCATTTGTTTTAGTGTGTTTTATTGATCTCTCTCTCTCTCTCTCTCTCTCTCTCTCTCTCTCTCTCTCTC
>WFKH01011926.1:61814146-61833476 GCA_016163765.1 Magallana hongkongensis
ATTAGAATATATTATTATCTGTTTCTACTTAAAAGCAAGTATGCATTTAAAATGAAACTGTTTAACTCATTTTGGCGAAATATTTGGCGAAATATTGCAGTTGCCAAAAACTGCCATTTAAAGAATTTACAAGCACAGCTGTTTTGTTATTTTTACATCTACTGAGTATTTCCTCTCCAATGTTTTAATATACGGTTGTTATGTATATCCTTAGCCCGGCGTTAAATTTATAATATAAAATTGTTAGTTTTCTGATTTGGTTCCTTAGGTTTTACTTTAGATAAACATGTCATGTATTTACATTATTTAAAACTTTCTATAGAATGTACGGACGGGTTTTATAATGCCAACTGCACTGAAAGATGTGGCCATTGTACCAACAGCGAAGTTTGTGATAAACAAAACGGATCCTGTATAAACGGCTGCAGTCAAAACTTCCAAATGCCACTTTGTCAGGGTATATTTCAATTATCCAAGTTTTTGGTTATAAATAACTTTATTTTCTATCCGAATAATGCTTTGAATCAAAATTATGAGGGGACATTTTATCTCATCAACTAAACAATGTTCTTTTAGAATGTGTTGACGGATTCTACAACATTACCTGTACCACTAAATGTGGAAATTGTTTGAGCGGAGTTTGTAATAAATTGAGTGGCGCCTGCGACACAGGATGTCAGCGTAACTTCCATGCTCCTATGTGTCAAGGTAGTGACTTGTGTTACTGTTTTGTTTAGTTTCACTGTATAAACTTACTTACATGTACCAATGCTTCATTTGTTTTAATTCTAAAGATTATCATTGAATATATCATGATGTTGGAAAAAAAAATCGCTCCCTTTAAAACAACGTTTGACATCATTAATAATGGCGAGAAATAGTTTATCAGATTGTTCATATCAAATTACTTAACGGATTAAAATGTTGGTTTTGGTAAGCGCTAATACATGTAATAAATAAATGAACTTTGGAAATGATGTTATATTTTAGGCAGGAAGCTTTGGGTTCATTGGTAAATAAATTTATAATCATCTTTACAGACTGTATTGACGGATTTTATAATAACAGTTGTAATATTACGTGTGGAAAATGTAAAGCAAAAGCAGTTTGTGACAAAAACAACGGATCATGTCCAGACGGCTGCGATGGTTCATTTCATCCTCCTCTATGCAAAGGTAACAGTTTAGTACTCTATAACACCATTTAAAACATTAAGCACTTTATTCACTATTTATAAAAACATCATTTATTTGTCAATTTGATAATAGTACTTGAATTTATTGGAATACCTAAAATGAGTGGAAATTAAATAAATGTTCAAGAACATGATGATTGGTCGAGAACAGTAAGAATTTACAGGTTTATATTTACATCCACCAAGTATGATTTCCTTTATTTCTTACGGAAATTGAATGCAAATTATAGCTGTGTAGAAACTGACAGGACCGAAAACTACACGCCGCGTCTATCGATTGGTCGAAACCTTCATCGACCTAAGAATAATCACGGACTGCAAAAAATAATCATGATGATGTCAGACTCAAATTCACATAGAAGACGATTTGGCTGTTTCTTTTATCTAATTACTGATGTTAATCAACAATTATCTAGTTAATTTTACTTTATTTTTTAAGATCAATTTATCTAAATGTTAAAGGAAAGATGTAAACTTAAACAATAAAATGCTTTCGTTGATGATTTATGCGGGTTATGAAAGTAGCAATCATTGCAAAAAAATACATAACCCGTCAACGCGGGTTTTATATTTTTTCCTGCAATGTTGCCACATACATATTCCTCGTGAATTCCCCAAAAAGCATTAATATTTGATGATTCATGCAGGTTATGAAGGAAGCGATCATAGCAGATAAAACTTATATTACCCGCTAACGCGGTTTTTAAAAAAAAAATTATATTTTCTTTATTTTTTTTCTGTTATGTCGCCACATTCATATTCCGCATGAATCACCACAAAAAAAAAAATAAATTATTGTTTAAATATTGATACAATACAATATAATGACCGAATGTATTGTGTACTTCATTATTATCTTGTGTTTGTTATAATTTTTTCTAAAGAACAGATGTACACGTGACTTGGCACTAATGGATATCCTTTCAATTTTTTTTAAGTCCGTATGGAAAAAGAATCAGAGGTTTCGGAGATTAACAAAGGTGCGGTGGCTGGAGGGGTTGTTTCGATTTTGGTTGTCTTGGTGTCGGTTGGAGTTGTTGGCGTGATCTACAGGCGGTAACTAATATTCATATTTTTTTAAAATAACTTCTTCTTTTAAAATCTAATAAATGGCCATTATTGACTCTCATTTAATCTGTAACATCAACAAATTGTATGCACTACATGTTCAAACTTTTTTTTAACAAAAAGTTGACATAAGAGAACAAATTAAAACTATTTTACAAGAAATCATTATCATTATTTGCAACGTTCAAGATTTCCTCAAATGTATTTATCAATTCGCTATGTTTGTTAAAAATCATTTCTGTTGTTTTTTCCCTACTGAAATGTATTTTTATTGTAGTTCTGACAATATCATTGACAAGTTGACCGATGGTGTTTTTTTAATTTGGATTCGCATAGATTCCTTAAAAAAATCTATCTAATTTGATACTTATTGTCGTTAACTAATTTAAAAAAAACCCCGTTTTTATCGTAATTATTCAGTTCAAAATACAATCAGTTTTAAGTTTCAAAAAGTGAATGCAACCTATTTATAGTTTAGTATAGTTTATTTATTCCTTAAGCCAAATGGCTCATCCGATACAAAGAATACATAATATATATACAATATAAGAAATAATATGTAGCAATGCACGTATTAAATGCATCAAAGTATTATCTTTTTGTCTATTACAACCAAATTTCTGAGTGTTTCTGCTCTTTGTATTAATTTTCCTAAATTACTTAATTCTGTAGTATTTTCTGTTGACAATTATTGTAACAGTTTATACATACTTGGTTTATACCAATAGTATTTTTTGATGTACAGTTTTCTATGTTCATGATACATCATACATTTAAAAATAAAGTGATACTCATCTTAGTAAACTGTGGATAATATTATACATGTTTATTGCATTTTTCAAATATTAATAGCAACCAAGCAACAAATCAGAAGAAAGCTAAACAATTCCATTTGTTTTTGATTTGTCGCAATTGAAATCATTAAATAATTATACTATCAAAACACAGCCATTGGTTCACAGTGGTTAAGAGATACATGAACAGTACAAACACATATATCAATTACAAGTCATACATTAAAAATTCCTAATTTAATAATGTTCAATAATTATTGTAGACGTAGAGGAGGCAGGTCCAAAGAAACACAAAGCAACACGACGTCAAAGCCTTCCAGGTTTTCGACAAAACAATCCAGTAAAGGGAAAAAATATACTGATCTCACTGGTAAAATCACAAGTTTAAGTAGTTTTTGATTATCATCATCAGCTCGAGATGCTACTCCTTCGTTAGATAATGTTTATTGTCATTTACTTGGTTCACACGACCCGTGTGATATACATTTGTCTTATCAACTGCTGATGGTGAATCAAATCCTTCCGCGCAGAACAGTTTTGACACAGCTTTATTCTATATTATTATCCTTTCATGTTAAATACCGAAATCTGATTGGTTTAGACGCAGTTTATAATCCCTTCTTTTACCCTTAGCAACACACTTGGCAACGGGTAACACAACATATTGTTACATGCGCGCAAATTATTTGCATACGGTTCGCCGTAGAATTCACATCAAAAAATTTACAAACAATACAATTATCTTTAAAATTATGACATTCAGTAAAGTAAAATAAATAGTGCCTGTTTGGAAGTGCAACAGTCAAATCCATCATAAAGCCCTTCGGGCTTTATTGGATTTGACCACGCCCCGATCAAAATTATCACCTCATAATACTCAAAGAATGATTCCTAATTCCTTAAATTAACATTAATTAATCATTTCTTCGGTCGGTTTAAACAAGCGGTTTTTTTCACCTGTGTGCAAATCAACAAACTTGACCTTTCAATTCTATTAGAATATTTTGAGTTTAGATAGTAATTGCAATGTCTTTTTTAAGTGATACCTAACATTAACACAGTTATGTTTCACTCCAACACATGCTCTCAATTGAATCGCGCAAGGTTTCAATGACAGCATAGCAGGACGTGGAATAATCAATTTTGTTTAGAAACCAGTTCATGTTATTTTAATGGCTCTTTCAAAAGCTTTGTATTTATTAAACTATTTGAGATAAACAGCACAGGTATAAATCTGTATTTTGACATGCCTTATCAAACCAGTTGAAACGGTGTTTATATTTGATCAGTTCACCCACCTCACGAATAATTACTTTCTTCATTTAAATAAAGTTGGATAATATTTAATAACATATAATATTTAATAATTTATAATATATAATATTTAATAATTTTATAATTGTGTACATTTTTTTTTCAAGGTCAAGATCTAGTAAATGATATCAGAGTCTTTTTGGTGCTAGAACCATTATGACGTCATAATTGATATAAAATATTTTTTTCCGTACTTTATGATAATAAGAGAATTATATAGAAATACATCATTTTCTTGACATTCCATTGGAAATCTTATTGGAAATCTTTTCTAACAAATTAAGCTCCGATACACCCCGTAAAACAAAGCTGTTATTGTAAAGCATCATAAAAAATTACATGTATATCTCGAATTTCAGAATTTTATAGATTCCTCTTATTTACTAGATCTTAACATTAACATCTAGACGTCTCATATGTTCCAATTTATTTGAGAATTGATTGATGCAATACTTATTATTTACAATATAATTATGTTTCATAGAGAATTCCCATGATGTTTCATCTGACGAGTATATAAATGTAAGAATGACAGCGGACGACGGAGGATATTATAATACTACAGAGTTAAACACGTTCATTCACGTAGACGATTTACAACAAGTAATACAGGAAAAGAGCACTGGCGAAAACAACGTATTCCAATCTGAATATAAGGTATATATTAGCTTATTGTTTTCTGATGAAAATACTGCATTAAATGTGCAGGCTGTATGTACTCCATGTAGTAAATGTACCTAGTAAGAACAACTTAACAATCATCTATAGAAGCAATTTAAAAAGGGGGGAGATATTTTTCAAAATATATATAATTTATTTATATTATTTTATATATCATACAAATTTTACTTATCACTTATCGATATTAGATCCGAGTCATTTATTTAATTAAATAGTAGCAATACTTTTAAAAAACTGGCTCTTGTACACGTAGACATACTATTAAAGAACTTTTCAATCGCTGAACATTTCTTTAGTTGTTTTTATAAGTGAGCTCATGAATTAAAAACATGCGGATAAGGACAATTGCGAAGCAAATATCGACACAATTGGAAGACAATTAGACATATATCGATGAATTCAATTTTGATTTATCTTATAAAAATTATTCACATAATTTAATAAATATTAAGAGAAAAACCATACATTTCCATCCAAACACTTACTTTGATTTTATTTTGAAGAGACTTCCGGCCGGAAACACTAGTGTATGCAAGGAAGGGAAAAAACAAGAAAACATGGTCAAAAACAGATTCAAAACAACCTTTCCATGTAATTTAATTTTTGTTTTTTTGCAATTATTTCACACATTTGTTGTAGTAAAACTTCTTACAAGTTTGTAACACTATTGTTTTAGATGATCACTCTAGAATAGTACTTGGCGAAAAATGGACTGATGCAGACAATGATTACATCAACGCCAACTTCATCAAAGTAAGTTATGAAGCAAGAATTAAAAAAATATTGACATCTAATCATACCCATATTTTTAATCATACAGACAACTAATCATGCATATTGTACAAACAGTCCTAATGTGAACATTTTCTCTAGGACTTTAATGGAAAAAGGACATATATAGCGGCTCAAGGTAGGTTTTTTTCATAGCTGAGTGTGTATGTATATATATATATACATATATATATATATATATATATATATATATATATATATATATATATAATGCGTATAACATAATTATGTTTGATAGATTCAATAGAATATGTTTAAATAAAAATAATGCACGATCCCAAACTTATTCTATTTGTCAAATATTAAGGTCCTAAAAACAACACATTGGCGGACTTCTGGAGAATGATTTGGCAGGAGAATGTGAGGTTCGTCGTCATGCTCACTAATATTGTCGAGAATGGGAAGGTATTTAAAATAAATATTTAGGTTAACAATTTGTTAATTTGTATATAGTTTTCTTGTGCTAAATTTGAACTACATTTGCATTAAAAAAAAGAAATATAATTTAGAAGATAGAAACAAACAAATGTTGAATTCTGGAATATAAAGATATATTATATCTTAAAGTTTATTCTTATCTGATTTTTAAGAACAAGTGCACGCAATATTGGCCTGGAAAGGATAACATGTTGGAAGTCGGTCAGCTTAAAATGCAGCTTCTGAAGGAAACTACTTACGCATTTTATACGTATCGAAAGTTTAATGTTCAAAACACTAAAGTAAGAAATTGTGTTTACCTTCACAAATGTTTAGAAAAGAAAAATATGTAATATATTCAGTCTCAACCAAATAAGCTTTGCTATAACTACATGTTTTCTTAGATTTTACTTGTTATTATATATGTGAATACCTTAACAGTCGACCGTAAAAAGAACGATAACTCAATACCACTATACCGCTTGGCCAGACCACGGGACACCAGAAGAAATTGGATTGGTTCAGTTTCATACAGCAGTGACTAGAAAGTATCAATCAGACGGATTGATGTTAGTTCACTGCAGGTAAACGGCCAAAATAATTGATATCAAAAATGGTGTATGAAACTATTTTAGATAGCTCAAAGAAGTGAAAAAAAAATTTGCAAAACGATCAAGTTCAAGAGAATTAAAAAAAGGAAAGAAAACCGCAACATGTTTATTCCAGCTCAAAAAAGAACAGTGTTTGAATCAATGCCAATATTTGAAGGTATCCTTGTTTAGATATGAACTCAAGTTGGATTTTTCTTTATTGTTTTA
Source organism: Magallana hongkongensis (assembly GCA_016163765.1). Taxonomy (NCBI): domain Eukaryota; kingdom Metazoa; phylum Mollusca; class Bivalvia; order Ostreida; family Ostreidae; genus Magallana; species Magallana hongkongensis. The sequence goes on from WFKH01011926.1 coordinate 61,821,226, forward strand.
AGCGCCGGTGTTGGAAGAACTGGAACATTCATTGGTTTGGATTCCTTACTTAAACAAGGAAAAGAAACTGGAAGAATCAATGTGTTTGAGTTTGTTAAACAAATGAGAGAGGACAGAATGACCATGGTGCAAACACCGGTAAACGATCATAATTCTAAAAAAAAACTAAACTGATTTTGAATACCATGCATTTCAATGCATGTAAATGAGAACTCAAAAAAATATCAAGTGTAACTGAACATGAAAAAAACCTCCGTATCCATCTGAAAAATTTGTAGAGTCTACAACAGTGCGTTTTTTTTTCTTTTTAAAACTTTTGAAGCATATTTGTTACCGTTAAAATTGATTTGCTGAATTGCAACGATGACTCCGAACGTAAGAATTTTTTTTTCAGTGAATAATTGTTCGTTTTAATTGCGATTGTAATACATTGTGATGCAATTTCCATAAATTTTATTGCTATCTTTTTGTGTTTTTTTTTTTTCGTAGGATCAATACATCTTTCTTCACAAAGCATTGTTGTTCGGATTCCAAGACAAAGATACGGTTACACGTGAGAGTGACATCCCGACCAAACTTAACGCATTGTTACAGGACTCGTCACCATTAAATCAGAGGGTTCTCTATAAAGAATACAAGGTAAGGCCTCATTATTTCAAGATGATGTAAAGAGTTTTATAGCTATGACAAAATTTAAAAAGATGTGTTTTTGTTTTAGATTTTAAATCATAGCAAGTGTAGTGTAACATTATGAAAATAATTATAACACAGAATATAAAACCAAGATATAACGAAATATTTATTCTTCATTCCTAAATTATTAATAAGACTAGATGTTTATTTTTTTATAATTAAAAAACAACCCATGTATATAGATTATACTGAAAAATCGATCATACATAATAACAAAGCTAACTAACTATCATATTTTAGTTCTTACAAACTGTGAAACCTGTTTTTGAAGACAACGATAAAGAAGACGGAATGAAGTCAGAAAATAAAGACAAAAACACAAACATGAATGTCATACCTGGTCTGTTGGTTAATCAATTTTAATCTTACTAAATATTAGATAATAAAATTAGTTATTGGCAGTTATTAGTTCAAAACTAATATCAACGGACCATTTACGTATACATTTAAGAATCAAAAGACCCCCTCCCATTATGGTATGTTGGGATATTTAATCAGGTTTAAAATATTCTAAACGGTTGTACTATAAAGCTCTTGATTCTTTTGCTTTTGTAATACAAATGGCTTCTTTCTTCATTTTAACAATGTTAAAACTTCTGAAATATCGAATCTTAAATATCGTTGAAGTCACGTGACGATTTTTATTTTTTTTTTTAAATTTCAATGTTAGTTTCCAAGTATCGTCCTTACTTGACGTCGTATGTAAAAGGGAGAAACGACTACATCAATGCAGTCTGTGTTCCGGTAAGTTACAACTTATAAGAAACCTGCGTTTTTACTAGACTAAGTAATATATCTTTTGTATCACAAAATGGCTTAAATTCCATACGTATCTTCCTGTACTAAGTAAAATAATTTTTCAAATTCAACATCTATAGGTACTTCACAGTTTTGCCGTATTATATGACGGATCGTTTTAGACCTTTAGCAATGTACGTGCAATGGTATCAATAAATATCGATCTTTTTTGTTTTAGTCTTTCTCGAACCTCCGTGCGTTTATTCTTACACAAGCCCCACTTCCTGAAACAAAGGTTGATTTGTGGACACTGTGTGTGGACTATGATGTTAAGGCGATTGTTATTTTATCTGAAAACAACGAGGTATATTCAGTAATTGTAACCAGATAGCCATATATATGAAATATAATTTTATGATTGTATTCTGCTTTATGTTAATTAGTCATTAGCTTGTTGTGCACTCGATAAGAGATAAGTGTATCATGAAAGATAATAGTGAACAATGTTAAAGGTCATTGACCGAAAAGGACAACTGACATAGTTTGAATTCGTGGTGTCAGCAGGATGACCAGGAAGAGTAAAACTCTGAATGGTGATTGGACTTTGAAAAACGGTCAACGGATGAAAGACTCTTAATTGTAATTAACCTTTAACAATGGACTTATAAACTGTGACCCGGAAAGATGTATTAACAATTGCTTAATCTTTATGCTGATTTTGTGCTTATGATTTGTTTAAGAAACTTCAGATTGATTTTAGACCACTATACGATAACTGTGTGCTTAATAAATATCATAAAACTCCAACTGACTTATGATTTCAAAGAGTCTAAAGAACTTAAGTGAAGGATCACAAATCGACGGTTGTTAGCATGCTTTTGGGTTTTTTAAATCAACTTAATCGTGTTGTCTATTCAATCAGCATAACTTAGACAGGAAATTGTATACTAACACAAAACTAAATTATCTTTTTTTCTATTTCTTTGCAGGAAACACAGTGGGTTCCGAAAAGGGGTTGTTCGTGCATATGTTCGCCTTATACTCTAACCTCCGGTGAAACAGGAAGTAGCATCAGTGGAGTTACACAAGACACGTTACTAATTCAAACTGACGTGAGTTAAGTTTGACATTGTATTCATTGTGTTATGTTCATTTACATACAACATTGAAACTGTTGCTGCATTGTTTTGAAATACAAATCATAGACTTGAATAATCAGAAACATAACATGTAACTTGGAATCACCAGGTTACTCTAATTGTATGTCTTTTTACTCAGTTAATTTTTTGTTAATCAATTCATGTTTGCTGTAATACAGGGTACCAGACAGGATGTTGATGTGTTCCATATACCTTCTGAAAACGATGATGCCATGCTAAAGGGTGTAGAATTGTTGCTTGAAAAAGGAAAAGAAAGCGAGTTTACCTCAGTTTTCATCAGCAAGTAAGTTTGTGTACGAAATACTGTAGATTCCTAATTAAACGCGAGGAATTAATATCCGCGTAAAATCGCGAGAAGCATCCTTCGCGGATTTTAAAATCTCGCCATTATTTTCTGAGAGTTGAAAACTATAAGAAATAAGGAGAAAAGTTCCACGTTCGCGATCTTATATTCTTGCGATTTGATACAAACCAGCGGGATTGCGGAATTAAGTACTCGCGTAATATAAGGAATTTACAGTACTAAATTGTTGTTAACAGAAAATTAATTTATATGTTTTGTACAATTATTTGGTGTTAAAGTGGTATTTTTTGTTAAGGAATAAAACATGTGTTATATATGCATGCAAAACTATAAAATTGTTTACAAGCAATTATTCATTTTAAACGGAGAGTTCAATCTTTAACATTTTTTAAATTAAAAAGATAAACAAAATTAAATATTACTGCGGTTTAGTTTTTTGTTTCGTTTGCATGACTAAATGATATACTGATCATCAACAAATCCTGTTTACAACCAAAAAAATATCATTGCTTTATTATACACTTCCGGGCAATGTCTATAAAATATGATACAGATCATCGCTATAGATGGTTGACACACACTCGAGCAATATTTGTCATCACATGTTGTGTAAGTATATTTTCTTTTTACACATATCGGATAATACTATTACTTATTAGGTTAGTTACTGACTCACTACGGAAATATATTGGGTTGATCAATCTCAAAGACGGCTCGGCTTCGCCGAGCCGTCTTTGAGATTGATTAACCCAATATATTTCCGTAGTGAGTCAGTAACTAACCTAATAAGTGTTTTGTTTTCCCGAGGACTATCAAGCGACATATTTATTCACAAATAGCGATGATCTGCGCAAAGCCATGTACAAGATGCCTAACATATCGTCCAATTTAACTCATTTAAACTCTTCAAAATTATTAATCTCACCTTTCAAATACTATTAAAAATCTTTGCTTCACCCATGTTTACCTACAATGTTTTGTTGCTATTCAATTTTAAACGTTGTCTCCCTTTCCTCTGCAGAGATTTGAGCAAATTTCGACGATGCCATTTTGTTAAGCTCCAGACACAACAATGTGACGTCAATATTCAAAGGGCAACTACTCTAATTTTAAAGAATTTCAAAGGGCAACTACTCCAAATACTTTAAGAACTTACGGCATACGGTTTATTTATTAAATACTATGAAATGTCGAAATGAGTAAGCGAAGCTTCGGCCAATGACGGCCATATTGCTTAATATTAATTCTCAGCGAACAAATATAGAGATATATGAGGCAATCACGTGCTATGTTTAAACCAATGAAAGTGTGACATTTCAGTCCAAGGGAAAACAAAGGTTCATAAAACGCGTTCTCTGTATACCATTGCAGATTATGCACATATCTATCACATATCTGCAACAGGGACAGTGTGGGTCCAGTGATTATATTCTGTGTTTTAGATAACGAGTTTTTTTAAATATTTAAGTGTAAAACTTATAGATACGGTGCTATGTGTATTATGTTATATTCTGTGTTTTACATAACGCCTATATTTATTTACGTTTGTTTCTTACAGGGACGGTGCCGGCCCGGCTGGTATATTCTGTGCTTTACATAACACCCTCCAACAGTTACGTATAGACGGAGAGGTGGACATAATGACCACAGTCAGACTGATCCAAACAAGGCGACCGGAAGTCATTACTAAACTGGTAAATACGGGGGATAAGCTGATATGTGATACGTAACAAAAAGTCAACTGTATATATATATATATATATATATATATATATATATATATATATATATATTTAGAATCAAAGACGATAAATTTAGTAACATTTGTTTACTCTGTAGGAAGAATACAAGAGATGTTATGAACTGTTATCGCTGTCTTTATCAGAAGATGGAATATACGCAAATATGTGACAGCAGCCGTGTTACATCAAACAAAGAGTGGACCAATAAAACAATTATATTATTAACCTTAATAAGTATTTTTTATGTGCAAAAAGCATATTCGTGTAAAAACGTCACTATGTGTAATTAGCATAGATTTAACAACGAAGTTTTGTCTAAGGATACAATTTATAAGGTGCCAAATATGTTTTATATTCTTTCTTTCAAATTTATCACTTTTTCCCTACTCCCTATATGTTTATGCTGCTTATGTATTTAAACTCGATTAAATCAGTAGATATTAGTATATATGTACACAATCTAGATGACTGTAATCATTTTACGACTAATATGATCTATTTTCTTAAACTGCACAATAATAAAAAATGCTGTGTAAAAGCATTTTATTTTCTGTTATGTCGTTGTTAACGTAAAAGCTTTCTATATTTGTGTTGTACTTGTCGCAAAACAGTTATTTATGTGTATATCATTTCATAGATAAAAAATATTGTGGTTTTTTTTTTGTTCAGGCTTTATGTTGATTTTGCATGTGCTAACCAAGAAGTTTGATTTCCTTCCCATATTTGAAATCATCCGAAAAGTATAAATCGTTTGGTTTTTAAAATCCTCTTGATAAATTTTTGCCTGTATTTAACTGATATTAGTATAACCAACACTTAAGTCACTTGTATTGCATTAAATTAACCCTTGATATGGTAATTCAATAACTTTATGTATATATATATATATATATATATATATATATATATATATATATATAAGCTCTTCAACTCACTGTTTCTCGTTAATGTTAATTGTCCTTCCCCGGAAAAATGTGTAATAACAATATGCTTTGCAAAAGTTTCAACGGCTCGCAAAATTACGGGCCGAACAAACGCATTTATGAACAAACACACGAGATGTGTTTAATGTAAGATTTCAAGGTGTGTTGCAGTATTTGTTTTGCACGAAGAGTAAAACGTCCCTTGAAAAAAAATCCAATAACAAATGATCGACTTTGTTTCTAATTAAGAGAAAATTTAATTAAAACGTTTATAACATTCCTAAAACTGGTGGCCATGATATACTGTCATTAGGAACCGGAGGGGTAGGATGCGGGGCCATTCTACGCATTCCCCTGAACTCTCGACTGAAAGGGTCTACGTAAAAGTGCATTGATGTAATATTACGAAAAAGAAACACAGTTCGGGAATGTATAACTTACACCTGATTACATAAAAATTATATAAATACACCATCACAAATCATTAGAAATTATAAATTTACTCTCATTAAATTCGTTTTTTTAACGTGGGGATTGAATGCCAAGAATCCACTTAGTGTTTCGTGTCAGTTATGAATTATGCGGTAGAAGTTTTGAGATCTTTTGGTTATTACAGGTTATGTTTTCAGTGGAATGTTGACCATTTGGCGATATTATATCAAAAGTAATTCTAAATGGTGGTTAAAGTAAGTAGAAGTATTATACAACGAAGTCTTTATCTCAAGGTCTCATGCAACAGTGATTGTCTAATTTGGTTCAATTGTACAGAATTTTAATTGTCTATTGTTGATCAATGGCTTTTCTAAAATAAATTGTGTTAGGAGAGAGAGAGAGAGAGAGAGAGAGAGAGAGAGAGAGAGAGAGAGATGAAAAGACAGATTGATGAGTGAATAGAACATTTGTTATTTTTAATTATAATTTACTTTAATACATGATTTCAAATTTAGATTTCCTTAAAACAGTATTGATAACGTTTAATTTATACTCTTTTTGCTTCAAAGTTCATAAAATATAATTTACAGCTACGTGAGAGAAGGGTCAAGGGTCACCGGGCTAGCAGGTTGTGTACAGGAAGAGCTCAGGTGAAAATATTCAAAAAGTTCTTTAAAATCCTAATACCTTGGGATATTTGTGAGCAGAAAAGTGTGTATAGGATTCTATGTATGCAGAGAGTCTTGAAAATCCCACTTGACATTTGTTTTTGTGTATTTATTGTGTGCAAGAAAGTTTTCGAGGACTCTGAAAGTGGGAGCACTCGGTGAGTACAGCTCAGCGGATCACAGTCGTCTGTAACTTATTGTATTGTGTTTTATACTCCCTATTTCGTACGGTCTTTAGTGAATGCACAGAGAAAGCACAGTCAAAAACATGTCTAAATGTATTTCTGATTGTACCAAACTGGTCACAGAGACTCATGCTATTATCTATGGTGACACAAGTAAAGAACCGAGCGTCAACAGTGACGAAGATAGTGGCATTACATTAGCATCTATCCACACAGTTCTGATACAGCTAACGCAAATGCAAACACAGATGAACGCTAAACTCACAAGTATTGAAACAAAAACGCCGGCCTGGAGTCTCGATTAGCTGAAATTGAAAAAAATATCAACAAATTCACTGAAATCAATAATGTGGTCAGTTCTTTGAAATTGCAAGTGGAAGTGCTCACTGTAGATGTTCAATCTGTGAAAACCAATTCTAACGACCTAGAATCCAATATGAAATCGTTAGAAAATATCTTTGATTCAGTAAAGGCCATAGCGGATTCAAACACAATTGCAATCGCAGAGAACAGGAAAAACATTGAGTGCGCTCAACTTCAGAAAACTACAGACCCTAACGTAAGGAAAGAGCTATTCGAAATGCGTGAAGTAAACTCAAACTTACAATAAAGCATTATTGACCTAAAGTCCCGATCAATGCGGGACAATCTTGTGTTTTCTGGAATTCATGAAGAACGAGGAGAGAACACAGAGGAGATTTTACAACAATTCATTAAAAGGAAATTCCGCATTGACTACGACGTTTCCTTTGAACGGGTGCATCGCATGGGAAGGTGGTCGGAGCATAACCTATATCCCAGGAATATTGTGGCAAAGTTCACCTACTTCAAAGAGAGAGAGAGCTGATCCGGACGCGTGCCCCACAGAAATTTAAGGGATCTAATGTGTGGTTCAATGAACAATTCCCGCCAGAGGTTGAAGAAAGGAGGAAGAAACTTTACCCGATCATGAGATTAGCAAAGAGGGATGGAAAACGTGTGCGACTAACCAAAGACTTGCTATACATCAACGGAGAGTTATATGATCCAGACAAGGACGAATCCACCCAGCCGGAACGCCTGCCTTATTCCCGAGTAGTAAACTCTGGTAGCCGCCAACCGCAGAAAAGACCGCGTCACGGATCAACGCCTGACCGGGTCAGATAGGGACGCGTGGAAGATCAGACAACAAAGACACTTAGTTTTCTATCCCTTAATGTCTGCGGACTCAGGAAAAAATTACAGTATCCTGATTTTGTTAACATTTGTTTGTAAATACGATGTTTTATGCTTAACTGAAACGAAAACCGACAATACTGATGTTATTAATATTCCAGGTTTTGTTGTATATATGAAAAATAGATTTGATATTGCAAAGGTAAAATCGGGAGGGATTATTTTAGCAATAAGGGAAAACTTGGTTAAATATATCGAAGTTTTAATATCTGAGTGTGAATATGTATTTTGGTTTAAGTTATCCAGAAACTTATCTAACAGTTCCTCGGATATATTGTTTGGAGTCACATATGTCCCTCCAGAAAATACTAAATACTCGTCCAGTGACTGTTTCACCGATATAGAACAAACTAGAAACGAGCTCGTTGCAAAGCAACGAAGAGGTCTTCCGTTGCAGCTTCCTGTCGGAAAAGGATTGTCAATCAGTCTGATTAAAAGCACCCTCTTCTCCTTACAGGGTCTGACGGGTATTGATAGGGGGTCATCTTCACCCGACCTAAAGTTCTGACCAATCAGGGCTTTAGAAAATGTATTGGAATTTTTTAAATGGAGACAGGCAAATTATTTTAATCCTGCTTTCTATGTAACCCCCAGACTGAGTATTGAAGAGTTGCACCTCTCATTAACAGATAAAGTCATGTATTTGGTAAATGAGATATATATTTAGGTTGTGTGCAAATATAGAGGTTAAGTGAAGATGAATTGTTATCGATACCTATCAGACCCTGATGGGTGTAGGCAGAAGGGTGGTGATTTTAATCAGACAGGATTGTCAATATGATAAAAGTAAGTTCAGAAAATCAAAAATAAATGATGACGGCTTCTCCAACCTGAGGGTGCGCTGTACGAGAGGTGCTCAGTGGGAGGGACAACTCTCCGTATAATGTTTGGCCATGCAAGCACTCAGCATCGTTTTTGCTTCGGGGAACAAATTCATCCGAAATGTATTAACAAGCCAATAAAAGAAAAAATTAATCTTCAAAATCTAATCCGTGGTAGTGGTAGGGGAGGGGGGAGGAGTTGTGAGGCAGCTATAACTTATTTTGTTTAATATAATTTGTTTTCAATTTGCCATAAAAATTTTTATTGCCTTCTACTAAAATGTGGGTTGGGGGAGGGGGGAACAATGCCCCAAAATTCAATTTCCTTTAAGTTAATTTAAGGTGAATTTTGGTTGCGAGAAAGGGGGAGAGTGCTGAGTGCTCTCAGTGGACTAACTGGCGGTTCTGTGAGCAACCTCACAAATAATCCCCCCCCCTCCCCACTAAGAAAAACAAAATCATAACTAAAGTATTTATCTACAGACACAACTTATGAAATTTCCTCCAATGACCTTGAACTTCACAAAATAACCTTGAAACAAAATCATAACACACACTTAGGTCATAGGCAATCTTTGTGTAAAGTAAGATCTTTCAATGTTTGGAGGGCGCCTTGTTTAGAACGCTACATTACAGAAATAATTTGTTCACTTAAGGTCTACTCCGCGCCCTGGCGCCGGAAATCGGTGTCACTAGTGCCTAATTTGGCGCCGGAATCCTCAAGGGATTACCCGTCCCCCGAGGAATCCGGGCTCACCTAATGAGCAGAAGTCCTTGTTTGGGGACAGGGCGCCTTGTTTAGAACGCTACATTACAGAAATAATTTGTTTTCTTAAGGTCTACTCCGCGCCCTGGCGCCGGAAATCGTTGTCACTAGTGCCTAATTTGGCACCGGAATCCTCGAGGGTACACCCGTTCTCGAGGAATCCGGGCTCACCTTATGAGCACAAGTCCTAGTGTGGGTGCAAGGCGGCCTAATAATTTCAGTTGTTTAACATCGGGATCGGAAAACGCTTGAAAAATAGTGACCTGTTAATTCAAGAATGCACATTTTGTCTCACGCGTAAGAATTTCGATCGAAAGATTCATTCAGTAATGCAGTTGACCTCGATGAACTGACCTCAATCATAAGAAGATGCTCCATGAACTGACCTCGATCTATTGATGTTGCATAATAGTAGCTAGGAAGACGGCTTGATTTATAATAATGCGACCTCAATAGCAAGTTATGATGGCATTCAATGTTTTTCAGTCGCATTAAATTATTTTAATACAACTCTTTCTTTGTATACGTGTTAATGCTCTTTGAAGAGCCCTACTCAGTATTCTGAAGAAGAAGAAGAAGATACATTAACATTTAATAATTACGTTAAAAATATAAAATTAGACAAGGAGTTAACGAACGGCTTTTCCCAAATTTATTTAAAAATTAAATTTGTTGACGGTTTATAATAATGAAATCATGGTGTACAGATTCAAAATATTCTATATTTTGTAAAAATACAGTACTTATTTTATTATTTTACATCAAACTGATCATGTTGATTGCTTCTAGCTATCAATATATCATTATTGCCGATCATTCCTTTAAAAGGAATACTTGTTTTTTGTTAGTGCGTTGGAGTTAGTGCTGGCTAGCTTTACTCTGGTAGTGAGCTATCATGGTACATGTATTTCAAAGAAACAAGAAATCTGTCGACACTTGCAGTACTTTGATGATTTCTATGGCGACCGACTGCGTTGCATAATGTAGTCGTATTTCATAACTTCTTAATCCGAGAACAATTTTCCTTTGACTTAAAACTTTTAAGTATAATATATTATTCCGTTCATATCTGTAGAAGTTTAGCGTGTTCAACAGGTTGATTTATTAGCAACATTATCCGATTACGTTTTCGCACCTACATGTATAATGTGAAGATGATTGACTTCGAATAATAGCCTTATTGTTTAACAATTGACCACTGTAGTGAAAGCACACTTCGATACTCAATAATATTCGATAACCTTCGATACATTGTTACTCAATTACATAACAATTGATGATCTGCAGCCATATAAACATAACCCGACTGGGGCTATAGATGTTCTCAGCTGTGTGCGCTGAAGCGACACAAGATTTTCGGTCGCACGCTGCAATTGAATTAACACAGACTGACCGAATAAACAAACGGGTGGGAAAGTGAAAATGTTACACATAAGAAGAAGTCGCCAAAAAAATGATTTTCGTTAAATCTGATTATCTTTTTGCCAATTAAAAAAAATCCGAATGCCTCAATTCAGGACACCTTTTATCGTGCCAGCACCTACCGCAAACATGAACCATGGAACTTTGATTATAATAAACTACCTTGTGCGCAATCGTATTAATCATTGCTAAATCAACTGTACATGTAAAATAAATTTATCTTTTCATCTTAAACCAATATCATAGTTGAAATCATAATAAAAGAAAATAGTTGTGTTCGTACAAAAGTCTGAAACATGCACTCGCCCGGGATCTCCTCGGCCATGTGCGAGGGATGATCATCATTTAAAAGTTTTAATATTTGTGGGTTGTTTGTTGATTTAAAACAATATTTGTACAGATTTATCAACATTTTAGACCTACAAACCAACCATTAATTTAAGACTGACGAAGTTTCCGATTTGTAGTAATATCCCCTTTATAAATTTTCAGAACAACTTCTTACACTCTAATGTTTAATTAAATAAAAACAAGATGGACAAACTCTTATAACATGAAGAAATTAAAACAGATCTTGTATTTTATTTACGGGTATGTAAACTAAAACAATTCTAGAGTGCGCGGCTAAATAAACTCATATATGAGAGACGCATTTCTCGTGTATTAGATCACCGCTGACCGCTAGTTAGCCCCGTCGCGACCATGGTGACCGATTTTCTAGGCCGCGGGTGAGGGATAGCTTACGTAACGGTACACACACAGCTCTTATTCAAGGTAGATTTTAAATGCATGCAGTATCAAAACTCAATTGTAATACATAGATTTATTTTAAATCCGTAGTTTGTGTTTTACTACAAAGGAAGAAGAATGTTTTGTTTTCCGATTCTCGTTTTAGGGATTGTGCACTATAAGAACTTAACAAAACTGACATAAACTCCAAAAAAAAAAATCTATTCTAAAAAAAAATTTCCTGTATAAACCAGCATACTTTCTATGGTAACTTTATGCCAGTTGCACGCACATAGACTTTCGTTAACTTGCCAAATTAAACGAGGTACATGTTAACATGTACAGCTTTTTACACTCATACAACACAAATCACCAACAAAATAACATTGTAACGACCTTTATGAGATCCCAACAAACAACTTTTCCAGCGACAGCCATATCGAAATCCTAACC
>WFKH01011926.1:61838476-61866736 GCA_016163765.1 Magallana hongkongensis
AAAGACTTTGGAGCCCTCTCGGCCCCTAATTTGAAGGGCCAGCCCCTTTTTCTTGATGTCATATGAAAGATCTTGACGTTATTTAGTTTTTTTGTTCTACATGTTTTACCAAAATACTATCGAGAAAAAAGATATTGAAAGAAAACCACCAAAATTCATGACACTTTTTAAAGCGTAATTTTCGAGCTCGGGCGAGCTTCGGCGCTTTTGGTCACAGGTCAATGTATATACCACATGTCAGATCTACAACCTTTCGTCTACAATCCCTGAAAGTTTGAACTCAATATCTAAAATCCTTTAGGAGTTTACCCCTGGACAAGCAGGCCCTCTGAAAATCGCTAAATTGTTAAAATCTCAAAACCGGAAATGACGTCATCATTAAAAAAAATTTCCAATAAGGTTCAGATCATCATCTATCATATCTGAAAGTTTCGTGTAAATCGCTCGAGTAGTTTCTGAGAAATCGCGTACACAAAATTTGTAAGAAAAAAAAAGAAAAATAATAATAATAATAATAGGGAAAAAGAAACCGAACGAAAACAATAAGGTCTTCCGTTGGAAACGGAAGACCTTAATAAAGAAAAAGAAACCGTAGAATAACAAGAGGGTCTTCCGTTGGAAACGGAAGACCCTAATAAGAATAATCTTACAAGCACAATAATAGTAAGGTCTTCCGTTGGAAACGGAAGACCTTAAAAATGTTAAATATGTTAAAAACTACTCAGAATATATGTTTATTAGGCGATTTCAATGCAAGAACTGGCAAATTGAAAGATTATATATATTTAGATAATTTTTTGGCAAACCATAACAACATGGATGAAGAAACACGGCAATCTTTAGAACAGGTTAATGTATTGTTGGACTCGAATATTTCACTTGAAAGGTCAAGTTGTGATGATCACTGTAATAACTATGGATACAAATTGATTGAACTGTGTAAGAATAACAATCTTTTTATTGTCAACGGCAGACTCGGTGAGAATCGGTTAACTTGTAAAGACAGAAGTACCGTAGATTATGTATTATGTAATGCTTCTTTACTACAGTCAGTTGAAGGTTTTTTTATTCACGAATTTTGTAACATGTACTCTGATGTTCACTGTCCAATCACCTTTGAGCTTTAAGATCACTTACCAATAGATAAACAATCAACAAGCCAATCTACCGAAAAAGTAGACTCAAAGTTTATTTGGGAGTCTGAAAAAGCTACAGAATTTGAACATAATAACAATAACGATAAATTAAACAAAACTGTCAGAAATATTGAATACTTACAAGATAAACCCATTGTAGAACAGCGCGATATAGACAACATCACTAGTGAAGTATGTAATATTTTTATTGATTCAGCAGGAAAGACATTTAAAAATATAACTCCCTCGAAGAAAAGACAAAACGATAATAAACCATGGTTCAATAAAACTTGTCGCACAGCCAGAAGAAAATTCCACATTGCAAAACGTTTACATAATAAAGAAAAATCAAATGAAACTTTTAATAATCTTAAAATTTGTGGCAAAGAATACAAGAAAACATTGGATAAAAGCATCGAGGACTATAGTAATAGTATTTCTGACAAGCTTAAAGAACTTCATAAAGGGAAACCTAAAGAATACTGGGATATTTTGAATAGCACCAATAAGAAAGACAAAACTAGTGTAAATTTGGATTTAATGTTCGAGTTTTTGAAAAAAAACAAAAGAAGGCACAGTCGAAGACCAAGAGATAGATTTAAACATTAACTTAGATATTGATACACTTCTGAATCATTCTATAACTTGTGAAGAAATTAGGAATGCTGTTAAAAATTTAAAAATCAATAAAGCGCCTGGTGGTGACCATGTTATCAACGAATATATTAAGACAACTATCGAGATCTTCTTACCCTTATATGTAAACTTTTTCCATTTGGTTTTTGATAGTGGCCTAGTCCCAGATGATTGGCTATTAGGAATAATTAAGCCAATTTACAAAGGCAAGGGCGATAGGAGTCAACCTGACAATTATAGACCTATTACACTACTCAGTTGTTTAGGAAAACGTTTTACTAGTATAATATGTGACCGTTTAAACACCTTTGCTAATGAAATACACTTAATCAATGAAGCGCAAACAGGTTTTAGAAAGGGTTATTGTACAACTGATAATATATTTGTTCTTGATTTTCTTTGTAAATATGCACTGAACAATAAGAGGAAATTATTCTGTGCTTTCATTGATTTTAAGCAAGCTTTTGATACAGTTTGGCGAGATGGTCTATGGACAAAAGTTCTTAAAAGCGGAATAGATGGAAAATGTTTGAGATTTATTATAAATATGTATAAGGGTATAATCAAAGGTACAAATTGGTCAAAATTTATCAGATTTTTTTATGTGTAATATTGGTGTAAGACAAGGAGAAAATTTGTCGCCATTTTTATTTTCTCTTTTTATTAACGATCTGGAAGATTATTTATTAAGAAACCAGATAGAGGGTTTTACTTGTCCTTATGTTCAAATTCAGGATGACTTATTTACTATGTTAAAACTCTGTTTACTTTTCTATGCTGATGACACTGTCTTGATATCTGAATCTGCATCTGATTTACAAAAGTCATTAGATGTGTTTGCAAATTACTGTGATTCATGGAAGCTCAATGTCAATATAGGCAAAACAAAGGTTATGATTTTTTCAAAAGGTCCAATGTCCAAACGTAAATATCTGTATAAAGGGGTAACTATTGAAAACGTAAAATTAATTTGCTGTTTGGGTATTGTTTTATCAAGAAGTGGAAATTTTAATAATGCTTAAAAGCATTTAGTAGAACAAGCGTCAAAGGCATTATATGGTGTTTTACGAAAAATACGTTATTTTAATCTACCAATTAATTGTCAATTAGACCTATTTGACAAAGTCATTAACCCAATTTTACTTTAATCATGTGAAGTGTGGGGTTACGAAAACTTAGATATTATCGAAAAAGTACATTTAAAATTTTTGAAATTTATTCTTAATCTTAAATCCAGTACTCCAAATTGTATGGTGTATGGAGAAACTGGAAGGTATCCATTGTCACTCTTGGTTAAAATTAAAATAATAATGTACTGGGCAAAAGTTTTGACAGCCCACAATTGTAAACTCACAAATGTAATCTATTGTTATTTTTATAGATGTAACAAAAATGGATCTTTTATACATCCATGGATAAAATGTGTACATGACATAATCAACTCATGCGGGTTGTCTTATATATGGGAAAATCAAACAATATGTAGTTATAACTGGCTTAAGTCAATAGTTAGAGAAATTTTACAAAATCAATTTGTACAAGATTAGAGAAGTATAGTAGATAACTCACCAAAATGTATTAATTATAGAATTTTAAAAACAAATTTCAATTTAGAAAAGTACTTTTTAATTTTACCTACAGATCTTCGGATCACGTTTACAAAATTTCGAACATGTAACCATCGATTCCCAAAAGAAACGGGTAGATGGCACAATATAGATAAACACAATGTGTGATTCAAATGGCATTGGGGACGAATTTCATTATATTTTAGAATATACCTATTTTGTAAAAGATAGGAACCAATTTTTGTCCAAGAGATACTTTGAAAACCCAAATGTTATAAAGTTAAACGAACTAATGAATACTTGTAATGAAGAAAAGCTAGAAAAATTATCAAGATTTATTAAAAATATTTTTAAAGTCTGCTTTTCCAAAAAACAAACATAAAAAAACATACTGTATTGTAAACTTAACCTTTTCTTTATCTTTATTACCTCTTCTGTACATATGTGATCCTTGACTGTTATTTTGTGTACATTTGTATATACTTATATTGAACCTCAAATACCAGTGAGCTGGTCTTGAGAGAATAAAGAATTGAAAAATTGAATTGAATTGACAAAACAGACACCGGATGTGACCACTACATAGCGGGACTCCCACTCTTAGTGCTAAACACTTGCCGCAGTTCATTGACTTGAGAATTTCAAAACAAGACGACTGTTTTGTTCCTGTTTTAGGAAAATGATATGTGTGTATAAAGGTTTCTAATATTTCGTATGCATATACATATTGTAGTAGGACATTTTATTTCAGTGTAGGGAGGCCGGCAATCTACTCTTATTCATTTCATAATTGAAACCCAGTTAAACGATGATGTATGTCCATATATTAAGACATACTTTTGTTTTTATAAAACATATATAATAATAAAAAAGTAGACCGCAAATACAGATACTAGCAATGCATTTAACTAATTTAGGAAAATCAAATATAAAAGAATCTGGTCCTTTAAACAATACATAGAATGTATAATATAGTTTTTGCTTAAACTAACTAGCAACCCTTGAAATGACCTGGGGAAAAAGAGGTGAACCTCTCGTCAGCTTACACTATGTCCCGCAAGAAAACTGTTCATATTAAAGACTAAACACAATGATGATTGTTTTTTTTATATTTAATGATAATAAAACAAACAAAACTGATAAGGGATGGATAATGGATCAATAAGGGATTTGTTAGCTTCGTTTCCACATATGTAATGTAAAATCGGAAGATAGGAGAACACAAAACGTGAACAAGGAAGATGTGCATCACTACATTTCTCTCGATTCGGTAACTAGTGAACTTCTGCCTTCATCTTAAAGAAGTGAGAACCGTTAATTTTTTTTCTTTACCATAAAAATGAGAAAAAATATCCCTAAAATAGGATTTGCGATGGTATATTTTATCCAACGATTTGTGTGTATTCTATCCCTTAGCCTTGGCGAGGGGATAGAAAACACACAACGAATTGGATAAAAATCATGAGAGATTCTTTTTATCACATGTTTTACCACGTCTTTTGTTAAACTTCAATCTTCTCTGTAAAAATTATAATTGTGAGCCGCACAACACATTTACTGCAAGAGGTCAACAACTTTAGGCATGAGAAAAAGTTCTTTGAGAAACACACAAACATTTCATTTACAAACACATTTTTATCAATTCATGAAAAAAAATTGAAACAGCATTAAATGTTTCACATTTACAACTCCACACATTAACTGAATTACATTTTTTACATTTTCACTCTACGTCAATCAACAGTCTAAACCTACGTCCATATGTTCAATTGTGACGTCACGTCAGGTAAGAATACATAGCGTAATATCAAAAATTTATTACATGTGTGATATCCACCGTATATTGAGTTAACATGTGATAAATATATATAACATTTTAAGTGGGATTTACCTCTCATTTGAAATTATTGGTTTACACTTTAGACATTGCGAAACATATATTTTTTTTAAATTCGTAAACTATTTCAACCAAATCTATAAGAGAATAGACTGTAAAGCGTCTGAATTCATGTCTTGAAAATTTATCTACGCTTAAGTGTAAAAGAAGGGCAATTTGATCCTTTTGATGGCATTAATTTTTTTTTTCGAAATTCAGTTATAATTTGAAATTGAATACCGTAGTTTTAATTTTTACATTCGCCTGTTTATACAAAAATGTTTTCATAATACTTTATTGGAAACATATATTCTAATATTATGTAATATGAATGTATTAACATTAATATATTCTGATTTCATTTTGCATGTGATTTTCTTCCAATTGCTTTCCTTCATTGCTTATATATTTTCAATGTACCCTTCCATGTATTATTGTGCCATTTAGTAAAAACTCTATTGGCGTCATTTAACAGAATAAGACAATTTCTATAAAGTCTAAAACAGCGGAGGGAGCAGACATTGATTAAAGTGAGTGCAATATACAACCAATAAATTATACGTGCTACACAATTATACTTGACAGAGCTTCCTGTAAATATAACCAGAATACTCGCCAGCATAGGTGACTACTGGTAGTCAAGACAGCAGGTATGGTGGCCAGTGTAAAATTATCGACCTTGTAACACAGTGTTCCATGTAGTATGTTGTGTTGGAGACGTACATAGATAATCCAAAGAAGTAGATTGCGATTAAAGTGAATGCAATATACAAGCAATAAATAATACGCACAACACCTCTACTTCACAGAGAGCCCTGTATATATAACCAAATTACTCGGCAGGATAGGTAACTCCTGGTAGTCTCTCATTGTAGTAGATGACGTACTGTTCATGTACAGGACAGGTGGTGGTAAAGACAGCAGGTATATTGTTTCTTGTAAATTTGTTGTTCTTGAAAAATGAAATCCACTCTGATATAAATGTTGGATACGTACAAATAGATTTCCAGTTAATAAGCTGTGTGGTAATTGAAGGCAGCTGTGTAACTAAGCATTTGTCTTAGAATTATTTTACGGCGATATATATCATCAAAATTAGTTTTGGGGCACTTTTATATTAGCTCATATAACAAAGTAGAAATATTGTAGCTCAGTCAGGTGTTGAGCTTACTAAAATGAAGCTTTTTTCTGAAAACGGAGAGTCCGAGTTACAATATACGTGAATAAATGATAATAATTTCAATGTAGAGTGTATTACAATATATGGAAACAATATAATGTGTCAATGAAATTGGTCATTAAGAATTTAATTGTTCCACTTTTGTTTTTATTCTAGTGATAAAACGACAGCATTATAGGTACACACATAAATAATCGTTATATTCCACCACGTAAACACTACTGGGAAGATATAAAGTATCTTGAGTGCATGCCACTTAAATGTTAAATCGTTACACTGGAAGTGACCTTTGTATGAATAGTGTCAACTGAAGTGAATGAAATGTTACCCCCCCCCCAAAAAAAAAAAAAAAAAAAAAACGAAAAAAAACACCCAAACCAAAACAATACAAAAAACAAACAAACAAACATACAAACAAACAAACAAACAAAAACCCCAGGATTAAAAAAAATCCCAAAAATTCTAAAATTTGTAAATTGAGCATTTTATTTTTATTTCAATTTATCTGAATATAATTGGACTTAACGAACTTGTTAAAAATGAATTATCATTTGCGAAGAAGGTGACTATAACATTGTTGTTTGATATGTACTTTTAAACAAGTCATTACCATTGGAGGCTGCTATGATTTGTGACTTGGTAGGACTAGCTTGAGGTCATTCCTTCGGCATAAAAACAATGTATCATAGCATATCAAATATCTATATTGTAGAGTTCATAGGCACGACGATTAAAGAAAAGTAGAAAAATCAAACAATTGACACTTTCATTAAAACAGTTTACCGAGTGCTGCAAAAGAAAATAAAATAGAATGCAAATTATATTGAATAACGCAACAATAGACAAGGTAATATCTATCTTATATACAATAACAACAATACAGTTCTTTCATTACTTAAATAATTACGTTTGATAGAAAAGTTATAATGGGCATAATTAATTGATGAACATAACTAGACTACTGTCCTGACCTATATTAAAAATATATATTTACGTTAAAAAAGAGAATAAAGAGAAAATAACAGTAATGTTTTTCCTTTAATAGTTTAGTTTTGGGGAGGGTTAAGGAAAACGTGTTGAGTGAGATAAGAACCCACACTGTAACTAAACAATAAACAATTTAAAAAGCTTCAGGGGTAGTATAGTTTATTTTTTAACACATGTTGGTGAGTTAAAACTGTTCAATGGAGTTCTTGTTATGTTTTTGCATAGTACTTTCCCAATCAATTACTTAATATTTTAAAATAGGATGCATCACTCTTTGATACACATTTCATAAAAAAACACAGAAATCGTATATCTTCTCTATATAGGGTGCAATTCTAATCCACTGACTCAATCAATGAATAATCACTGAAATTCTCCAAAACAATACCCACATTCATCAAATGACAGTTATGCTTGTTGTTAAATACCAAATAGAGAACTAAATTATTGATTTGTTCAATTAGAAATCTCACCAAAATACCAGTATAAGAATGTGCCATTTTTTAATAATATTCAATATATATTAAATATAATATTTAATAATAATTTTCATAATTACATATAAAAAGTATTTTTCTTATGCTATTATTTATTTATTTATTTTGTTTTTGTTTTGTAACGTTTTTGCATAAAGAAAAAAATAAATTTTTGTCATTCCTCCAACTTCACACTACTCTAACCTGGAGAATTTTAATTTACAATAAATGGAGTTTTAAGCGCGTGATACCACCAGTGGCTATGACCACGTAATTACGTCATCATGGTGTAACACGGGTAAAATACGGATGAACAGCATTATCAAATATATTCAAATCATAACGCATTAATTATATATTGGTTGAAAAATATAACATGATATACTGATAATATGTTCAAATAGTATTCTATATGGAGTTAGCCTTTCTACTGGTTTGACATAAGTTTAATGAGTAACATATAAATATAACATTCCCCGTTATGAAAAAGATAAAGCAGACAAATTAAATTGATCCAACTGTTGTGAATGATTCGATAACCAATATTAAAAATTTAGAAAAAAACTAGTATACATATTGCTAACGAAAAATACTTCTTGAAATTGCTTTTTTTTTATTTTAAATTATAAGTTATTATAATGAACTTTCTAAAAAAAAAATATTCGGTAGATATTATGAAAGATGGAGTTCATACAGCAATTCACTATTGTACACAAATCTGACGCAAAAATAAACAATTTAATTTTGAACAAAAACTATAACATAATATATTAAAACTATAATACGTAACTATGCTCTTATTTTCTATAAAACCTGATTGCGTATTATTGTATTTGTTATTCAGCGCATCTTGATTGTCTTTACATTGATTTCACTTTAGTAAAATTTGATGTACTCTGAAGTTAACATAAAAAAGATGTTTGAATTTCTGATAGACAACATCTATGTAGTTTTTGGAGACCAGGTCTTCCAACAATCAGTCGGAATTCCAATGGGCACAAATTGTGCTCTTCTATTGGCTGACTTATTTTTATATTCTTATGAAGCAGAATTCATTCAAAAGCTTGTGCAAGAAAAGAATAAAGCTATTGCTGTGGCCTTCAACTCCACATTTAGATATATTGATGATGTTTTATCCATTAACAACTGTTACTTTCACTCTTATGTTAGCTCAATATATACCAGTGAGCTTGAAATAAAAGATACCACAGATTCCGAAACATCTGTTTCATATTTGGATATTTTACTAGAAAAAGACGTTAATGGTAACCCAACAACAAAACTATATGATAGACGTGATTATTTTATTTTTTTTCCATCGTCAACTTCCCTTACTTTGTAGCAATATAACATCATCACCTGCTTATGTAATGTGGTTTATGTCTCTCAGCTTATTCGTTATGCAAAAGCATGCTCTATATACGAACAATTTATTAAACGAGGCAAGCTACTTACAAACAAGTTGTTGGAACAAGAATATCAAGAGCCTCGATTAAAATCTTTACGCAAGTTCTATGGTCGATACAATGGCCTTGTCAGCAAGTACAATGTTTCATTAGGACACATGCTGACTGACGTTTTTCATACTTGTTAAACCATTATTTATATACCAGACTGATTACGGGTTTTTTCCGTTTTTCATGATCTTAACAATGAGCACAAGGCGGGTGCGACCGGTCGGCAGGGGATGCTTACTCCTCCTAGGCACATGATCCCACCTCTATTTTTTTAGGGGTCTGTGTTGCTCTGCCTTAAATTCGTATTTCGCTTTATGGATTTGAGATGGTTGACAGTTTGTTATTGTCATTTTTCATTTATTCTCAAAATAAAGACATTTAATTTCTATTTCTATGGTTTATTAAATCTCGCTGATCCTTAATTTGATTTCGCTGATGTACTCTCAAAACCTACTTTCATTATTTTTAAAAGTACATTGACTTAGTCCCAAATTTACGCACTTTATACATGTTTATTTTTTTCAAATACCATCCTATACACCGTCTTCACACAATTTGTGGGTGACACAGCTACTGTGGTTTTCATTAAATACCATGGAACAAAACGTCACTTTTTTTGCTAAAAGAATAATACGTAGAGTGTTTCCATGCGGCTTCTAAGGGATTCATGCGCTGTGTACATTTACTCATACGAACTTATCTGAACCTGCAGGCATCTAAACTCAAAATAAAACTGCATTGCTCTTTTATTTTATAAAAAAAAATGAAGTTTTCTTGTTATATGCTAGTCGATGAATATTATAATAAGCTCCCTATACTTCGTTTAACTTCCTTGTCACGTGATTATTTAGTATGCGCCTACTCTGCATCACAAAAGCCACAACTGTTGAGTGGGCATGTCTATACTCATAGAGTAATCTAATTTGACCAGATCGACAACACCCTGCCATGGTGTCCCTATCCGGACACTTTATGTATCACCTCGATGTCCTCAATGTGTGGTTCTGTCTGCAGACCATCTCCCAGGCGTATGGTGAGTAACTTTACGTACAAGTTCATTTTAACAATAATAACGTTAATATGCATATAAGTGATAAGACTTGGAATGTTTCAAGTGTGAAATAATCGGATAGAATTCCACCGTAAACTTGTAAAGACAAAAGGGGATGATGTCTTAAATGTTTTCAAGTAAATATCTAAGCCCTGGTCACACTGTCACGATTAAGATCTACGAGCTATCACGAGTAATCATGAGTTATAACTCGACAAAACTCGGCGAGTTTGCAATGGTTTTTGATGACAGTGACATCAGTTCGTTTGTTGCTTGAAATCACTACCACAAAGACAGGAGATCAGGAGACAGGACATTCCCTCACTCCGTTCGTACTGCACACGGCGGATGCAGTTCCAGATGAATTACCTTACACCCTACGAATCTACGCGGTCTCAATACCACTGCACAGTGTCGTATTGCGTTATACCTAGTGTGTTAATAGTTATTTTTGAATTTTAACAACTGTGTGCACCTGGCTGCAGCCTGCGTCGGCTCCAGGGACACAGCCTTACTATAGGCATAGATCCGTAGCAGGACAGATCTCGAGGCTGAGACCTGTGCCTCAGATAAAGCTTTGGAATACATCTCACAAATATAGGCCCATCCTTTTTTCGTGGTTTACATGTTTTTAGCTAACCTGAGCTGAAAGCTCAAGTGAGCTTTTCTGATCACCCGTTGTCCGTCTGTCCGTCTGTAAACTTTTTACATTTTGAACTTCTTCTCTAAAACCACTTGGCCAAATTCAACCAAATTTTGCACAAAGCATCCTTAGAAGGTTAATATAAATTGCAGAAATGAAAGACAGATCTTTATTGAAAGCGGAGAAAACCTCGAAAATGTAAAAAAAAAAAGGGGGGTGCATTTTAAAAAATCTTCTTCTCAAGAACTACTGAGTCAATTTCAACCAAATTTGGCACAAAGTATCCTTATGGTATGGTGAATATAAATTGCAGAAATGAAAGACCGATCTTTATTCAAAGCAGAGAAAACCTCGAAACTGTAGAGAAAGGGGGGTGTGCATTTTAAAAAATCTTCTTCTCAAGAACTACTGAGTAAAATTCAACGTAATTTAGCAAAAATAATCCTTATGCAAAGGAAAATATAAATTGCAAAAATTATGGGCTTATTCTGTTTCAAATTTGAGTAATTTACGTAACTAATAATACAGAGATAATAGCGGTAAATCAGTTTATAACTTCGGGTTCGGTATTCCATATCTCGAAAACGAAAGTTCTGTTGAACGCCATGTTGAACGCATGATGAACGAGTTAAACAGACAAAGATGAATTTGCTTGTTGTTTGCTTGCTGTGCAACACTTTACGTGCGATGGGAATATTCGAAACGTGCAAAATATATTTAAAATATAATATAATATTTTTTAAATATTTCAACGCTTTGACATTTTATTAACTAGTGACGGTGGTTTTAGCTTGTTTTGATTCTCGTTTCATTTTCGTTACTTCAGGAGAACTATCGTCTGTATTTTGTAATTTTTACGTATCAAATCAAATGTAGACTTCGGGAAATCAGAGAGCTAAGTATTTACCTGCGCAAAATGAGCAAAATCGGATGCACTTACAGCATATTATAAAATACTATACATTTTATTGGTAACTCGGTACGATACCTACGTAATTTTTAATTAATGGAACGTGTTTTGTTAAGATGTTCAGCATTTTCAGTCTAAACGGAGATTGTTTTTGCTGCTATATATATGATGAAAAATAAATTGTGATATTTGTTTTAGTGCACGTTTCTTCTGTTTTAATTGTTTACAATTTTCTATTTACTTACCGTATTTGAGTGTCAAGCTTCAAATTATAAGCAAGATACAGAGCTTTGCTAACAATTTTCTGTTTGTACACAGAGCTGAGGCTATGCTTTTGTGCTTTTACATTTCAAATGCTGAAAAGGAAATACCAAGTTTAAAAATCTTAAGTTGAATGTAATAAACTCTTGTGTACAAAAAAAAATCGACTCAAATCTAGCAGAATTGTGAGCTCTGTATCATGCTTATAACTCTACGATTGAAGCTGAAATTTTAATTGATCACTAGAAATTTCTCGCTAAACGTTAAATACTTGTACAGAAAAATTAAAGGACGATATGCTGTAACTACTTTTTGGGGCCCCCTCCTTATACGATGAATTACTAGTATATGAAATTTACACCAACATTAATGGTTTATCAGACAAAACTAAATATAAACGATCTCTTTAAAACAGTTTCCATAGTGTTACGGGGATAAATGTATTATCTCTCTTAAGAAAATATTACAGCGGAAAATCATATTGGTTTGTAAACATTTGTTGTTTTTGAATAAAGATGAAAATAATGGGTGAACCTTAGTAAAATAGAGTGATATTCCTGTCAATACATTGCAGTTGTGTCAGAAGCAAATTGAAAATGGGTGGGGGAGGCTAGACCTTATATATCGGAAATCTTGACAAGCAAAAAAAAAAAAAAAGAAAAAAAAGAAGGATTTTGAGTACGGCTATGTCTAACTTTGCAAAAAAAAAAGGGGTAGGGGTCTTGCATAGGATCTTGTTTTCAGTAAAAATAGTATTTCATAAAGGTACAATGTCAAAGATTAAGTGTATGCAAAAATAAGTGAAAAAGTTGGATACTTTACAGTATTCCTTTTGTTATTCTACCGAGGGACCATATGGCACAATATCCTTTGAACACCAATATAAAGCCATTGTTGCTCAGGTGAGCGATGTGACCCCATGGGCCTCTTGTTTTATGCTAGGAATAGATAATCCTTATAACTATATGTATATATTGATTCGTGATTGTAGTGTTAGTTTTATCCTGATCATTCATCATTCATAGTTACTATATAAACACATTCACCGGACTGATCTAAATCATCTAACCCAAACACGTTACAGAACCCACGCGTATTGTTTGACTATATAAAACGCTTACTTAACCACCAGCAATAATAACCAGCTATAATAATTACAGTACATAGAAGGGGCGTTTCAAAAGAGAAATCTTGAAGGTTTTTTCATACTTTTGAATTGACATCGTTTGGACTTTGAGGTAGTCATTGGCGGATCCCCCTTCTTTGAGACATGATTCTTTTTTTAACTTGAAGTGCTCATTTAAAGGCATTTTTTTCTACCTAAAATCTAAATACTATAATTATCTAACATACAAACTTTGGTAATCGCTTATTTAGAAAAATTTCGTACATCGGACCGTAGTTTTATAAACAAAACTCTATCTATATTTTATTTAAGTAAAGTAAACTTCTTCAGCATCCGGTGTTTATGTTTGTAAGTAAGCATGTGAAAAATTAAAAAATTACATAAAGCATTTTCGCTAAATACACAGAATATTATTAATATCCACTAGGTATTTTTTCTTTACTTTCTGAAAAAAATCGATTGTTATTCGTAAAGTTTTGAACTGAGAAGCAAGAAATTTACGCGATCGAGTAGAACGATAAAAATACCAAAACGTTTAAGGGAAGAAGCGCGTTCTCATTGCTGTAAACTTATGAATTAAGGCTAGATATTATATAAATCATCCTTACCAAAACCAATATGCTCAACAATGTGTAAGTAAAGATTGGCATGACTTGCCTTAATGTATGTGGACTCTGATGCTGAAATGGATGTTGAATTATACCCACGGAAAATGTTAAAAAATTCTTTGTTTTTTTTTGACGAATAAAAGGTTAAGGTCGTATGGGACAACTCCAGAATATGAAGTACCACCTATCGATATAAACAATGAAAAGAAATATTATTTTAAAAATGTTTTCTTTCCCAAAATTGTGACATAACAGCGTAGTGCAATGGGTTAGAACATTAACTACGAATGTAAGTCATGAGTTCGAATCCCTCTGGGGCTTTTCTGAGTTTTACCTTTCCAAAAATGTTTAAAATATATTTTTTGGTCAAATGTTTTAATATTTGAAAAACCGGTGAAAGTAATTTGTTTATAATATACTTCTATTTATATTATCATCAACAGGTGCCCCATACCACCTTAACTAGCACTGAATTTTACACGTATTGATATTCATCGATTGGAACCCCCCCCCCCCCCTTTCCAAATTGCTTGATCCGCCTCTGGTATTTATAAGTATCGAAAAATTAAACATAAAGTGGAAAAAGTGGTTTCATGTTGAGCGTCAGATGAATGGCGGGATCTAGGATGCATTGAAAGTTAGCCTTCAACTCTCCTTTCATATATACACCGGTATATCTCGGTGATCGGGCCATTGATCATGCAGTGTGGCTCTGCATCGTGCCGGTGCCTACATGTATCTTGGCACGATACCTCAGCATTCAAAGTCCATTCAAAAGACAGGGAACTTTCTATTCTTAATTCGGGATTTTTAGAGGTTTGCTATTAAGGTTTGGTTGTTTTGTGTTTTGTTTGTGTACTGTGTGTTCATTACTACTTCACAAAAGCATGTAGTCCAACAGGAAGAATTAACTGACCAAAAAGGGGTTAAAATTTGAATTATGTAAACAAACAGTTCAATTTTAAGACTGATTTTCTAAAATCAGGTGACATTTACAACCAAAATATATACATTCATGATTACCGTTATAGTCTGTCCCAAGATATTTATGCAGCACATTTGGACGATTTTTAATAAAAATACACATACCTGTGAAAGAAGTGCAATTAAAATAGTTGAAAGGGATAATTCCCAAGATAACTTCATTGACACATTATCATCTTTCACTCGGAAAAATTCACAGGAACAAAAACGGATTCCTTACGGAGATTTAAAATGGGGAATGTTTACATTTTTTCTCCATTCGGAATACACTCGGAATACATCGCGCAATTTTTCAACGTTATCATCCGGGCTTGCTGCAATACAAAATCCCCGTAGACATCACATTTTTTAGCATTGTATGGAAACCTGATAAGCTAACAGGGGCGTTTCGACTGAGAAATCTTGGAAATTTTTCATACTTTTGAATGAACATCGTTTGAACCCTGAGGTATTTATAAATATCAAGCAATTAAGCAAAATCTGAATTCAGGATATCTTGGGACAGACTATAGTATATATTTATATTTCTATGAATAATGTATTTCTCTATGTCATAGTTAAACTTTATTATGTATAATCATACATATAGTTACCATCGCACCATGAGTTGATATACATCCCGAGAATTTCACTCTGAATACACTTTGTGTTTATCTTCACAGTTAATGTCGCCCTCAACAAACCAGCATACTTACAGAACCAATACTTACCAGGTGACGACACATATGACGCCAGTAACGCTGTAGACGGACGTAAATCAGAACTGAGTTGGTTGGGAGATCAATGTGTTGAATCTTATGGTGGACAAACTGCCACCTGGTGGGTGAACCTGACCAGCATCCACAGCATCCATCACATCACCATCTACTTCAGGACGAACAATAATCTACGGGGTATAGTTACATTTTATTCTACCCTCAGATTACATTTCTGTTAAACTCAAATTATATTTATATCCGCTGACTATTATATTTAAGAATTATCCAGTTGTGTTTGATGTAAAAATTCGTAGCACGATTTAACTTTACTAGTTAAAATAGTTATTTCGCATGTTTATTTGTTGATTTCTCTATACTGCCGTACATTGTTTATACCAGTGATTTTTCTACATTTTTCAAACGGGGCCTGGACCTTTACATTTGGGAAAAATTATCGACATGTTCACCATTTTGGGAAAAATTAATAATATTGTTTTTAAACCTTATTGAGTGTAAAATACAATATATACAAGAAATGTACAACCTATTAAAAATTTTGCTATAAAAATAACAAATTTTCATCACACACAATTCTACATTTGTAATTTTCTTTTTCTTAATCCTATGAAGTTGTCAGCAAGTTTCTCTAAATGTTCACTGCATAACCCTTTGTTCCGGTGACAAATCCTCATTAAGGCATCTGTGTTTTGTTCAGTGAGCCTATTTCTTTTTTTGGTGATAATATTTGACAAAAGCGAAAATCCCCTTTCTACCACAGTTGTTGATGATGGAATAATCAAAGCCAAATTAATAAAGATGATATATCTGAGGAAAACAGTCTCTCAAGACAATATCCTGACAGAACTCCTTGTATACGCTTTGGATAGTTGTGAATCCTCTTCATCTATATTGCTGATATTTCTCATTCAAACCAATCACAAAAATTAAATATATATTTGGCAAATAAATAATAAATGATAATTCATAATTACAATTGAAAAATACATGTCATCATGTATATTTAAAAATGTTTCCAATTATTTAATTTTGCTCTTTGCTTTTTTTTAAATGGAATAAATGGAATAAAATTTATATTTGATTTATTTAATAATCCATCAGCAAATATTTATATATCAAGCTTATGAATATTTTGATTTCAAAGAGTTTAAGTATGAATAAACATTGAATTCATATAAATACATATTATTTTTATTGTCTTTGAGTCCAATTAATCAATTTCTCTTCCAATACTAACTAAACATTGAAAAAAGAACACAGAAAACATAACATTCCAACTTCACAACTCCTTTAGAAAAAAAATAAGTAGGTTGAAAACAAATAAATGTTAAAAACCTCAAGAGTAAAATTATATCAAGTCAATTAAGAACAATAACTGCATGCAGAGCATTGAAATTTACCTCAACATTGAAAGGTGTCGCTTAAAATTTTCAAGCTCTGTCCTGAGGGCCACAGGGTCAAACTGTGCTCAAACCTGGACTCTGTGTCCCTGGAATGTGTCATCTTTTGCAGTTGCAAAAAACTCAACTATTATGTTTATGCTCTCCTGAAAAAACCCCAAAGTTTAACAAAAAATTGAAACTATTTTTAAAGTATTTCTCAAATTAAAATCATGTTGTAAGACAATAAAACCAATTTTATTATCGGGATTGGATTGATTACAATGACAAATTAATGGCTATACTTGATTGTAATCCAAAGGTAAATTATGTGGATCCAGTATTCCAAATGATGGAAGGACAGAAGATCCCGTACTGAACGCATCCTCAATTTCCTGTATCAGATCATAGATCAGTGGAATTCCTACAATAAAATAAAATTATCAAATGTTAAAATAATTATAAAAATCCTAACCTGGTAATCATAGGAAGTGTAAATAAAAGTTTTTAATTAGGATTTAAAAAAATACCTGTTTGTTCAAGAAAGGATTCTGGTGTCAATTCATGTGCTGCAGCTCTCATTCTCCTTGCAAGGTTGGTTCTATTATCCACCTCTAAAAACAAATCACCACATTTCTGATACTCTGTGTCTTGTAACTGCTTTCTCTGATAGTTTTTAACCAGTAGATGAAGCAAGTCAATGGTTTCTTTGACATGGATTGGAAGCATTGTAAAGTTTATGTCTTCATGTTGAAGATAGAGAGAAAGCATATGTACTGGCTTTAAAATGTCACACAGGAGTAAGATACCTGCCAGTAAACTTTTTTTTGATATAGATGCCCTGATGCCATACACCTCTGGGTCTTTTTTTGTCTTCATATAGTGCATCAAGTGTATCAAGTATACAGTTGTATCTGAATTTTAAAAAATAATGCACCTTGTATTGAAGTCAAAATTTTGAAGACTGTCTGATGAGACTAAAGTATTGATAAACTGAGAAAAAAGTGTAGTACCTTGAAATAAATCTGGAAGATGCATGAAGATGCGACAACCATCTGGTAGTAGCTGCACGAAGAATGGTAAGTGGTTCCTTCCCATAGACTGATTGAATGTGCTTGAAAACAGCCAACTTCTGTGGTGAAAACTCAAATAGCTTCCATAGTGCCAGTAGTGTGGAATCAATTTCTTGAAGTACTGGATATCGTTTGATAAGATGGACTAAGTATAAGGCTAGTCGATGATTTCGGGAATTGACAAACAATGCGAATGGACGTGTCTGATTCGTTTCTGTAATCCTGAAAAATTCATCAGAAAATTTAATTAATTTATGTCATTGTGTCATGAAATCAAATACTGTTCTTTCACTATCCCTTTATTACTTATTAATAATATTTAATATAAATTAATGAGAACAATGTTATGTACAGCGTCTAGATTGCAATAAATATAAACTAAATTTAAGTAGACTATTCTTTTAGTTTTGATATCTTTATGTTCTCCACTCATTTTGTTGCAACCGTCTAAGGCAATAAATCTGATTTTGGCAATGTCTATGTCTTTCGCTAGTAGAAATGATTTAATTGCCTCCATTATGGCTTCAGCTGTGCCTTTTGTTAGACTGACAAAACCTAAAAAATGTGTTGCAATATCACCATCTGAATTTCCAAACCTAGCCATTACACACAACTGGCTCCTACTGGCTATGTCAGTGCTTTCATCAGCCAACAATGAGAACTCTCTGTCTTTCATTTGAGATAATAATTCTCTTTCGTGGAAATCAGATATACACTGGACCATTTGTGTAACACTATGAGAAGACACGTATGATGCTGTGTTTGAACTATTGTCACAATGAGGCTTCAGGTCGCTGTCTCCCATGCTGGCAACAAATCTGACCAACTCGGTATTTTCAGAGACTGCCCACTTCTGCCTCACTAGAAAATCCACACACTGGAAATCTTCTTAACAACAGCTCTGTGTCTTTTATCTTCTTGTTCTGCATTATCACTGAATGCCATTTGTACTTGTTTGTAAACATTTACATTGCCTCGTGAGCATCTTTGAACAGAAAATTTATGTCTCTTACTTCCTTCATGTTTTTCTTAAACTCTTGTAGGGTGTGTACCAAGAGCTGCACCTTTACGAATGAATGGCTTATCCAAATCAGTAGTCACAGAGTCTAAGAAAAGTGATAAAAATCCCCATTTGGTTTTGAATTATCCCTCTCAAAGTAAAATTTAACGATCCTTTTTGTCAGATGGGTTTAGCTTTAACGATGACTAACAGAGTCTCAAGGATTGGCTGGTTTGGAAGCAGATACATTGGAATGGTGCAAGACACATTTCATATGTTATTTAAATGCAATTAAAAGGAGTGGTATAGGTGTTGAAATATAGGTTTGAAAAAATTGCATTAAAATCACATATTTTCCTTTCTAGTTTTTTTTACTTAATAATAATTTGCTATAAGATGTATTTCAAAAGTTGTGGGTCTTACCGAGAGCTTTCATTCGTTATGAAGAAAAAGGGGCTGGCCCCTATTATTAGGGAGTTAGAGGCTTCAAAAGTTTGTTGTCAATAACTTGTAACGGAATAAAAATTTCTAATGCATTATTTAAGCAAAGTGGTTAAGAAATTAATTTTGATTCCATCTGTAGTATTGAACTTGATGGTTTTCTAATATAAAGTCAGTTTTTGCAGAAACAATTTTAGCCGGTTCGGCCCATTTTCGTGGGGGTGTGCACGTTTAGAAGTTATGAAAGGGTTTCTTGTTATGCACTAACTGATACATGCAGCGCGTAAAGATGATTCAACATAAAATACCAATATGCTTGTTTTGATATGTATATTTTCATTTCATAAAAATGTACCTCTATGACTTTCTTTTAGTTGTTTGTTTCGTGCCCCTCTCTACATTTAGATGCATTCCGAGACTCAGGTAACCGATCGATAGCAGAGTCGCTAGCTGTATATAGGCCGACGATCGCCCAGACGACAGTGCGTGTGCTTGTAGAGCTGGACGTACACAAGTTTAAACGCCCCCCACGCCCCCCCCCCCTTTCAGTGTAACGAAGACATCTTGAATTGTTTCATTATTATAGACAATGAAGACAAGTGTAAAGTTCATTAATTGTGTTATTCTATATATTTTAGCGATTGTGGCCACGACCTACATGATATAATCTAATAATATTTACATATGTATTTTTGTATAAAATGTTACAACATATTTACACTTTTAACCCTTATCCTTATCACATATTGACCCTTATAATCCTTATCCTCATAACCTTATCCTTATAATCTTTTAAACATTATCCTTATAACCTCATACACCCTATCCTTATAACCTTATCCTTATAGAAGTTTAACTTATGAACTATGACAACAATCATACTAGTACTGGGTGAGCAGATACTCAGCAGAAGTTGTAAGCTATCTAAATTAGATAAAATGCGTCTCGAATAAGCGCTTCCTCATTATGACATGTAGGTCGTGACGAAAAAAGAGATTTAGGTCTTTGAAATATTGTTATTCGAAGATGAGCATCAAGTCTCCGCAAGATGCCACTCACTAATCACTGCAAGTCTCTGCACATAGTCACTCATTGATCACACGCTTAAACCGTTGGCTTTCATTGTCCTGGCTATCTGAAAATAGCATTAAAACTACAGCAGAAAATTAGCGCATGACATAATTGATATAGTTATATGTAGCATTAAATAACATTTTTATTATTATGAAACATTTCATATAAAGATGTACATATAATTAATTAAAAATAGATATACATATAATAACTTAAAAATCTCGAATAAGCGCCAAATGGTTGTCTATTGAAAAGACAACCACCGCCAACAAAGTTTGGTGGAATGAGAGACGCTTAACATATATATGTAGGTGTGGCCACAAGGAAAGTCAAACTAGTTTATATATTTTTTTTCTGGAAAACACGTTTGTTGCAATGCCCTTTGTAAGTTAAATAGCAATACACAATTACCAATGTTGGTCAGAAGAACACCATCACTACAAAACATCTCTTTTGCACGCCACGTGATTTCTGGGTTTTTAATAAAGAACCAACCATTTACAGAGACTAAACGATTCATAAAATTGTTAAGTCTAATGGCAGAAAGATTTTGAGATTTAACGTCGGAGCTGAAACGCCAGGACATCCTTGGCAACATATTTGACCACCCTATAGTTGAATGGGGAAGAATTCGATTCAAATCTGTAATTGTAGATTGCATAATTGCGCGAAAACGCAGTAATGGGATTTTGCCTATATCGTTAGCACCACAGTTAATAACTAAAATTTCTGGAGGAGATTCATTCCTTAATAAAAGTTTTATTTTTGGAATAATGTCGAACCAACTCATTCCTCCTTTACCTTGCCAAAAAATACTGTTAGTATGTCTTTCTAATCCCAAATTCACACCATCTATGGAGTTTTTGGCGTAGAAAGAATGCCCATTTAATAATCGATAAACCAACGATCCAAACAACTTTTCCACTACCTATATAAAAATATTATAAATGACTCTAGACATCATTGAATTTTAATATAATTCTGAAAAGCATTGGAACTCCATTTACCTTGTTTTTAACTCACCTGAACCGAAGGTTCAAGTGAGCTTTTCTGATCACCCGTTGTCCGTCCGCCTGTCCGTCCGTCTGTAAACGTTTCACATTTTTGACTTCTTCTCTAAAACCACAGGGCCAAATTAACCAAACTTGGTACAAAGCATCCTTATGAAAAGGGGATTCTAGATTGTTAAAATTAAGGGCATAGCCCTTTTTAAAGGGGAGATAATTGCGAAACAATGAAAAAAGGGTGCATGTCTTTAAAAATCTTCTCCTAAAGAACCACTGCACCAGAAATGCCAATATTTATAGAAAAGCTTGTATATTAAGTGAAGATTCTAAATTGTAAAAATTGTGACCCCCGGACCAAAATTGGGACCCCAGGCGGGGTTCAAAGCTTTACATAGAAATACGTAGGAAAAATGTTTAAAAATCTTCTGAAGAACCACTGCACCAGAAATGTCAATATTTACACAAAAGCTTGTATATATAGTGAAGATTTTAAATTGTAAAAATCGTGACCCCCAGACCAAGTCTGGGGCTCCAGGCGGGGTTCAAAGTTTAACATGTATAAGAAAAATGTTTAAAAATCTTCTTCTCAAGAACTACAATGCAACAGTTTGGGATATTGCTATGCATACATCCTTGACTATTGTAGATTCTAAAGTGTTAAAATCATGACCCCCGGACTATAACTGGGGCACCAAGAGGGGTTCAAAGTTTAACATAGAAATATATAGGGAACATTTTTTTAAAAACCTTCCTCTCGAGAACTACAATGCCACAGTTTGTGAGATTACTATGCAAGGATCATCAAATAGTGAAAATTTAAAATTTAAGAAGCCGTGACCCTCGATCTAATACTGGGGCCGCAGAAGGGGTTCAAAATTTAACATCGAAATATAGAGGGAAAATGTTTAAAAAACTTCTGGAGAAGATAACTACAATGCTTCAATTTGTGGGATGACTATGCAAGCATTCTCAAATTGTGAAGTTTCTAAATTATGGAAGCCGTGACCCCCAGACTAATATTGGGGACCCAGAAGGGGTTCAAACTTAACATAGAAATATATAGGGAACATGTTTGAAAACATGTTTGTGAGATTACTATGCAAGCAATTGTGGCTATTGTAGATTCTAAATTGGTAAAATCGTGACCCCCGGACTAATACTGGGGCCCCAAGAGGGGTTCAAATTGTAACAGAAGTCAATAGGTAAAATGTTTTAAAATGTTTTTTCTCTAGAACTACAACGCTACAATTTGTGAGATTACTATGCATGCAACCTTGGATAATGTAGATGCAATTTTTTTAAAATAGTGACCCCTGGACTAATCCCAAGATGAGTTCAAAGTTTAACGTTGAAGTATATATGAATAATGTTTCAAAATCTCCTTCTCGAGAACTACAATGCTTCAATTTGTCAGTTTACTATGTAAGCATCCTCAAATAGTGTAGATTCTAAATTATAAAAGCAGTGACCCTTGATCAAATACTGGAGCCCCAGAAGGAGTTCAAAGTTTAGCATAGAAATATAGAGGGAAAATGTTTAAAAATCTTCTTCTGGAGAACTACAATGCTTCATTTGTGAGATTCCCATGCAAGCATTCTTAAATAATGTAGATTCTAAATTATTAAAGCTGTGACCACCAGACTAATACTGGGGCCCCAAGAGGGATTCAATGTTTAACATAGAAATATATTTGGAAAATGTTTAAAAATTTTCTTCTCGAGAACTACAATGCTACAGTTTGTGAGATTACTATGCAAGGTTCCTCAAATAGTGTAGATTCTAAATTGTTAAAGCCAACCATAAACCCCGGACCAATACTGGGGCCCCAGAAAGGGGTTTAAAGTTTAAAATAGAAATAGCATATGCTACGAAATAGAATGTTACAAGGAACTGTTGTTCAGGTGAGCGATGTGGCCCATGGGCCTCTTGCTTAATTTCTGATTCTGAATGCCCGTAAGAGAAACTATTTGAAGCCGCCCCAATACGGAAGAAATGAGATTTGTAACGAGATTTTGGAAGACCGGCAATTTCAAGGGATTTATTTAATATTGAGCAGAATTGAAATCTTGTAAGGGGACTGCCGTTCAAATGCATGAATAGCTGACCACTAACATTTGGTCTGATTGACAGATATTTCTTCAACCATAATACAGGACATATAGTTTTGTGCTGGCTCCAACGTTATTAATACTCCCTTTAACACTCAATCAAAAGACTTGTGAGCAAAAACAATGATTTATTTGCAAAGAATGACAGTGATCTTGGAGTGACTGATGCTGTTAAAATGAAGATAGACACTGGAGACTATCACCCAATAAAGAATAGACCCTACTGTGTACCCTTAAATAAAAGACAGATAATCGACAAGGCCATACCGGATATGATAGACGCAAAGATTATTGAAAGATCACAGTCGCCTTGGTCATTTCCCTTAGTAGTGGTGAAGAAAAAAGATGGATCAGACCGGATGTGCGTCGACTTTATAAGTTTAAATAAGATAGTGAAACCAGTATCATTCCCGCTCCGTTGATTGATGGCATCCAATGTTTACTAGGTAAGGCAAAATATTTCACTGCATTAGATTCATAAAGAAAAAGCGGCCTTTGCATGTCACAAAGGACTATTCCAATTCAACCGGATGCCATTTGGGTTGAGTAATGCACCGACAGTCTTTCAAGAGCTGATGAACATAGTTCTTCAAGGACAGGAGGAGTTTGCCATCGCATACCTGGATGACATTCTTATATTCTCAGAGACACCGGAAGATCATTTTCGTCATATTTAAGACGTTTTCAATCGCCTAAGAAAGCATGGACTAAAAATGAAGCTAAAGAAATGTAGTTTCTTCAAGGAACAGACTGAATATCTTGGTTTCATCATTAATGAACATGGCGTTACACCTGATCCAAAGAAAGTCGAAGCTATAAGAAAGTTACCTGCGCCCACTACAGTCCGAAAAGTTCGTGGCTTTATAGGTATATGTAGTTATTATTATAGGAGATTTATACCAAACTCCTCTAAGATTGCAGAACCATTCATTGACTTAACCAGAAAGTAAGCAAGGTTTAAATGGACACCATGTTGCCAAACAGCGTTTGACTTTATTAAAGAAAGTTTAACGGTAGTGCCTTTGCTAGCATATCCAAATACTAAGCCGTACATCCTGTACACCGATGCCAAGACAATTGTATTTGAGCTTGCCTCACCCAAAGAACAGATGAGGGAGAAGATAAGCCAATATATTACTTATCCCACAAGCTGAATAAAACTCAAGAAAATGGTCACCCATAGAAAAGGAGGCATTTGCCCTTCAGAAATTAGACCATTATTTACACGGTGCTCAGTTTACTATAAGAACAGACCATAAGCCGCTCAAGTATATCTTAGAATCTCCAATGCAAAATAAAAAAACTCAACTATGGGCGTTAAGTATTGCAGGATATAACTGTAAGGTAGAGTACATAGAAGGAAGATTTAACTGCTGTGCAGATCTCTTATCCAGATTACCAACAGTCAACCTGTGAAGAGGAAGAGCAGTCAGAGCATGATGAACCAGATGTTAAGGACAATTTCTTTGAGGTGAACGTACTTAACTCAAATGCCTTTTCACTTAAGAGATTGGCCAGATGTGAAGTTAAGCATCACGACGAACTGATCAAACCCTTTATCGATCTACCAGAATAAATCAACATCAAAGAAAGTCAACAACGCGATGAGCAGATCAAGAAACTGAAGAATCGGTTAAATAAAGGAACAGCAACGGCAACCGAAGAAAAGAAGTTTCTGGAAATTGACGGTTTAATGTACTATCTTTCAGATGGAGACTCAGAGGGCCAAAGACTCCGCCTGTATGTACCACGTGAATTAGAACTTTTAGTAGTGCAGCAGTATCATGACGGACTTGGACATATGGGAGTAGATAAAACATATGACGTAATCAGACAAAAGTACTACATACCAAATTTATACAAAAGGTTATATTCTTATATAGAAGGATGTGTAGTATGCCAAACGAGGAGCAATAAGAAAAATCAACCCCCACTTCAAGAGACAGACATACCCCCTTTTCCAATGGCTAAGGTAGGACTTGATTTATCAGGACCATATCCAACATCCTTGTCGGGAAACAAGTACATAGT
Organism: Magallana hongkongensis; assembly: GCA_016163765.1. Classification (NCBI taxonomy): domain Eukaryota; kingdom Metazoa; phylum Mollusca; class Bivalvia; order Ostreida; family Ostreidae; genus Magallana; species Magallana hongkongensis. The sequence goes on from WFKH01011926.1 coordinate 61,864,205, forward strand.
CTCTTTTATTGACATTTACTCTGGTTGGCCAGAAGCCTTACCCGTTCCCGATAAGTCAGCTGACAACATTGTACATCTTATCTTAGAAGAAATATATCCAAGATATGGCTGTCCTCTTCAAATTCTCACAGACAACGGAACAGAAAATGTGAATAAGAAAGTGGAAGAAACCTTAAAAGAATTGAACATCAACCACATCAAAACATCTTATTACAGCCCTCAAGGTAAAGGCAAAGAGAGGGGTTTCGTAGAACTCTTCATGACGTGATGGCTAAGAAAATAACAGAAAACGCTCAAACATGGGATATTCATCTTAATCATAGTTTGGCAGCCATTCGTTTCCATCCTAACGATTCCTCAAAGTTTTCTCCATATTACCTTATGTTTAACAGAGATGTCGTATTACTTCTTGATACGTTAATGGAACCTCGAAGAGTTATGCAGGAGAAGACCAACACAAGATCGCCAATCAAGAACAACACAAAGCTTTCATGCTAGTACATCGCAATATGAAGGAAGCCAAGAAAACCAGAAAGCTCAGGCCGATAAGAAAAGCAAAGACGAAGATTTTCAGGTAGCTATAGGTGACCCTGTCTACCTAAAGAACAACAGAAGACAAAATAGGTTAGAACAAAAGTAGCTACCATATTATCAATCATAGAGCAGAAGGAACCAGTTAGTTTCGTGGTGAGTGATCAATTGACTGGATTAACCACCAAATGCCATGCACGACAATTAAGACTGACAGACATTTCGCACTGGCCTCTTTCACAAAATACTGAAGATGGTGGAAGAACTCTAAGAAAACCTAACTATGTGGTGCCACCAGAAGATGAATCGCAACGGAAAATGAAGACATGCAACCAGAACCATTAGAAAGAGCTATACAGTCCAAACAATGGGAAAGAGAAGGATCTTCAGACGATAAGGATATACCCCTAGCTGAACTTCAAAGACGTATACGAGCTAAGAAGATCATGGATGATCAACAGTATAAAAATGAGAGCGATCAGACCGTAGATTCAGAATCGGATGAGACCCCTGAGTCAAAACAATGTGATGAAAATAATGGTCAAGACTTTGAAATACCCTTAGATAACACAAATTTACACTTAGACGAAGATTAGGAAATAGATGAAATAGTCCCTAAAGTAGGTCTAGGCTTCAAACCAATCCCTAAACCGCGTAAATCAATCCCTAAGCCCTGTAGACAGAATAATAATCAAGAGTGTGTGTTGGCTATAATGAAGGAATTAGCCAAATTGATAAACTAAATAAGTTATATTTATCGTACATGTAGATGTAAATAATCTTGAATAAGCTTAGCTTTGTATATATTGCATGCTTTTAAAAAGGTTTGACAGGATGACCCCCTGTGACATTAAACAGATAATGAGATACGCCGACTAGCAAACGCGGACATAGCACCTCGGTCATTTGTATATGCTAAGTTGAAGAGATTTATCATATACTCGAAATACACGAGACAGCGACTAAGTAAAGAAACTATAAGACTTATTTTTGTAAGTGATTTAAGATTATTGGTAAAAACAATCAAATACTGCGATCGGCATCTTGAGTATGGGACAAGGTTGCTCAGGTTTTCATGGTTCACTTTCATTAAACCATATTATAATCATGAAAGTAATTTCAAAACCACTGATTTTTCAGTATTTCACAAAAAATAACTAGATATTATATAAGTAAAGATTTCTGAAATACTAAAAGTTATTAAAAGTTTTCTTTATGAATACACTTATGGCGGAATTGCCAGTAACTAATCTACAATTCGTGAAATCATCATCTTGGATGAGAAGTCCTTGTGGTTTTGACTTTGGCAACAGTAATAACGATAGGACTTTGTATTAAGAAACGAAAAACTATTAAAAAATGGGGAGGTATATGCTGTGGTGGTTGCTGGTCAGGTTGTCGAAAAAGGGATAGGGACGGAGATAAGAAAGGTTCTTCCAAAGACACTGCATTTTGTTGTGTGAATCCGGAGAAATGGACCTCTAGTGACACCATTGAACTTAAACCAATCCCGAAAAACATTAGGATCCAAGAGAAACCCCGACGGAGCGGAAGGCTCGAAACTCGCAAAATGACAAATAGTACGGGGACAATTTCGACCAAACTAGCACGACAATTACTTGGAGAGAAGAAAGATGAAGAATCTTCAGGGGCAAATATTATAGACCGGACCCAGAGCTGGCACGTAAATACCTGGAAAAGAAGGCCGCGATTTCTACGCAACAGAGGAACGCAGGAGATGCTTCGCGAGAAGTCGTCTCGCCATCCGCGCCAACCCTCTATCCACGGGTGCCGATGATGTATGAATAATTAAGCTGCAGCCGTGAAGAAGTTGTGTATTCCGTATAAAAGAATTGTGTGATTTTGTGAAAATATTAATACAAAATGTGTAAAAAGTGCTAATTTTTTCGTATTCGCTCTGAAGAACTACAGAAAGAAACCGATGGACTCAAACCTATGAAGCTAGTACAATAACTCCACCCCTTAGAAGAAAGCAATATT
>WFKH01011926.1:61870964-61897970 GCA_016163765.1 Magallana hongkongensis
CATGACACACCCTCAGGTCATAAGCAATCTTTGTGTGAAGTAAGAACATCCAATGTTTCTCCATAAGAAAGATATGGACCGGACAAAAATTTTGCACTTTTCCTGCCACTGACCTTGACCTTGCACGAATGACCTTGGTTCAAGGTCGTGACACACCCTCAGGTCATAAGCAATCTTTGTGTGAAGTAAGAACCACCAATGTTTCTCCATAAGAAAGATATGGACCGGACACGAATCATGTACTTTTTCTGCCAGTGACATTGACCTTGCCCGAATGACCTTGGGTCAAGGTCATGACACACCCTCAGGTCATAAGCAATGTTTGTATGAAGTAGGAACTTCCAATGTTTCTCCATAAGAATGATATGGACCGGACACGAATTTTGCACAGACAGACGGACGGATAGACGGACGGACGGGCAGACGGACAGACGGACGGACAGACAAGATGATTCCTATATACCCCCCCCCCCCAAACTTCGTTTGCGGGGGGTATAAATAGATGATATTTTGTTAAAATTTTTCTCTCAAATCCCCTATCCACATTGCTGTTTTTGTGACATTACAGCGAGACAGTCGAAGCTGATTTTTTTTCACTACTACTGTTGATACATGATTTATAAGAGAGAAGAGAAATCAGGAAAACAACACCATGTTACTTGCGAAATTCAAAAACAGTCATTAATTTTGTAAATAGGTATTTAAACTCGCTTGCGAAAAAATACGTTAAATGTAATGTCGGTAATAGACGATAAAATGATGGTGCAAAAAGGATCAAAAGTAATAAATATTTCTCTTTTTGAGAATGAAGCACTTATGTGTATTTTTAATTATAATCTAAAATTGCTGAAACATAGGTATCGAATTTAATGATCTCTGTTCATGTGTTTTTGTTACATTTTGCTTGTTAGCTCCTCGGCAGCTTAAATAACTAAGATGTATTTCAAGGTGGGGTAGACGTTTGATATTTGGTTGCTTCAAATATCCTTAATTATCTTATCGTGTTTTCGTTTTTTTAATCGCATGTGGATTCACTGAAAGTGTATCTGAATATTCAAAATGTTTTTGTTCATTTTTGTTCATGTTGTTAGGCATGTACAATTGTATAGATAGTTATTGACAGTTTTTTCTTCAAACAATTAAAAAAGATTAAACGAAGTTATGAAAAAAAAAATATAAATCACAATTTGATGGTCGTGACATATTCGACAAGTATAACAACCGTTAATGATACAACGCCGCTTAATAATATAAATGGCATTAAGCGTTGCAATTGCAACGCCTAATGCTATAAATTATTGCATTAACAGTTGACATCGCCAACGCCTAATGATATATCGCCGCTTAATGATAGAATTGTATCATTAAGCGTCACAAATGCACAGCAGCTTTAACGCTTAATGAAACAAGCAAATATCTACACCCTCAACCCTAATGATACAAACTTTTTATCAGTAAGCGTTGCAGTCGCACCCTTTAATGATATAAAATTATAAAATTAAAAGCAGTCTTTTATGAAATAATACATTTTCATTTCCCTTTACTAGAATTTGCTCAGCATTAGTAATATTTATGATGAAACTTAAAGACAGACAAATGGCTGAAGCTAGCAATCACTAACAGCAGCCACTAAGCCCATAGATGCTAGAAGCAAATAAAATCATTAAAGTACTGCGAGTCCTTGAACAGAAATTACTTTTTGCTTTGTCGTTGGCATATTATAATTAATATCAAGATGATTAAAGATGATTAAAGATGATTAATGCAAGAATAAATTTTATGTGTTTGATGTTTGTCAACTTCGAAGGCAGAAAAGCCCGCTTGGATAAGGATTATTAAGTATATTATAGAAAATCAATTAAAAACTGATCTTGGTCTACGGGTCATAAGTAATGGTACTGATAATTCCATAGACTTTTTTTTTTAAATGTAGTGTACAAAATGAAAAGGTATAATTTAAAGTAATAAAACTGCGCCTTAACCGTCACAAAAAAAGATTAAAACACATTTTTAATAATAACAAAAATTCTGAAAAAGTTTAAAATGAAATTTAAGTGTTTATATCTGCTAAAGATGCTGTCGCTACATTAAATCTACCTGTAAATCAAGCTCGGGTTTTTTACTTACTCAGGAAACGATATGCACCAATCTTTAAGAGGTAAAATTTTAACAGGGGGACAGTCAAACATCTAACGTACGGTTTTTCATCTCATATGGAAATCAGCGCCTGACGCAGTCGGAAACGCCCCAAATTTTAAAGCGAATTAAGGGACTATTTTGCCTCAGCAATAAAGTTATGACACCTACAAGGGTCCATTTAACTCACCCGAACTTTGTCATTTTTTAACATTTCACAATGCTATAGGGGTAAAATGTGGACTATTATATCCCTTATCTTTAAAGTGTGCATCAAACAAATGCCAGGGCAAGAGACCTATAGGGCTATCATTTCTCGTTCTCAGTTTTGGGCTGTAGGGATACCACGAGGTGGTTCCCAGGGGTTTGGACTCATTTCAATGATTGATATCTCCTTCGATTTTGATCACAAAATATAAACACTAGGGATTAGAAGAAGACTCTCATTAGATGTATTCATTACAAGCTTTAGAAGGCGTCTATGACGTATAAAAAGGTCCATTTAGCTTACCCGAACTTGTAATGGATACATCTAAGGGTCCTGTTATTGGCTGCTAGCTTCAGCCTGGTAGACATAATTGCATTTAGATGGATGATAGACGGGCATATTTAAATCAAAAGATTCAAGTTTTAAACACAATTTGTAATTCAAAAGTGAATTTTATTATTGGTAATATTAACTGTATCATTAGAATTTGGAAGCTAAAACTTTATGTGGTCAACTACTGTGAATCAAGTGTGATAGCACCATCTCTAGTTAGAGAGATGCTGGCCATACTTAAACAGGTCGGGTATACTACCTAATATGGATAGCATTGTTTAACATGTGACAATATTTACGTCAAACAGGTTCTCCAATCCAGTGAATGAGTCGCAAAGCATGACGGTCTACAACGTGTTTACTATTCAACACATACACGTGGTTTGTGGCTGTTTTATACACAATATTTAATTGCTTCCCGGAAAATTCGTACAACTTGATTTTTACTTTAGAAGGTAAAAAAGGAAAGATTACGTACCGTAGACTTTGTTCCATACTCACATTGAAAAATACTGTTGTTTTAATTTATCAATTGATGCTTCAAAAATCGATCAGTATCAATAGACTGGCATACATACGCATACAAGTACAAGCAAATTCTGATAAGGAAAAACTGCATAATTGTTTATTGGTGACTTAATTATTGTACATCATTAATAAATGCAGATGTAAATTTTTAACATACGTAAATAGCCACGATAGTAGAAATGCACAAATATACAAATACAGAAGTACAAGTTATGTATTATGTAGTATTTTGTATGCTAAGCATTCTGATGAGTGTCCCTGAAGAATTTCAAAATTCTACTAATGTTGTCCCAAACCTGGGGTATCACGTGAAAAACGTACTCACTGCTTCTAATATAATAGGACGTACCTCTCTTTTGAACTTTGACGATGGGGTATTTAAATAGGTTGATATAAGGCCTCATAGGCAATATTTTTCAAATGTGAGCATATAAATGAAAGATCAGACATGATTTTCCATATTTATTTCATTAATTCTGAAAAATAATTGAAAATGAGTTTCCAAAGAACAATTCAAAATGGTATATATTTTCAATACGCTTTGTATACACTGAAACTTGTAGTAACCCACAATGCCTTGCAACTCATTCATCTGATTGGTTTGTCAATAAAAGTAAACAGATAGCTAATTTTGTATGCAAATTTATGCCGACGTCACAAAATCTAGTGGTCTCGACCTGTCAAAATTAATACTAGTATTCATAATAAGGTAATTTTAATCATCAGCCTCGGAAACATCAATGACCTTACCTTGGAGGTTAAAATTTACAAATTTAATGATATTATTATCTTTAGTTTAAGAAGTTTTTCTTTTTATTTCTAGTTTTTATTTCATGTACAAGGAGATTTAAAACATCGAGATTGGGATAGGAAACTTTGAGCGCTACTTCTTTTTATCTTAAAATCTTCATATTATCCTTTTACATTATCCCAAAATATTTGCTTATTGGAATTATATATAATGCTTTTTATCTACATTCATCACTTATAACCTAATTCGAATAATTTATATTTTAAATAATTTTGAATCGAAAAATATATATTTTATGTAATTTTGAAATTCTACAAATTATTCAAAAATATCGAATACAAATGCAAATACACGTTTCAAAAAGCGTTCCCCTTGATAGCATGAGCTCCATAAGATGGTTTGTCAGAATATAAATAAACCCATGGATTAAAGAGAAAGAAAGCCCAATATGATTAAAATACAGATATCTATAATAGCGCAGGGCGCTATATATGTGCTATTGTTGAGATCTGTATTTAAATGAGATTGATGAAAGCCCTGTCCGTAAATCTGTTATTTATATTTCCTAAAAGCAATGATTTTAATTTAACTGAATATGGAGGGTTATATGTGTGCTGATTTACTTACTTGTGTATAAAGACAATCATATGTAATTATTTGCATTTCAGTCCTTACTGTCGTTAACTTGCAACGTAGTAACACCACAATCATCTGTTTTAACTTTAGGTATCACACTGGGATTTTTATGAGTTCATCGAATTCTCTACTATGTCCTCAATGTGTACATTGTATTTTGGACCGATGATAACGGAATATGTAATAATTATATTAATAGTTGATTTGTTCCGGTTACCTCAATTACTAGAAGTAATATAATATTAGAGATATGCAAATATTTACATTTTTCATTCACAGTATAATAATAGTGTTGTGTCATATTTCTTCTTAAATTTTACAACAAGCAGTCTAATAGTAGTAAACAAATCTTCCAAAATCATTGCAATATATAAATTAGAATAACAGTATTCCAAAATATTGGATCACCCTTGCTTTTTACACAAACACTGTAATTTTGAAGTTATATTTATATCTGCACACATTTGGAATATAAAGGTATCAAGGATATAACAAAAATTAATCTTCATTTACGACAAAATTAACAGAAACGAGTGCACAATTTAATAAATGTTATATGTATGTGTATACTACAGATGATTTCTACATGCAGATGACATATGGTTGCACTGTGACTTTTCTATCTGTAACAATCTGTATTAACAGACTGAAATACAGATAGGACATAATACTGAATAAAAAGATGTATGAATACTTTAGTCATTTTATTTTCAGAGCAAGGACAAAGTATTTTTTCATAATTATCAATAACTCAAAGTATGATTCTTATTTTTATTGTGCATATCTGTACAATTGAACTGACAATAGCTTCATATCTTCAAAACTACAGAAGGAGTTATCTGGACAAATGATGTACCGTGTGTGCAATATAACGGAAAAAGGTACTAAGTTCAATATATGTAGCTGGTATTTCAACAAAACAAAATACAGGTTATATGCACATCTTGTGTATATGTACAATAGAACTGTAAAAAATAGTTTTATCTTGAAAACTGACTAGAGTTATCCGGCCAAATGGGGCACGCTATATGCAACAATTTGTTAAGAAATGACTACGTTCTACAAATGGTATTTTTCTCATGTTTTCTAAAAAAATAAAATCTGAGTACAGTGAAGCCTCATTTATCCAGACTATTTTGTTTCCAAGTCCAATCGTCCGGATAGGTGAGGCTTCTGGATATCTGAAATGAGTCTATTTTGTCATAAATGATAATTTATGTTTTAATGGGTGTAAATACTGGAGGTTTTTTTTTTGCCTTTCATACTAAATAGCAAAAAAGAAGATTTTTCCTTTGATAGTCACTTGTTTTAATACAAGGAAACCCTGCTTATTATTGTTTTTAGTGAGGAAATATTAACCAAATTATAATAATAGCAAAACGCAGCTAAATAAACTGTGTTTAAGTGTGTAACGAGCCTATTTACGTTAGGTTTTTAACAATTTATATCTATATACGTCAATTTTCCACCAATGCACTTCCGATCAATTGAAATGCTTTCCTTATTGTTTTCTTCCTATACTTCAGGTTTCGGCTTAATCTAACAAGGCATTCATGAGACACTTCTTTAAAAATAACTTTTTTGAATATAAATATCACAAAGCTAAGAAAAAGTTCCAGATTTATTAAGCACATTCTTCCTTTGGAGTAGAGGAGTGTTCTAAAAAGTGATGTCACTTGACAGATGCACAGTGTAAAGATACCCAAGCCACGTGCAGTGAGGCGTGACTAATCCCGTCTAACCAGCACTGTTGGTAATATTTGAAAGTGATTTGGGAAGTCAGAGTGTTTATACCAGCTAGTCATGGGGGATAGAGGTGTGAAACTTAATTGACAGGCGTAATCTTTCTATTGTATTAATCGGTGTACCATTAAATTTTACCGTCCGGTTAAATGAAGCAAAAATTAAAGTTAAACCGTGTTTTGTGGTAAAACCAGACCGTTCGGATCAGGAACGCGAAATTTCGGAAATATGGGACAAAATAACGTTTTAAAAAAATCTGTTTCCAAATAAAATCGTCCGTTAACTGAGGAGTTCGGATCTCTGGCGTCCGGATATATGAAGCCCGACTGTACTATGAACATCTTGATATCTAAACAAATGGTCTGCAAAAAGAAAGAAAATAAAAAACCCCATATTATCTTGAAAACTGTAGAAGGAGTTATTTGGACAAATAAGGTACCCTATCTGAAATATTATACAATGAAATGACTTAGTTCAACAGCTGGTATTTTCCGCATAAATTACTAAAAATCAACATCCTTGAGTATGCACATATCTGATATATGTAAAAGTGATCTGAAAAACAAAAAAAAAATCTTAACTTGAGAACAGTAGGAGGAGTTATCTAGATAATAAGGGTACCCTATATTCGCCCAAAAAAATGATCACAGCTGGTATTTTTCATAAATTATCAAAAACCAAAACCCAAGTAATCTGCACATCTCTGATATATGTACAATTGATCTGCAAAACAAAACCTTCTTATTTGAAAAACTGTTTGAGGAGTTCTCCGGACAGTAGGGTTAGCTTACTGTAATATAATGCAAGTACTCCATATGTAATATTATGCACGAAAATGACTACAGTGCCGCTATCCATTAAGCTTACACTGGATAGGATATGAGGCTGGATACAGAATGCAGGATAAATGATACAGAATAAAAGATCGAATAAAACTGTTCTATTCTATCTATCCTATCCTGCATCGATCAGCTAATCAAAATTGAGCTTGAGTTCAAACATATTCCATAATTGTTTTTTACAGAACGAATTATCAATGGTAATCTTGTTATAAAACTTCAGTGAAATTTAAATTACTACTTTTGCAAATATGTTTTAAAACAAAGCTGAAATAAATTATTCTGCTCAAAAATTTCTTATTTGAAGATTTCAAAAGAATTGATAATTTTTTTTTTCGTTTTTTTGAAAATGTCATTCCAAAATTTTTATCTGATAGGATAGAATGGATAGGATGGATAGGATAAAATGAATAGACTAACGATTAAAGAATGCATTATACAGGATACTTGTTACTGACTATAATAGAGGTTAAGTTGTAAACGTTATGGATAATGGCACTGTAAGTTCAACAGCTTTTTTTTGCATAAATTATCAAAAATCAAAATCCCAGTAATATGCACTACTTTAATATATGTACAATTGGTCTGCAAGACTAATTTGGTACCCCTTAGGCAGCCGCCCGCTCGCCATTTTAATATAGGATTTTTTTACGAAAACCCCAGTTAAAATGTAGCAAATCCACCTAATTCTCTCTGAAGTGTTAACAGATATTGTATTTGATAATATAAATCGTTCAGAGGTTAAAACTTTGCCAGTTATGTTTGTTTTACAAAAGATAACCCTACGAAATGGACTGAACTATGCATATCGTTTTTAAAAATAAAGTACTATTAATAGTCATTAGTTGTCTGCAGCCCGAGGAACAGTTGTATATCAATAAGAGTGATAATATCTAGCTGTGGATACAAAATTATCTATCTATCATCCATCTATCATCGATCTTTCTTTCTTTCTTTCTTTCTTTCTTTCTTTCTTTCTTTCTTTCTTTCTTTCTTTCTTTCATAATTAATGAAGAACTTGTACAAAACAGTACAAGCACTTGTAATAATAAAAATAACATTTTACTTATGCTGAACAAATATAGGGAAATGAAATAGTGTTGTTGTTTCATAAAAGACTGCTTACAGTTTTACAATTTTGTATCATTAAAGGGTGCTACTGCAATGCTTAATGATAAAAAGTTTGTATCATTAGCGGTTGAGGGTGTAGATATTTGCTTGTTTCATTAAGCGTTAGGGCTGCTGTGCATTTGTGACGCTTAATGATACAATTCATATCATTAAGCGGCGATATATCATTAGGCGTTGGCGATGTCAACTGTTAATGCAATAATTTATAGCGTTAGGCGTTGGAATTACAACCTTAATGATATTTATATCATTAAGCGGCGTTGTATCATTAACGGTTGTTATAGACGAGCAACGTCAAAGTAGTGTTAACATGTCTTACTAAAATTGTCACAAAAGGCTAAAAACACAATATCTTTGTATATTTGCATTCAGAAAGAGTTGGCTAATCCGAAATGACAAGAAGGTGAGTTTGTGGAATTTTGATCTTAAGGACCCTTTTCTCGTGACGACAGTCATATATGTTTGATTATTGATTTTTGTTGACACGAATTAATTCGTGATCGCTAGAAACTATAGCTAACTTGAGAGCACGTTTTCCACGAAATTTTACGCGACGTCTTCATACGTCCGATTAGATGAAGTAACCATGGTAATTTAAAATAAATGAATAATTTGTTGTTTTATGTAACGTGGTGATCGACAGTACCACATTTTAAGTATTTCTTTCTATGTACATACAGACTAATAGTTGAAGATAAAAACAGATATACATGTAAATACCGGTATATACAGAAACTTGGTTTATTTGGAGATTTACACTAATTTTCATCCAAACGTAACGGATATTTACAAACACTTTTTGTATGCAGTGATCATTGTTCTTGTATAAAATACCAACGAAGTCATCATGCCGTGCGTATATTTGATCGAAGGTTAAGGAACAACGGCATGATATTATGTATAGTAACCCTCAATATATTAAATAAGGCACCTGTAAGTATGTACATGCCAGTCATGTTTATTGTTCGCAATTGATAAAAATTGTTTCTTTAAGAACGTCATACTTCTTGATAAAGAAGGCTGAATTAATCATTTTAAAAATGGTAAACATTTGCGCGGCGATATGGATTTACAACTGATAAATTGTAATTTATATATTGCAGTGAACACTATAAAATTTCATAAAAAAATAAGAGAGGATAAAGTGAGTTAGAAATAATGATTTTGCATGGACAGTTGAGAACATTATTACATTTATACTATGTTGTGGTAAATGCTTTTAATTCCGGTGTAGACCCGACAACACGTGCATCAACAACAACTCTATCCTTAGCACTGGGAGGGGGGGGTGTTTAATTCAGTGGTATCTTTTAAAACAGCTAGATCCGTTGGATTCATAGGGGCGGTTTTGTTGTCTATCTCTGATTATCCCCTGATAGTTGTGTTATACTATGGGAGGCAGATTAGAGTAAGGGCCCGAATTCGATTTCCTCCTTCGTACTTGGCACTCACTCTTGATCTGGGTATACAAGAGGTCTATTCCCACCTCAGTCAGGTTAGGGGCGGGGAGGGGGGGGTGGTCCAAACCGATTTTTTCTGGGTTACACCGGTGTATTTACATTTATGGATTATTACATTATTTGTGACTATCACTGGCCTTTAAATGCAATTAGTATTTCATCAATACATTTCCAGTTATTTTCTACTTTTATTTAAGGTGTAGGCATTCATGTAAATGGGAATATACATAATTATATAAAACACAACTTTCAATCTTTCATGTAATTTCGATTCTTTATATTTTTTTATTTATAAGAAACGTGTCACAAGTTTAACGAATAAACGTGATATTACATGTATCAGTATGACTTTTTCTACAATAAATGTTTAGCTTATATATTAATATAAATTAAAAACAAAGAGTTAGCGATGGTAAGACGTCAAGGTATTGACGATGCAAATATCAAGAACTAAATACATGCAAACGTTTGTTTATCCCACTGCTTATCGTTTTATTTTATTTACTACCTACACACAACTCCAAACGAATTCCATACGTGTTCAATCCTTTTCTGTTAAAATAACCACTCATCAGAGCAATAATGATATTGCTTAGTTAATCTAGCTTCTTTTATCAGTTTATTTTTGATCGTGATTCCTTTGTAGAATTTCGTTTAATATTGGCAAATTACTTCCTTGGATTCTCAGTCTACGTCTCCAATACAACAGACATACTACAGGGAACCCTGTGTTACAAGGACGACAACTTTACACTAGACACCATACCTGCTGTCTTCACCACCACCTGTCCTGTACATGGACAATACGTCATCTACTACAATGAGAGACTACCAGGAGTTTCCTACCCTTACGGATACTCTACTGTAGTTGCCATTTTCGTCTGTGAAGTGGAGGTGTATGGTGAGTGTTCCTTATTTCTAGAATTCAACCTTAAATAATGATGCTATGTGTGTACATTTGTCAATAAAACTTCAATGCACATTTGGACCAGTAATACTCCGTCCAATGACAGGTAATTTGTTTTGATAAGATTTTAAAATTAATAATTTTAATCCTAATCTTAATATAATTAAAATAGCTTTGAAAGGATAACGTGTAATTCTAATTTAAACTCACTTTATATTTGCTATAGAATGCAGGATTGTTGTAGCACTGATATGAACACGAGCATGCGCTTTTATCACATCCCCTGTATCATCATTCTTTTATCTTACATTCAATACATACTTTAAGACACAGCTGTTCTTCAAAATCTAAGTACCTGGATTGTTGGTGGTGCATTTCTGCAGTCAAAACATAGACATCATGTTATAAATAATTGTATATAGATGACGTCACAATCAAAAACATGCAAAATTAATATTTTTATTTAAGAAATTAATTTGATATTTTTTGTTTTGATCCACGTATCAAAGATTTAAAATGACAGCGAATTGATGGAAAAGTGTTCCATTTTGTTTGATACGTCGATCAAAACATTAATTTTAAGATCTGTTAATTATCGGGGTTTTTTTCAATCCATGAAACGTCGAGTGTCATTCAACAAAAAGTTTAAGTAATACATGCATAATTGAAGCGTCCAGTAGGAATACACATAACATTAACAGCTTTAAAATGGATGCACCTTCAGTTGATGCAGAGTATTGAGCTGAATTAAATGGATTTAATGCGAAATGAAATAAGTAATATGAAACTGCTGTATTGAGAACTAAGAGAAAAAGATGCAATGTCCTATGGTATTCTTTAAGGGACAGCAAAAGTATTTAAACCTGGTAATGGTAAAATGCACCGGTGCAGTAAACGTGACGCAAGAGGACGAGACCGTGGACAAAAGCGTTTGGATCTCGACAAAGTATTCTTTGTGGAGTTATTCCAAGTACGGGTTGATCATGGCCTTTGCCGTCAACAAGCGGTATTTCCTGTTTGGGATGTATTTACTGCCAGTAGAGAGTCTACAACCTGCCATACTGGATGCAGGACGTGCGTGCAGTCGAGGCATCGACCAGGCCTGGGTTACCCACGGATATGTCTAGAAACACAACGTGGTGCCCTGGAATGTTTTAAAAAAATCACTAACAAATTTGACGACTTACGATCGAATTAATAATATTCTTTTAATCATTAGCTATAAAACGATTTAATGTAATACTATTCAAAAATACCGGTTAAAATGATTTGGAATGAATTCCCAAGTCTAATTTTTTTTTGGTATAAAAAAATTATTCAATTTAACTGAATAAGTTACGACTCTGCCATAAGTTCATTTGTAAAACGCAGCCCTGGACTGTTCTTAGGACATAAATTCTGATGAACTACACCTGGCAACTCCACGTAATCCGACCCTTTTGATCAATCTACCGTTGTGATAATATAACTAACACTTACATGCATCTGCGTTATCTTATTTGGTATGTCAATCACAAAGTATTTATTTCCTTTATTGCTTAAATTAAAAAAATCCATAGAGACCAAGAAGTCCTTTTGTTAGACCTTAAATACATATAGCTGTTACTAAATGTGAAATGATTAATTTAATTTTTGTCAATAAAAAAGTGGTCCGTTATAAAAAAAATTGTCTCATCATAATTTTAGTTCTTTATTTTTTTTTCCATGACGTGATAATTTTAGAGCGGCTTAGAAGGGCCAGATGAAAAAATAAATAAATCATATTTGTTCAGACGAATAGGTTATTTGTTCGGACGAATTAGGATTTGTTCGGACGAAAAAACTATTTTTTCGGACGAATAAGTTATTTGTTTATATGAGGAGTAATAAGTTATTTGTTTATATGCGGAATAAATACTCCTCATATAGATAAATAACTGATTCGTCCGAACAAAAAGCTTATTCGTCCGAATAAATCCTAATTACTCTTCATATTAACAAATAACGTATTTGTTCGAACAAATAGCTTATTCAACCGAAAAATCCTAATTCGTTCGCACAAATAGCTAATTCGTCTGAACAAATAACTTTTTCGTCGGAACAAATCATAATTCGTACGAACAAGTAACCTATTTGTACGAACAAATAAGATTTATTTTTTTTTATCTGGCCCTTCCACATGAACAAAATTAAATTATTTCCCTTTTAGTAATAGTAATATGTCTTAGACTCTGATCTGGCAATGATGTAGATGAAAGGGGGAGGGAGGTCTGTAATCAAGACACCCCCCCCTTCAAATAATAAATTGCTATATATACACATAAGTGTTATATTAGCTGATATTTATACAACATCTGGCATGCTTTTCTGTCATGCTCAGTTCTCAAAATCTTTGCATGGTTTTTTTTTATATAAAGTAAAATCATTATTACAGAACCTGAACTTGTGCAGAAACATTACACTGTCAGGTACATTTAATAATTAAGATCAATTTTCTGTAAATATCAAAATTTGGTGGTCCCGCAGAGTCACCGATTTTCTTCATGTTTTGTGTTTTTATATCCATTGGAATATAAAGATGCATGACAACCTTAAACGGTTGCTATGGAGACCGGTGCCATGGTAACAGAGACAAAAGATTTAAAAAATTGCCATTTTAAGCTATTTTTTTTTAGACATATAGCAAGTAATTGCAGCATTTTCAGTAACACAGAATAAAATAATTAGGTAAAAAATATTGTCTATTTTTAAATTATAGAAAATTATTTATGGGCAAATATCCAAAAGTTGCACAAATAAAAAAAAAAACCAAAATAGTTGTGTTATTTTGGCAACAAAGATAATATATATGAAAATTGAAATATGTTGCTATGATACTAACAACTAAAATCACAAAAATCTGCATATTTTGAGGTACTTTTGAATAATTTTTACTCATACCTGTAACAATATACTTTAAAATAACTTGATTGGATTAACCAAACATGCTCTCAACTTTCATGTAATATCAGTTGAAGCTGTTTTTTAGCAAAAAAATAAATTGCCGTTGCTATGACGTTTCGAACAATTAAAAATTTCTGAATTATTTTCTTAAGATCACATATTTCCTTAGCAATGGCAGTTTAACGATGCTCAATAATGCTTAAATATATTTGATATAAAAATTTGGCATGTTTCCCACAAATAGCAACAAAGAATGGTTCTAAATTGTTTTAAAAACAATCATTTTTGCTTTACAAATTCACTATGGTTTTCTTCATTTTTTTTTCTTATTTCGAACCTTGTTGTCATAACAAGTGTCATTTTTTTTATCGGACGTGTGTATTTTAAAGACAGCTATACATCTATGAGTTTGGTTCAATGATAACTTCTATAGTATTTAAAAAATACGAAAAAAAATCATGTTTTTAAAAAAAAATTCGGTTTCCACGGAAACATTCTTTAAATGTTTATTTGCCCACCAATGTTTATCTATAATTTGAAAATTGACCCTATAGTTAATTCAAAATTTTACATTTCATAACTTAGATAATGCTTACTTTCTATATTGCCTGAAGATTTGCCATTTTTCTATCTTTGGTCTCTGTTACCATGGCAACAGTAGCCCTTAGCAACAAATTTATGTTATCTAGCTACTTATTACATCAATCCATATATTATTGTATGCAATATAAAGATAACTGGTGATTATGCGTGCCTGAACTCCTATATACTATTTTGATTTTTACATAAAATTGATCTTAAAAACTGAGATTATGATCGTTGAGCAAATTGAGGAAAATAAAAAGATGAAACTTTATTCAATTTTACAATTTTGTATCATTAAAGGGTACAACTGCAACGCTTAATGATATAAAGTTTTTACCATTAGCGGTTGAGGGTGTCGATATTTGCTTGTTTCATTAAGCGTTAGGACTGTTGTGCATTTGTGACGCTTAATGATACAATTCTATCATTAAGCGGCGATTTATCATTAACAGTTGGACATGTTAACTGTTAATGCAAGAATTTTTAGCATTAAGCGTTGCAATTGCAACCCTTAATGCTATTTATATCATTAAGCGCCGTTGTATCATTCACGCCTGTTAGAGGGGCCTCTCTTTAATTTGAAAATCAAGGCGCACTTAGTCAACATTTGTATAGCGATACTTTATCACCGTACATTGTCAAAGGTGATTTTAATATATCGATACATGTTTCAGTGTACCTGAGATAATATCTGACGGTGTGATATATTGTTTTTTTTAACTAAATGTATTTACAATGAATAAGCAACATTACAATTTGTTTTTAGTGTTGGTTGGTTTTACTTCTTATAGGATGTCCAGGAGGGTTTTACGGGACTAACTGTTCTATTACCTGTCCAGATACCAATTGTTACTGTCACTTAGAGACGGGCACTTGTCAGGTCTGCAAACCTGGGTACAAAGGTTTCCTGTGTAAATCAGGTAATTTATGTTCTATTGTACACTTTTAAACATTTGTACTATATGTCTTTAACTAATAAACAATTTTTAATTGTCAATGACTTTTACACCCCTAAACAAAAAGAATAATGTAAAGAAAGTATTTCATGGAAAAGTGACCGACACGGGGACGCGTACCCTGTTTGGCGAAAATGCGATTTTGTAAATACTGACCAATGAAATACTTTCTTAAAATTATTCTTTTGTTTAGGGGTGTAAAAGTCACCAGCGCATACGAAGCGCGCATGATGATGGCTAATTGATTACATAACAATTTGACAACACATTAGAGGTGATAGAAACTCGGACTATACTTAATCCGCACACAAAATCTAATAAAATCCTTGTTCATTAACTTTTTCACCTATACAATTTACCTAAAAGATCAATTACTTACAAGAGCAACAGATGACAAAACATAAAAGACATAGATTTTAGCAACCCTGATTAAAGGTGAATACTTTATGTAATGTTACATAACACTTACCCAGAAAAGTAAATTGAGACATGCCATCGGATTAAAAGAAGAATTTGATATTATCTTTACTTATATATTATTAACTTTTTTTTTATTAATCAAGATATTCAACAATATAATTTTAGTTAATTTGAAAACAAATTTTCCTCACGACATATACATGGATACCACAGTACGGCCTTAGTGTAACTCATTTACAATGTGTTGCGATATTTTATATTACCATTTTTTACCTGTAACGGTAAAACTTTGTACGTTTATAGATAAACGAACACCATTTCTATAAACCAAAATATACGATATTGTGTGTTTCTACGAATTTGCTTTATATCCTAACGCCACCAATGGTGTAGTGATGTTTCTTTCTGTGCAATGATTTACTGCTCGTCGGATGTTTAATAATTATTAACAAAATTGTTTCTTAACGATCACTTCTTATTCTAAGAGCATGTCTCTATGTATTTCCGTTACCAATCTGCAATGTTATGACTGAGTATTAAAACCTGTGATTTTCAGAAAAGCCGACTTTGAAACAACACTGACTTGCACTACAAGGTGATTGAAAAAATACAATGCCTTTAAAACAAACAAACTGATACTGTATAAAATAAACAGGCACAAAACAAGAAGAGCAAAATGAAGCTATTGAAAATTTGAAACAATACAGTGATTTTTATGTTGCATGTATTTTGGATAATAAAATATCCATAGAGATAATGTGCGCATGTATCTTTAGTTTTAACAATAAATATATAAATGCACGGTATATGAAAACACAATATAAGCCACCGTTTTTGAATAATAACTAGCAAAAACGATCTTATTATAATCTTGAAGTCATTCGTGATGCCATTCAGAACAAAAACTTTTTGACGTTGTACATTAATTTTCATTTGGTATTAGTTGATTATAAAATTAACATCATACATATATACATTTTTTTTTTAGATTTCTCCGGAAAATAGAATGTTCTTTGATGTTGTTTTGTAAACATTTTTTTTAAATACGGTTTAATTGTATTGACTAACTTGTAATGTTAGCGTAAGCATTTGGTTTTTCCAATAGCGTGTGATCGAGGATATTATGGTGCAGGGTGTCAAAAAGATTGTGGACACTGCCGTGACTTAACTCAGTGCTTCCACACTAACGGGTCATGTTCAACTGGATGCAAAGCTGGGTATCGTGGGAAAACATGTGAAACACGTGAGTGGAAAATTAATTCATTTTTAGAAAAAAAATAAAATTCAACTTAAATTACATTTTAGTGGAAGAATTGGCAAGCATCTATTATACATGTAGCTAGTTTTTAATTTATACGTTATCTATTACTTTCAGCTTGCCCATACGGATTCTTTGGACCGGATTGTGTTGACAGATGTAACGACACATGTGATGGTTGTAACAGATTTAATGGTTCTTGTGATTCTGGGTGTAACCCTGGATGGCAGGGATATGAGTGTCAAGATGGTAATTAGAAATTTGTACATACTTTGTATACAATTGTATACTAATTACTGATTATTTGTCTGTTATTAGGCACAATAAAATGTACCGCTAGTAAAATGTCCATGGAGAACGGCTTTTAGTTATAGTTTTAGACGGTCGTGTTTTAGGTTTTTTTTGTATTTACTGTCTAAATTATATTTTTCGTCATTAAAACGTTTTATTACTGTCTTTAGATTAAGCCAAATCAATTGAACAAATTTTCACCACCGTCTAACTCAGAAGTATTTGCTCATAGAATGTAATATAAAAATTGAATAATTTTAGTACATTTTATCAAATATGAATAACAACAAGATATTAAGTCGCTGCTCGCATCTTACTTTGTGTGTAATGATGGTGTAACACAGATAAATAATGCAACGAAACCGATTTTCAAAAGCTGAATAAAAAGTGTCGTCATGTTCAGAGTTGTTATCATCAATATATATTATCTTTAGCTTGCCTATACGGATTCTTTGGATTGAATTGTGGTGACAGATGTAACGGCACCTGTGATGGTTGTAACAGATTCAGTGGTTCTTGTGATTCTGGGTGTAACCCCGGATGGCAGGGATATGAGTGTCAAGATGGTATTTAGAAATCTGTACAGACATGTGTACAATTGTACTGATTGCTGGCTAATTGACTGGGCAAAATATAAGGCATTGATAGTAAAATAATCTGAAAGATTATCCATGAACAAAAACTTTGATATTAGTTTTAGTCAGTCATGTTGATTTAGATTTACGTGTACTGTCCAAATGATATGTTTAAGGCAATAAAACTGTTTATTTCCGTATTAAGATTAATCCAATTCAATTGATCTGATTTTTCTTACCATCAAACCTTTAGACGCAAAATAATATTCAAAGTGGATATATTCAATGAATTTTACCGAACATTAATAACGAAATATTAAGTCACTACACGCATCTTATTTTGTGTGTTATGATGGTGTTACACAGATAAATAACGCAACGAAACCGATTTTCAAAATCTGAAATAAACGTGTCGTCATGTTCAGCGTTGTTATTATCTCTGACAATTTTTTGATGGATAGACAAAGGGGAATAATTTCCGGCAATCAGTTTTTGGAACGCAGTTCGCAGTTCGCTATTCGCAATTCAAAAGTGAACTGCGTTCTATAGAACGCAGTTCGCAATTCAAAATCTATAACTCATATTTGGAGCCTGAAATTTTCAGAGTCATTTACTAGTGGAATACCACTACCACTGTGAAAATATTGTGAAGTGGTAATCTGTAGTTTTTGAGATTCGGGCTTATTCACATTTCAAAAGTGAACTGCATTCTAGAACGCAGTTCGCAATTCAAAATTTATAATTCATATTTGGGGCCTGAAATTTTTAGGGTCATCTACTTCTGGTATACCACTACCACTGTGAAAATATGGTGAAGTGGTCATCTCTAGTTTTTGAGATTAGGGCTTAGTCGCAATTCAAAAGTGAATTGCATTCTATAGAACGCAGTTCGCAATTCAAAATTTATAATTCATATTTGGGGCCGGAAATTTTCAGGGTCATCTACTAGTGGTATACCACTACCAATGTGAAAATATGGTTATATGGTCATCTTTAGTTTTTGAGAATCGGGCTAAGTGGCAATTCAAATGTGAACCGTGCATTCTAGAACGCAGTTCGCCATTCAAAATTCATAATTCATATTTGGGGCCTTAAATTTTCAGGAACATCTACTTGTGGTATACTTCTACCACTGTGAAAATATGGTGAAGTGGTCATCTCTAGTTTTTGAGATTCGGGCTTAGTCGCAATTCAAAAGTGACCTGCATTCTAGAACGCAGTTCGCAATTCAAAATTTATAATACATATTTGTGGCCTGAAACTTTCAGGAACATCTATATGTGGTATACCACTACCACTGTGAAAATATTGTAAAGTGGTCATCTCTAGTTTTTGAGATTAGGGCTTAGTCGCAATTCAAAAGTGAACTGCATTCTAGAACGCAGTTCGCAATTCATAATTTATGATTCATATTTAAGGCCATCTACTAGTGGTATACCACTACCACTGTGAAAATATGGTGAAATGGTCATCTCTAGCAGTTGAGATTCGGGCCCCCACTTGTAGAACATTATTCATTATAATGGAGTTTTAAAAATCGGGCTCGGAAACATCGAGGACCCCAGCTCTGGGCGCTGAAATTTTCTGGGTCATCTACTAGTGGTTTACCACTACCACCGTGAAAATATGGTAAAGTGGTAATCTCTAGTTTTTGAGATTCGGGCTTAGTAATTCAAAAGTGAACTGCATTCTAGAACGCAGTTCGGGGTTAGGGTTAGGGTTAGTGGTGAACCGTATTTCAAAACCTAGAGATGAGCACATTACCATATTTTCAGAGTGGTAGTGATATACCACTAGTAGATGACCCTTAAAATTTCAGCGACCAGAGTTGCGGTTCTCGATGTTTCCGAGCCCGATTTTTAAAAACCCATTTAAAAGAAAGTGTTCTATAAGCGGGTGCCTAAATCTAAACAACTATAGATGACCATATTACCATATTTTCAGAGTGGTATTCGTATACCACTACGAGATGCACCTGAAAATTTCAGCACCCAGGATGGGGACCCTCGATGTTTCCTAGCCTGATGTTTAAAATCCCATTATAATGAATGGTGTTCTGTAAGTGGGGTCCTAATCTCAAAAACTATAGATGACCACATTACCATAATCTCAGAGTGGTAGTGGTATACCACTAGAAGATGACCCTGAAAATTTCAGGCCCCAAATATGAATTATAATTTTTGAATTGCGATCTGCGTTCTATAGAACGCAGTTCACTTTTGAATTGCAAGTAAGCCAGAATCTCAAAAACTAGAGATGACCAGATTACCATATTTTCACAGTGGTAGTGGTATACCACTAGTAGATAACCCTGACAATTTCAGGCCCCAAATATGAATTATAAATTTTGAATTGCGAACTCCGTTCTAGAATGCTGTTCACTTTTAAATTGTGACTAAGCCCGAATCTCAAAAACTAGAGATTACCACATCACCATATTTTCACAGTGGTAGTGGTATACCACTAGTAGACGACCCTGAAAATTTCAGGTCCCAAATATGAATTTTAAATTTTGAACTGCGAAATGCGTTCTAGAACGCAGTTCACTTTTGAAATGTGAATAAGCCCGAATCTCAAAAACCAAAGATGACCACTTCATTATATTTTCACATTGGTAGTGGTATACCACTAGGAGATGACTCTGTAAATTTCAGGCCCCAAATAAGAATTATAAATTTTGAATTGCGAACTGCGTTCTATAGAACGAATTGCGAATAGCGAACTGCGAACTGCGTTCCAAAAACCGATTGCCATAATTCCCGTAGTTTTTGTTTTTAATGTTTTTGTAACAATTAACGAATACATGTTGTGTGCATTAATTTAATCATTTTATTTGCCCCCCCCCCCCCCCCCCACGAAAAAATAGTCTTGCTTTATTATATATTAACCAATTTATTTTCAACTTGCTCTAGTTATCATACAGTTTGTTTGATTTCAGAAATTATTGTTGAAAAAATAAACAAAAAGAGGCAAAACTTTAGTTTGGTGTGTTTACAACATATCAAATTTTCGTTCAATAGCTTGCGTTAAAGGATCATTTGGTGATAACTGCAGTGAGACATGTGGACACTGTCGTGACTTTAACAAGTGTTCCAATATCAACGGAACATGTTTTACTGGATGTGGTGCTGGTTATCACAAGGACTTGTGTAAAATACGTGAGTAATAACTTTCAAAAAGTTTTGAACTTTAGATCCAACCCAAACCACCCTCTATCAAAATGTATAATGATCATTTTAAGAAAAAGCAATTCTCATTACAAAATAATTTAAACTTCTTTCCTTTTGGATCAGAAGTATTGAATTATCCGATTTTGATATTACCTATTTCAATAAACATTTCATATGAAATTGCTGTAATGTGCATGTACCTTTCCTTAAAAGTAATCTTAAAAATAGTCGACTAGCTGGAGGCGTCTGAATGGTAATGTTGTCTCCTCCAATCATCTTTAAGCTGGCTATAGTGCCGTTTTCAGTTGAATGAATGCCAAAGATTGATTATGTGTACATTTCTGGTGCATAATTCATATGTTAAATGTAGCTTGTCCACACGGATTCTTTGGACCAGATTGTACTGACAGATGTAACGACACCTGTGATGGCTGTAACAGATTCAATGGTTCTTGTGATTCTGGGTGTAACCCCGGATGGCAGGGATATGAGTGTCAAGATGGTAATTTAGAAATTTGTTATTTGTAAAAAAAATATTGCATATTGTATGAATTTTTTTAGCTCATTCGCCTTTGTCGACTTAAAGCGGATATATAAAAAGTTGAAGTAGAAAACGTAACAGCAACATTTCAGGAGCGGTCTGTAATGATTAATTTTGCAAAGATTAACCCCCCCCCCCCCCAAAAAAAAAAAAAAAAAAAAAAAATAAAAAAAAAAATAACCCATTTCCCTAGCGTTTAAAATTGACAAACATAACCATTAAAATAGTATTTCTTTTAAAGAAAATGTGCATAAATGCTTAATATCTTTGTTAAATCATTAAAGAAACTTCTCGCCATTTTTTTTATAAAATAAAATTTGCAAATTATTTGAGTAAACTTATTAATATTATTAATGATTTGAAAATATAATAAATATATTTTATAAAATATTTGACTAAATATTATATCTGATATTCTGAATAAAATTTTATTTTCTTTTTCACCAGCTTGTGGTAAAGGATCATTTGGTGATAACTGCAGTGAAACATGCGGACACTGTCGTGACGTAGACAAATGTTTCAATATCAACGGAACATGTTTGACTGGATGTGAGGCTGGTTTTCAGGGGGAATTGTGTAAAACACGTTAGTTTCTCAGTTATGGGTTTATGAGGTGTGATCAAACGTTTCTTTTCCACTCTTAAATAAGACAATATAGAATATATTACTCCAAAATACGCGTCGTTGCAAGACGCGGATCATCGGATCCGGCTCGTTGGATCTAATCAATACGGTGATGATAAATTTATTATGCACTATTTCATTTGAACTAAACATTTTTTTTTTAGGAATCAATTTATTTTCAAATTTAACGTTAAGTCATTAAACTCAGCCTTTGTATAGATAAAACATACAAATTATTTACTGCGCAGGCCGTCATCGGTTTCAAAGAGAGGTGGTATGGATTCGTTAAACCACAGTATGGTGTTCCGAAAATCGGATCGCACTACAATATTCACAAATATCAAGAAAAAAAATATTGGCAAATAAAATCATTATAGTACGTGTACACTCATTTCGAAATATTATTTGTATACATGTCTTAAATTTCAATCAGAGATAACATAAAATAAGGAAGATTTATACAGTATTTATTTCTTACGGGTTAAATTAACTCATCATTAATTCAACAAAGATAAAATTGAATCATAGAATGTGACAGAAAATCCTTGGATAGGAAATTTGAAATCAAATGTTGTTATTTAGTTTGTAATTTAATGGTTTGTATTTATTTCCATTTTACAAAAATAATAATAGTTAATATATGTTAACTCAACAAAGATGAAATTATTTCATAGCATGTGACAGAGGATCCTTTGGTGTTGACTGCAATGAAACATGTGGACATTGTCGTGACGTAAACCAATGCTTCCATACTAACGGAACATGCTTAACCGGATGTATTGTTGGCTTTCAAGGGCATTTGTGTAAAACACGTAAGTATAAAAGCGTTGTTATTTTCATTTTAAAAACGTATAAACAAATCTCTATTATAAAGAAGTATTTGCACAGAATTTTGTTTATTCATTTTGTTAGCGTGCAAGCGCGGGTTCTTCGGAGAAAACTGCATCAATAAATGCCCCGATAACTGTGCAGGTTGTAATGTAACTGGTATGTGTGAATATGGATGCCTCGAAGGATATACAGGATACTTCTGCGAAAACGGTGAATTTTGCTTTAGCTATGGATCAAAAATATATTTAGTTCATAATCAGTTGTTTGATAAATTAATAATACCAACGACCATACGTTTTAAAAAAAATGATGCATTATGGGTGAAAGGGAGTAATAAACAAATGTGTTATTTCGTTGAATCCACTCAAAATAAATACTCAGCGCACTATCAACGTGAATTAATAGCATGAACTGTGATACAAAATGAGATTCGAACTCCATATCAAAGCGTTTACAATTTACTTTACACGTGTCACTGCAAAACCTGAAAAGAGCCCCAATGGCTCGGTCATTTTTTGTTATAAAGGGCCAGAGGGAAACAACGCTCCGTTTGCACAATTGTTGACCAGATCAAATACTAGTATTTATCTTCCTTTTGTCCAGTTTAGCTTAATATCCGTCAATTGACTTCTCATGGGTAGAAGTTGTGCAGTCAAGGTCAAGATCAAACATTTTCTCTTTGTAAAAGTCACGTCTTCTCCCGTTGATCTGGTGGGACTTTAATTGCTTTCACATTGTGCATACATACAGAAGGTGTGCAATAGACATAAATCATTCCCATCCTTGTGTTGTAATTTTAGATTGGAAAAATGGAATGATTTTTTCCCATTTAACCTGAAACATAATTACCCTTTGGAATTTTTTGGAAAGATAGCCCTATTAGATCTCATTTAAAGGGGTTTATTGCCTTCTTAAAGTCAAGTAAGCTGCTGTTGTTTCTGCATTGTGTTATTGATAACTCCTAAAACATCTTTATCTTATGATTTTACCATTTAATTAATAAAGAAGTGGTGTTTATTAATTACGGCGAAAAGTTGTTGACAATGATAATCACACAATCCGTGGCCGGGGGGAATTCTAATTGTCATTATAAACAGAACCGCTTTCTATTTGCTTAAAAAAAGCTTGCTGGTTATTGTGTTTTTTGTGATTCACCTAATCTTATTTTGAAGAAAATTTGTTCTGTAATTATGTGAAAATAAAAGTTAAATAAGAAAGAAAGTTATTGAGCATTGACTTGAAAATAAATATATTGGGCAACCGTTACATTATGATATTTCTGTATATCAAGCTTATTATGCTTTTCCTATTTACGGTAGCTTGCCCATATGGATTGTTCGGACAAGATTGTACAGGTGAATGTAACGACACGTGTACGGGCTGCAACAATGTGAATGGTCTGTGTGACAGAGGATGTCATCCAGGCTTGGGGGGAAACTACTGTGATATAGGTAGGTTAGCTCAAATCGTATGCGTTTTCATTGTTGATATGATAAAACGATATCGATATTACATATCCTTTATTTCAATAGTTGTCGATATACATGTATTCTATCTTAAGTTATTTTGAACGATAGATCTCCAGTAGGAACGTTAATAATCGAAAGGTGAATGATGAGACAAATGTTTTCAAGTGTTTAAAGCATTATTAATCATGGTTTATACTTTTGCAGTTTGTTATATGGTAGGTAATAACAACACATAATATTAAATATTTTGAAACACTCCTTTTCATATACACCTCAAGATAAACACTGTAAGTAGCTTCACATAATGTTTACACAAAATGAAATGCAAGTCATTATGATTTTTAAAAAAAAACCCTACAACTTTACCCTGTATTCATAAAACGGCATTAATGCTGCACTAGAAAAGTCATTTTACTTCACATGACTGACAAATACTAAATTTCCGTACAACAACAAAGTCGCGAGTATTTAAAAGTTTATCAGTTTGTGTCCGGCTGATGTTGGACGTATGTTGGTTAATGTGCTTTTGGTGAATATTTACACCAGTAACAAACAACTAGCCACAAAACAAAACAATCAAAGAAACATACACAAAGAGAGAGAAGAGAAAACTCACATACAGATTATTAGTTTTGTCGTAAAGGTATAATTCTAACCTGTCTACAAAGTAAACAAATTTTTACGCGAAATCTTATCAAAATAGATTGATCGATTCGGAAATGCACTGCACGCGCTGTTTTGAATATATCACGTTATCCTTGGGGTGAAACTGGTAGGTATTAAACATATAAAAGAGCATAAACGGTTCAGTTTGTAAGTAATGCAACATTGATTATGAACGCTAATCCCTATTTTAATTGTGCTGATTACTACCTAAAAGGTTTGTAAATATTATAATATTTAAAGTGTCCACTCGCAACTAAAAGGGAACAATATTTTTTTCATTTCAAGAATGTGTTACAATTTGGGTTTTTTTTCTATTGATAACATTACATTTCCTTAAATCTTCTTATTTTTTTTTCATGTCATGGTTTTTCACCCATTTTGAGATCTGTATACTGTACACTAATTTCTATTTCGTGTGCGAGGAATTTTTGCGAGGTTGCAAGAGCATCATTGTCGCGAATATTTCTCGCCGCTGCAGTCCAGTATTTGCCATATACATGTAGTTGTAAAATAAAGAAGTCTTGGTCGCGAAAATTAGTCGCCGCGAACATGTTCATCCCAAATAGAACGCAAATAAAGTCGTTGCGAATAATAGTTGGTTTACAGTATATTTCTATGTTTTGTAAGATAATATTTTATTCAGGTTTCTTTTATACATAACAATATAATGTATTGTTTGTTCCTTCAACAAATTAGCGTGGGTAAGTATATTGACTTTGTTATATAGTTAACAGCTCTAAAAACGTAAAGCAATATATATCAACAGCTGTTTGTTCAACGTTTATCAATTTATTTTCAACGTATATCAATTGCTTTATGTTTAATTCTATTCTTTTTTTTAAATCAAGTTTTCAAAAAGGTAACTCATCGAGGGAAATCCTCCACCTTTAAACTGTTAAAAAATTACTTGTAACTTAGATATTCATCACACCAGCAAATCCGATTTAAATCGGAAAAATGCACAGGTGATTCATTTAATTTAAACTTCTGAAGAACCCAGCCATAAAGTGGTGGTAAGGAAAAGATGAAAAACACTAAACATAATCTATTCGCAAATTTTTAAATAAAGCATAAGGATTTTGATTTGTTTTTTACAACTAGTGTAGTGATTTGTTTCAGATAGTTTTATGGTTGATGCAAAGTCTTTACAAATCATACGGAAATTCAGAAATAATAAAAAGGTAAAACTCTTGTTTTTACGTTATAGAATAGATATATAAATAATTCATTTCGATTAGTAATTGCTCGTGACTTTATGACAGTGTTTATCCCTTTTAATATTTACATGTAATTGGTAATCACTTGATAATTCAGCTCAATTCAAATCAACTCTATTCAAATCTATATGTTTACTCCATTTCTAATAGATAAGATTGCTGTAACAGTCAGGAAAAACGCTGATATAAATACAATATTAGAATGATTTTAATTTATTTCATTCACAGGGAGAAGAACATCTGAACTATACCGTGGTGGATATCAAAGAACACCTGAAAATCAGCTCTCTTTCAAACAATGCACTTTCTGATTTGAAATGTGATTTGAAATGTGGATTTATGAAAAGGAGTTTTTAAACTACAATCAAACTGTTGCTATAATACTAGTATAGTTTAAAAACAAGAGCAAACAATTCTTTTGGTTTTATTTAAAAAGAGTTTTTATCTGAATATCAGGAGCAAAAGTAAAAAAGAATAAAAATAATTATTTTGGTTTCAAATATGTAAATGTTTGATCCACACAATGTTCATCCATCGTTTTCTATATAAACTATATCAAATAGTTAATGATGCGTTTTATACTTAAATACAAACATCCTTTTCATTTTGTTTTTAAATTGAGAAGTATTTATAAAATGAATTAATTATAAACAAGAAAAAAAACAACAATATACCAGTGTGTCTTTCTTCGTTGTTCATCAATTTTGGAAACTGGAAAATATGGAAAGTGAGATAAGAAAGCCAAGTTAAATAAAATAATGAGCCCATTGAAATTTTTCACAGCTAAAACTGTTCATTTTGTACTTAAA
>WFKH01011926.1:61914327-61969262 GCA_016163765.1 Magallana hongkongensis
AAGCTTATTTGTTCAGACTCAGCACGGCTTCATTATGTTTATACACTTTGCTGGACCAGCATTATAATTGTTGGTCTCATGCTTTTATCCATTTATGATGAGAAACTTTAGGAAAATTTTATGAAATCTGGCTGTCCGCCATTTTGACATAAAAACGTTTTTGTGGAGACCTGTAAAATTCTTCAAACTAAGCACGCCTTATTTTGCTAAACAGAATTATAATTGTTTGTTTCACGCTTTTTTTCCATTTAAGAAACTTAAAGACAAAATTATAAAACTGGATGTCCATCATTATAAATCGCCATTTTTTCATAATTAACGCTTTTTTCTTGAAATACAGCATATCATTCCTAACTAACCACACCTTAGTTATGATTAAAACCTTTGCTGGACCGAATAATTGTTTGTCTCAAGCTTTTTCTGCATTTTAGAAATATAGGAAGAAATTACAAAATTTTGTTATCCGCCATTTTGATTCGCCATTTTGACCTAATTAACGCCATTTGTGGGAGCCAGCATATTTTTTAAGACTCAGCACACTTTGGATATAATGAAATACTGTGCTAGACCAATTCATTAGTGTGTGTCGTTATTTTTTTCCCATTGAATAGACTTTAAAAGAGAATTTTGAAGTTTGGCTGTCCGCCATTTTGAATTGCCATTTTGACCTACTTAACGCCATTTTCATGAAGGCCAGCATATTTTTTCAGACTGAGCACACTTTAATTATAATAAAAAATCAATGCTGGACCAAATAATAATTATTTGCCGTTTAAACGTATTTCTAGCGCCCTTTTTAGAAATCAGGACCAGACTATTAAGAGATGGATTAACATCACTGCCAATTTATTTTAATGCTCCTTCTTTTTCGTTTAGAAGACTCCTACAAAGCCTCCTCCGTTTTGTGCCGTAATTTTCTTGAACACCTCGTAAAAGGCTTCACGCTCGGACTCGGAAGTTGCTATGAACATTTCCCTACCTTTGAATCAGATGTTCAAGTTCCTATTGATGAATCAACTGGCTGAGAAGATCCATTCAAAAGCATTACCCGAAGGTGATGATTATGTTTATAATCTTCCTTTTAAAAAATCACAATATTGTATCAATATTGAGACTAAGCTAGAGAACTTCGAGCTAGATAAATTCGTCGTAGTCTTCAAAGGTCTGTCAAAGAAAACACAAGTACATGTAGATCTAGAACGGATTGATTTTCATAAACTGACTTAAAAAAACATTTAGTACAGGCTACATACAAATTCAGAACATTTGTGGAAATTCGAAAAAAAAACCCCATACCTTTAGTTTAATGCGGTGCATATTTATAATGATAGTTTTGCCTCTAAGACTATAAAATATGTTTTAATGTTGGTGTTTGTTTGAGGTGGATTGCTTTGTCTATAATGATGAAAGAAATGAATTGCAAATGTTATTTCATATTCTGATTCATAAAACATGGATCTCGAATCAAATTTTAAAATAAAAAAAAAACTCACCAATTAAGTGTCTTGTTTATATTGATATTTGTTTTTTAATGATTTAGTCATATACATTTACATTAACATGAAGTTGGGATATAGACAAAATCGTTGTATGGATTAAGTGAACATAGCTCATTCTACAGTTATATATTATTGCCATACAGAAAAATGTTATTTATGTAAAGTTTAAATACAAAAAAATCTGCTTTTATGTATAAAACTCAACGTCACTGAGGATAACATAGTCTACAATAATGAAAGACATATATCAATCACATGTTAAGTAATTCGAGATCACGTGAAGAATTAATTGAACTACATGTATTTACAATCTCCCAGATCTCTGATGCTGATTTTGTATGCATCATACAGAACTGAACGTTCTGTGTGCAGCGATATTCATTTTTAATATAACTGTAACAATACCAAATATTCGAGGTATATCCCTGTTGAAAATCGAATGAAATGATGAGAACTATGTTCAAATAATAAAAGTTGCAATATAAAAGATTTTAGAACTTGTAGTATACAATGCCCTTATAGTAAGTAATTTAAAAATCACTAAATTAACTACTTGTCTATAAACTGAATTAAAAATCTGTCGAAATGAATTTTTGATATCCACACAAAAATCGGACTTTCATCTTATCCATATTCATGTTATTCAAATGGAGTGTCTTGCCTAACTCGGCCGGTATACACACTGCGCATTATCTCATTATTTCATCTAAATTCAATTGCCTAGTTAATGCTTTAGTTTCAGATAGAGTGGTCAGATAAGGTGGTCGACACTGAATTCTCTTGCTTTGTCAGTAATTTCCGGATGCTTTGTTTTGAAAAGTTCCGAGTTCTAATTAAGCCTTGTTGAGAAGCCACTACACCTTTTTGTTTTCTCAATTATTCTATGTAATTGGGAAGCATTTATTTAATGTTGACAACATTGATTTAGATACCTCCTAATATTAACTAAGTCACAAACTTAAATTAAAATAATTAAGATTAGAAGGACTAGAAAAGAGGTAATATTTATGCTGACGACCAACTTGAACTTAATATTGATTGTTAATTGTTGAAATTTGTGCAGGGAGGATAATCATGACAATGACGATTATCTGGTATTTTCTGCGATGATCAAATGCTCGCTTTTTCGCAACAGTTATATCCAAATTTGTTTGCTTTTTTTTTTTGATCGCAGAAAATGACTGACGCTAGTACAAGAAGTTACAATTTTTTCACATTTGTTCAAATTTTGTGACACGCGTAAAAGTTCGGATTTAAAGTATAAAAATAGCCTCGAAAAATCTAAAATGTAACATACTTTTTAAAAAAAAAATGTCCAATTAAACAGCATGGCTAAAGTTTTTATGAATCAAACTTTACGACATTTTGATTCATAAAGTTAAACTCTAAATATTAATTAATGAATCAATTATGTATAAAAGTTTTTACTTTGCAAAATTGTGTCCTATTCAAGATTTGATTTTCATCGAGATAATGATAACAACTGAATCTGTTTGTTCTATATTAATTAGGTTTATGCTGATTTGCGTTAGTAAAAGAAAAAATATTCTTGACAGTCTCTATGAATTCTGATTATTAAATTCATCTGTATCCATATTGACCACATTTTAATTTAAATTCAGATTTCATTGATCTAATCAAAATATATAAATTTTGCAATTAACAACAACTTCTTTTATAAATCGTCAAAGGAATTCACAGGCAGTTCATATATAAATTATTGGATGGAAAAAGTAAAATCAAATCAATGTTAGATGATAGACATTAATGGGCTTTGTGCGTTGAACCAGATTTCTGTGTATATTATACTGTGTCCGAATTTTTCCTTATTTGTTTTTCTTGTTTTTCGTGATCTATGGTTTAAAATTGAAATCAAGTAGCAACTGGCGATATATTCAGAGGATATGACAGTGATAAACATCTTAACTGAAATTGATCATATATACATGTATACAGTTGATGTGTGTTGCCTAGAATTATTTCTTGCACCTGACTGGAAAAAATACAAACTTTTTCGGCTTTCCACTGTTCAATATGCACTTTATTGATGCAACTGGAAAATTTACCGTTTTTTTTGGGCAGTATCTTTTAATTTTATATTAAATGTGAACCCTCAATCGATTAATACAGCTGTACGTGCATTAGGACATGGGGAGGGGGTGTATAGTGTGACGTATCTCTTTTCTAGATTTTGTTTTTTAGGTTAAATGTCGCTTTAAGTTTTAACACCGTCCAAAATTAAATATATCAGATAAAAGACTGTTTCGAAGAAAAAAATCCCCCACACTTCTGATGTATATATATGTATCGTCCTATTTTATGCATACAACATTTATTCATATTAACGTATTTATTCAATATTATTTCATTGCAAATATATATTTTTTATGCTAATCAGTTCCACTGATTTGGATCCGCCAAAGCGTGTCAACGACCTTACTTTCATTTATGCTATTTCAAAATTGAAAGTAGGTTTTTGATTAATTTTACAATAATTGTTTATCAAGCAAAAATGAAATTATAGTTTACGGACATTTTCTCACACGTCTTAAAATACAAAAGGTGTAAGCAGTTACTTCCTTAGTTTATAGGCAAAAGGTATTCATTTATAAGGATAGAAATGCATTATCACTTTCGCTATAGGAAACATAGTTTTGTTGCTTTTATCGAAGATCCAATTAAAAAGATTGAAAAAATTATGTATTTTCAGGTACACCTTTTCTTCTTTGTGGTAGGATATGCACATGAGAATGTCAATGCATGATTCAGCAACGTGGCTAAAAAATGAAGAGGAAATGATGCCGAAAGGTTCGATGATCCCATTGAGCTACATGTATTTCTTAATGTCACCATGATTATTAACTTTATTTAATTATGACATTCAGACCTTGGTGCCAAATAATATGTGCGATTTGAGAAAATTCACTCTTACACTTTACTACTTGTTAAAAAACAACGATTCGATTGTGGAAACGTTCTACATAGGGATGGGTGACTCTCCCAACAAGAAACCCGAAGGAGGTAAAAAAGCATGGTTTAAGCGTCGCAAAACTCGTAGCATAAGAGGCATTCCTAAACTTTCCCCATTCATCTTTAATGACATTGTTTTAAAAAGAATTTTAATCCATAATTATGAGTTAAGATGAGATGTTGATCTTTCTGGTGGATTCACCAACTCTCTGATCTTGTATGTAAACTGAACATAGCATTCATTTTTGTTGGCACACCAATTATTTATTCAATAGCAGCGATAAACTAATTGTTTTCGGGGTTTCTTTGGCGAATCAACCAACTTTGTAATCTATTTTTTTATGATTCGTAGAACTTGATTTCTGGTGGATCCACCAAGTAGGGTTATTTTAAATTTTGTTAATCTTTTTAGTGGCTTCACTAACATTCTTGTTTTGTATATAAATTGACATGTTTTGTGGTTTTTCTGTTTATTTAGTGCCATCGATAAATGTTTAGAAAACTTTTGGTAAATGCACCAACATTGCACTCTAAATTTGTTTGTAGAATTTCATTTTGGTGGATCCACAAATATCTGGATATTGAAATTCTGTCTGCATTTTTTATTTTTGGTGAGCTCACCAAATTTAATCAGTAAAATATTAAGACAAAACGATTTTTGCATATTTGTATTTAGGTGGAATCACCAATAAAGGTTTCTTAAAAAAACTGAAATATTTGAGAACATATGTTGCTATCATTGCTTTGTTGGTGGGTTCACCAATTCTTTGAATGAAATACAAAACTGTATACGAACAAATTCACAATTAATTTTTGGTGGAACCACCAAGGCCCTTTGTGGATGAGACATTTAATGCTGTCCAAAAAAAATAGAATCGCCAATATCTTATTATTGGTGGACCCACCAAGTTTATTTGTAAGTGAGATATTCGATGAATAACATTGGTGGAGTCACCAATATTTTGACTGTTATTGTAGAATATGAAGGTTTACAGATACTGTAAAATGTGATTATGTGTAAAAAAGATGGTGGGTTCACCAATTTATGGTGTGTTCAACTACAAAAATGAATAAAATTAATGTTCATTTCTGTTATTGCGTTGTGTTCATTTTCTATTTTGCACTGAAAAAAAGAGGACACGAATAGAAAATCCTCTTTCTTATAACAGTTATAGATGTTGTCTATCAGAAATTCAAGCATCTTTTTAATGTCAACTTCAGAGTACTTGTGTGTGCAATCAGACTAGTTTTTAACAAAATAGTTTTTTAGATTTCCAATGACAAGGTAAGCATTTTTACGACTTTCATTTTTATTGAAGAAACAACTGTCGATGATATCAAAAAGTCTGGATTTTAATTTGTCGTGGGGAATGGTTGTATAAAGCGTTGAAAAATCGTACGTTTTGATGCTATTGATTTTGGTAAGATTTTGTGACCTCAAAGTTTCTAATAATTCTTTAAAGTTTTTTAGTATCCACATCTGATTCACACCACTTCTGGAGTAGATTGTAGTACAGTACTCTTGAAGCTTCTGCTTAACTTCTGTAAGAATTTTAGTAAGGAGTAAAGAGAGAGGTTTGGTAAAACATTTACTGGAACCTGCTATATATCTCTGTTTGTAAGGACTTTTGTGAAGCTTTGGAATCCAGTACAAATAAGGGAAATCAAATTCATTTTGTTTATTGGGGATATTAAAGGTATTCAAAACCGATTTATGATTTTGAAGTATTTCCTGCTTGGAAAGGCTGCTGTGGGTGTAAGTAGGATTACCATGTGTAGAATCGAAACCTAGTTCTTTGAAAATGCAATTAATATAATGTGCCTTACAAACAAAGACAATGTTGTTACTTGCCTTATCAGCAGGGACCAGTACATACTGATCATGTAATCTACAGTACCGACCAGACCCAACCTAACAGAAAGTAAACCCAGGGTGGACACAGAGAGTAAACCCGGTCAGAAGTATACCACTGAAAGCAGACGCTTACTGTGTATTCGGAATATACAATGGGCAGGAATTACTGTCAGTAGGATAGTAAGATAGAAGACGGGTCTGCTTCACACTTCAGTGCACGCAGTTGACCTCAAAAGCAATTTCCAAGTAAACCCAAAGTAAACCCGAGTAAACCCAAAGTAAACCCCGAGTGGACCCAAATTTTCAAAAAGTAAACCCAGAGTAAACCCCAAGTAAACCCAAAAAGTAAACCTGGGGTTTAGTTGGGGTTTACTCTGGTGTTAGGTTGGGTCTGATCGGTACTGTACAGTTCTTTTCTCACTTCTGCATTATTAAAAACAGAATGATATATGGTTTTCATTTGACCTCTCAGTCGTTTAATACGAGATTTTAATATATGTTGATAGAAATATAAAAAAAAATTTAAAATGTTTTTCAAAACAAAATAATGATATTCCAAAGCACAAACTATCTGGAAGTTTGGTCAGCACTAAAAATTAAGAAGTTGCAGTACTCTTAAACTAGTGAGTCATGAAAAATGTTCATTTTCTTCTTGAAAACCTTCCGCCACAAAAATAGTCCCTTTCAAAACTCTGTAAATATGTATTTTCCCGTTAACTATTTTATTCAATATAGTTTATTTGGCATTGTAAAATATAAATATACGAATAGAATTAATATATGATGCAGAATTTTCAGGTAGAGGTGTCCCAAAATGGCTACTCAAACACAGAGGAACGAACCTCTTTAAGTCATCTGGCGACCGCCAAATGATTATAATTATGGCGGTCGCAATGCAGATATTATGTTGTGGCTGCGAGATAAGATATTTCTCTTACATAGCACCAACGTACGGAAGCGTATTAGTGCCACATTGTAAAATTATTTTTCTTTAATATTCCAACTATAAAGTTGGAATTTCCAACTTTAAATTGGAATTTCCAACTTTAATCTTGGAATTTCCGACTTTAAGGGTGATTTTTCGAACTTTAAAGTTGGAATTTCAAACTTTAATGTTGGATATATCAACTTTAAAGTTTATTTTTCCAACTTTAAAGTTGATTTTCTAACTTTAATCTTGGAATTTCAAACTTTAAAGTTGATCTTTCAAACTTTAAAGTTGGATTTTCCAACTTTAATCTTGGAACTTCCAACTTTAATCTTCTGTTGTTATTATGATAAGTTTTTCAATTTTAGACGAATTTCTTTAAATAAATGATCTTTATTAACGCCATGTAGATAAAAATTCCAAGGCTTTGATTTGATCTTAATTGTCTCTAAGTGTTCTTCTCTAATCCTGCATTTAATTAACGGCACCCTCTTGTTTTGCATATAAAGATAAAATTTATTTGATTCAAAATTATTTCGATATTTAATATCTGATACTGTATACATTTAGACGTTTTAATCTAAAATATTTATATGAAAACTTCTAGTTCAAACATAAACAACTATAAGTTTATGCACAGTTTGCCTGTATTATAATGTATACTGCTATATTTATATTCATGTATTTGATTCAAAATTATTTCGATATTTGATATCTGATACTGAATGCATTTAAACGTTTTAATCTTATATATTTATATGAAAACTTCTAGTTCAGATATATACAACAATAAGTTTATGCCCAGTTTGCCTGTCATATAATGTATACTGTTATATTTACAAGAAATAAATTCAAACAATAAAGTTGGAAATTCCAAGATTAAAATTGGAAATTCCAACTTTAAAGTTGGAAATTCCAACTTTAAAGTTGGAAATTCCAATTTGAAAGTTGGAATTTTAAAGAAAAAAAATTACAATGTGGCAATAATACGCTTCCGTACCAACGCGCTTCCGTAAGAATGTATTTGTACTTTTCTTGTTCTGCAATTCCGTTCGATGTCTAAAGTCCGTTTAATCCGTCAGAGAGTTTTGGGCACGTACCTAACTAGGAGTGGACATCACTTCCTTTAACTTATACTAGGAACGGTAACTGATGCAGTTATAAACGCAATGGTGGTTTTGAGATTTGGGAATAGCAAATTGTGCATTACGATTTAAAGCTAATAAAATTTCAATAATAATTTTGGTTGCACGTATATACCAGATCCGGGTACAATAGGGGATTGAACGCTAATAAATTTTTAAGATAACAAGCTGCACTTTGAGGGGCTGGGTACAACGTAAGAACAACTCCGTGAGTTTATAGTTTTTATTGCACTTCAAGGATACATTAGAAAAGGAAGCACTACTACAGACAATCAACTAAGTCACGCGTGATTGCCACGATATAGCTTCATGTATTTTATCATGCATATATAAAATTGTGGGCAATTCCCACGGGGAACGTTTGTTTTAATATAAATATCGCTTTAAATATCACTCATGTTAACTTTTACAAGTAATTGATAATAAATTAACTCATAAATTATTTTCTCATGTTTTCACCGTGAATTTTTTAAGTGAAAATCACGCGAGACTTTGTTTGCGTGGGTTACTTACGGATACAAGTAAACACGGAATTCGAACAACTTAACTATCACTCGAAGTCAATACATCTTCCTTGTGATGATCAAACTCTACAAGAACATCTCAACACATCATTTTTCAAAGAAATTAACAACAAATCTAGTCAAGAAGCTGAATGGCTGGGTTGTTATGATTTGTTTTGTAGGGGCGGGGGTGGGTTGTCAGACAAATGTTTGAACCATACCCCCTTCCTTTTTGTTTTCCACGCAGACAGTTCAAAATTAAAATTGTCCTTTTTGCCAAAGCAAAGCTTTTTCATCAAAGACGATTTTTGGCTTGAGAAAAAAAAACCGGATTGTGACACTTGTTATATTATAAGGTCGTATAATAAAATTGCAAAGGTAACAGTGAAGTTAAAACTCAAAACAGTGTTTTCTTAAAGAAAATGCAAATACAAAACAAAATAAAGCATACATTCCTAAGCAACAAACACAAAAATCAATTCATGAATGTTAATTTCGGCAAGAGTATAAAACTGAGAACAGTTAACAATTTATTTCATAAACAACATACAGATTTGAACATATAACTAATATACTAGTACCCAAGTGTCAATTTAACAGTAACCCAAATTAACTACGTGCATCTTTACAATATAACGTACACTACGTGTCTAAATACACAGTCACATGTATTTACTAATACGCAAAATATATTTTTTAAAAGTCGCAATCGGTTTGGGGTGAAAAAATGTCTTATACGCCTTTATGCTGGACACTACATGCCTAAATGCTTATTACCAGTAATTATATGATGAAATAATTCAAGAAGTCATAAACAATTTTGTGATAAATGAGTGCATATTACTATGTTGATACAATAAACAAATTGCAAGATGGAGTAACTGTTATTGATGTACAAAGCATCCTCCTTAATCCTGTATATATTGCTACCTATTTGACACATGCATGTGAAACAAAATGCTTTATATTATTGTTAATTTTAACTCATTCAAATTAAAAAAAACGGGAATGTTAGTTTAAGGAAATAAGCCAAGGGAAACCGTCACAAAACTCATAAATTAATTCCTAGTATTTGTATTTCAAAAATAAAGTAAGTGTTTCAAAAGTAAAAATGGTCATTTAATGAACAAAAAACATTATATCTATGAATAAGTCATGCCTTAAAATTCCTGCAATCTGATGCAATGCATACAACATAAACTTAAATATTTAATAGAATTATATAAACTACTTTCACTTTAACATTCACATCAGTCAATATCAATCTATATGTAGGAAAACAAATAGACACAAAAGAAACAAAACATTGTCTAAAATCATAACCGTCAGTACTTTAAATAAGTTGCATGCATATAGTATAGATGTTTTGTTTCTATACTGACATATACAAAGTTGTATAGATGTACTGTGAACATTGTAAAACAGCAATTTATATTGTAATATTGACATTAATGAGCTTAGTAAGAAAAAAATGTCAAGTGAACTAATTTTGATATAATATCTACATCATATTGCTTTCCTACTGCCATACTACGGACAAACATAACTTCCATAGTCTACATACTGTAGACATTGTCTACATATCGTAAACATTGCCTAGATATCGTAAACATTGCCTACATACACCTTATTTCAAAGATTATATTGATACCACAAAGTAATAATTTAAACAATTTTGAGACATCTGAAAAAGTTACATGTATGTGAATAAAGTAACTGACATAGCATTATCATAATATTGACCAGATGGTACTTGTATCTTTTGTAACAGGGTACTGACAAAATATCAATACCACCAAAAAATACTGACATTTTTTTTTTACAGAATTCAAATGGGAGCACTGAAATCCAACGTATATGGCATTGCCACACTAAACTATCTTTCTAATATTATGGTATCCTATTATCACAAGAATGGCAATGCAATTTTACTGATATAGCTTAGTAAGTATCTTACAGTAAACTTTACTGAAATTGACTGAAATAAAGTGCTAAGGTGGAATTGCATGTATATAAACATGCAAATTTTTTTTTTCAAAAGCTGTTTCTAAAACCAGTTGAAAATGGCTTCTTTATGATATAAAAACATAATTGAGAAATAAATAAGGTATACAGTATAACACATCACTTTACATCTTAATATCAACTCAACAGCAATAAAACACAAACATTGCTCAGTTAACATATGAATTAGCACACATGATATATTATATTTTACAATCATATTACATGTAATTGCATTTGTGGATTCAATCGTAAACAGTCAATGAAAGTACAACTACAGTATGTAGAAATGTTTTATCCTGCCATGATTCAACAACTCCATGTAACACACAAAGATGAATGAAGTCTCTGTAACGATTTTCACTGCTTCATTTCCATTGCTTCCGATATTTTTCCTACCAGCCACTGTAAAACAAAAAGTAAACAAATGATTACTGTATATAGTAAAACACGCTTATAACAAAGTGCCAGAGACGGGCGATTTAACTTTGTTTTAAGTATAATTCGTTATATCTGTCAGTTTACAACAAGTCG
The DNA here is from genome assembly GCA_016163765.1 of Magallana hongkongensis. Classification (NCBI taxonomy): domain Eukaryota; kingdom Metazoa; phylum Mollusca; class Bivalvia; order Ostreida; family Ostreidae; genus Magallana; species Magallana hongkongensis. Next base: position 61,925,766 of record WFKH01011926.1, read on the forward strand.
TAAAGTGTCAAGGAATGAAAATCAATTCCCTGTAGGCGTCAATTCATTATAAGCGTGTTCGCTATAACCGTGTTTTACTGTACTGGGTTATTTTTGCCCCATGTTTTTCTCTCTATCCCTTCTACAGTTGCAAATGGCTTTGTCCCGTCTTGAATTCACCTAAACACAGAATATGATAGATACCCTTTCTAATAAACATAGTAATTTAAAAATTGTTTTGAATTCGCCCATTCTTTAATTTGTCCGCTACCAACAAGTGTAAAAGGGGCAAACATAAGGCAGGAGCGAATATTTCCCTGTATACAGTATACAATATGGCTTGTTACTATTTCATTCATAAGGAGTTTCCACTCAGACTTACTGTGATTTCATAAATGTTTGCAGACATCAATTTTGGTTATTAAATTGAATTAAAAGCTTCAAAGATAAGGAAATTCATGGCAATAATTCTATCAATGAAATCTGTTATCAAATATCTTATTTTCAAGTTGATTGACATTTGTGAACCAACTCAATAATGAAATCCACAATAATTTGTGTTCAACAAATAATAAAAAATCCACAGTATGCCTTGACCCAGGATTTAACTTCTGAAAAAATGTGATCTATTTTTACCACTGCTCTCTTGGGATCAGGGATATAAACTTCAATCGTTTTAGCAGATCCTCCAAGTGAGAAAAGGAACTTCTTCTTTTTGTCATCCTTGAAGTACACAATATTCAATTGACTATTTTTGGGTGAAAAAAGTATTAAATGTTAAGCCAAATGATTATTTTGTTTTGTTTTTTCTATAAAGAAAAAAGTTTTGGATTCCACATTTATGTAGATATGAATATTCAATAAAGAGCTCTTCTATTCAGGAGGTTTAAATAGTCTAAAAATTGGCCATGACTATCCAGCCTTCTGAATGTGCTGTGTGAGAGTACTTAGCCCTCACTTTTAACAGGAACTCCACCCCTTTGGCAGATCTCTTTGGTTTCTCTTTTAGATCACTCCATGTGTGTGACCATTCCGCATCCCAGTGTCCAAATATGTCTCCTTTGTTGGCATAGATAACTCGTCTGAAAATTGAAATACAAAGAAAAAAAACCAAGAGAAACTTGCTCACTTGATTTACCATCTTGTTATATACATGTGTCAAATACTTGCACAATGATGTAATTTTTAAAAGATTAAATCAAGGACACAAGATAAAATGGAATGAGATCACCAATTGATTATGAAAGCAAAATAAATCACCATTTCACTAAAAACGTCTGTAATCTTTTAAAAAATATTTGAAATTACTGCCATAAAGATACAGGAAATATATTACAAAGGTTATTGCTCTGTTACATGTTTTGTATTTCATACCGCTGTTGCATAAGTAATGTCAAGATTACCTGTCTGTAACTAGTAGAACACTCTTGGTTGACTTGCTGTCTCCAATGATCACAGAATGGGCCATGTATTCATCTGTTCCAGCAAACTTCCCCTTCTCTGTTTCCTACAACAACAAGCATTTCTACCATTTCACTAGCCACAGTAGAACTATTGATCATTGTTATTTCCTATGCTTTTTTATGTGAGGACTACATTCAATGATTTTGTCGTTTTACAACAAATTATGTGGGAAAATATATAATCACTAACTCTGAACATTGATTGTAGTTTGATATATTTACATAATATTAAATTTTATACTTTAAAGACATGATTTTAAAAAAAATCTCGAATTTTTTAAAAACATGAGATCAGTCCTTTGAACTCAATTATTTTCCTTGTGAAACGATGACATTTTTTCTGACTCTGTAAGAGCGTTGCAGAAAGTTTTGTACCTGTGTCTTACAACCAAAGAAAAAGTTTTACCATTTCACAAACACCACTTTATTAGGATTAATATGGTTTGAACTATCAAAAATATAGAAGTGAAATTTCAAAACTTGCAAGGGGTGCTTCTCACGATTTTATGCAGATATTTATTACGTGCATTTAATTTGGAACCTACAGTATTATCTTATTTAGTTTCCTAGTGAGAGCAATGAGACTTTTTTCTTACTCTGTAAGAGCACTGCAGAAAGTATTGTACCTTTTATTGTGTTTTAGGACAATTTCACTTGAAGTGAGATCTGTACTGTGACATTAAAGTTGTGCAACATGAAAGTTCAAAATGTTTACGTGTCTAATCTATACTTTTACTATTTGTTCTAAAGACTTGATTGATCGCTTTTACAACCCATTCAATCATACAGGCATTTCATTGGACTGCTAAACCAAAACTTTCCTAAAGAAGATAAAAATGTAAAAAAAAAATGAAACCTAGGAATTAATAACAAAACATCTGAAAAAAATTTAATCTGAAAATCTAAATAAATTAACTTGGCTGCTCATGTAAATCAAAAAGATATCATTTTCAAATTATTTGCTCGCAATCATGCAGGGAAACAAACCTAACTTATAGTAAGTCAAAAAATTACAGTTAATTTCAAGTGTTGCACATTAAGAGGGGATAAGGTCATTCATAAAAGTTATATGGTGAATATTTTAAACCGATGCTGCAACAAAATTCTTTAAGTTAAAATAGAACATAAAGTGAAAATCTTAAACTATTTATACTGCAACAAAATTCAATAAGATAAGTAAAAGTATAAATATAAAGTGAGAAAAAACCACCAAAACACTAACCCATGGAATTTACAGTAAATAAAAATCTTTAAAAAATCTGAAAATACTAACAGACTACATGGACTGCAAAAAGAACACAAACAATAACTTAATGATGTACTTAACAAACTCAACTATTTCTGTTTTATCATGATAAGGCCAACTTCTAATGAATCCATAGGCAATGCTTTTTTGGTCTTTTATGTTGACTCAATAAAACACAACTGTGCAGAATGTTCAAATTTTCTCACTTTATAAAGCATTCTAAACAAGAGGCCCTCAGGCCTTAAAGATCACCTGAGTCCCAAATCCCTTAGATTTACATGTCAGAGTCTCATGTTTGCATTTTAAGCTTCATTTTGAAGTCTAAACCCTAATCTGAGACTCCTCTGACTGTTACCCTGTTTTATTGTATAATGTTTGAGAAAAATAAATATTTTATTATATTCACAGTTTTATTTATAATGCACACAAAATGCATACCTACAGAAGCCTGTTAGTGCCACATAAGATATATAAAAAGAAAAGTATATATAAGAAAAACTCATTGTATATATAAAAACACACACATATATATAAAATAAACTCAAGTATATAAAAATAAGCAGCTTTGCATATAAAGGAATTACCAATATATATAAAGAATGGTGTATATATATAAAGCTAGGTCGTGTATATATAAACAGTACTGTGATATATAAAAACAACAGTGATAAATATATAAAGCGAAAATTTTCCACTGAGTGACCTTCACTTCAGCCCAGCGTCTGCATGATAAACCCCGCCTACGGAGGAGAGGATCAGCAATATTATGCTCCCGGTGATTAGTTTGAACGATCTAATCAATGTTACATTACATGATTCCGCAGGGATTTGGGAAAAGTCAGTGGCGGATTTAAAGGAAGGGCATCCAGCACCCCTACCTAAATTTTCGAATTTAAGATCTTTTTTCTGTCAAGTTTTCTTTTCTGTTTCTTGTGTTTACTGTTGTAAATAAACGATGATATATTTTGTCAATACTTTACCTACTTTTAAGGTTCTACATTAAATAATACTTTCTACCAAATTTGCAGACCAGTTGTCTAGAACATTAATTTTACTTCATTCCATTTAGATGAACAGAGATCAAGGACATTTAAAGGGATTCAGATACTATTTGAGATGAAAATTATATTTTCTATATTATTTTACAAATAATTAAGTAAGGAATTATCATTTCTTTGACAAAATGGCTCGAGGCAAACACAATATAAACTAATTTAATGTTCATAAATTTTATAACATTATCAACAGAAGAACCAACATTTGATTGATACTTACCAATAAAAACAAATATGTAAACTATATAACAAGACTTGAGCTTTGAAGAATTTCAAAATCTGTATCTTGCTTGTAACTCAGTTTTTTTACTTTCAAATTTTGACTTAGCATTAAAAATACCCATATTAACTAATAAAAAAAAAAAAAAAAAAAAATAAAACCCCCCCCCCCCCCCCCCGCGCAAATAAAACCCAGCCTCAAGGAGTTTGTATAAAGCATTGATACAGGGGCGTCGGAAGGTATTTCATAATGGGACGGCGAATTTGATCGATAAAGGGGGGGGGGGGGGGTAACCGGGCCTGAAATGAAGATATTTTACCATGTATCCAATTATCCTTTAACTTAATAAATTATATTGTCACTTATTTGATAGCATTATAAGAAACAAAGCAAAATTGTACGTAATATTAGTTTATTTAGTTTGACGACATGAAATGTGTATCAAGATAACGCAACTCACATTTATATTAGAGAAGTTAATATGCATGTATATGAGCAACAATTTTGATTCAACTTATCAGTCTCTGTTGCACATCAAAAACGTCCAAAAATGGATATCCACGAATCCCGCGTTGACACTAATTTGTTTGTTCATTTTCTAACAACTTCTCAAAAACATCCTTTGAAATTAAGTGGACAAGCCGGTTAGCTATTGAATCTTAAACTGCCTGCCTCGGGAGCATAACATTGCTGATCCTCTCCTCCGTAGGCGGGGTTTATCATGCAGACGCTGGGCTGAAGTGAAGGTCACTCAGTGGAAAATTTTCGCTTTATATATTTATCACTGTTGCTTTTATATATCACAGTACTGTTTATATATACACGACCTAGCTTTATATATATACACAATTCTTTATATATATTGGTAATTCCTTTATATATAAAGCTGCTTATTTTTATATATTCGAGTTTATCTTATATATATGTGTGTGTTTTTATTTATACAATGAGTTTTTCTTATATAGACTTTTCTTTTTATATATCTTATGTGGCACTAACAGGCTTCCGTACATACCGCTTTTTCTACATAGTATACAATGTACAGAATATTAAAGTAGATTTCTTTAAATCATATAAGAACTTATATTTAATTCAATATCACCTAGTGACAATTTACCATATAGTTTTCAAAATGAAGTTCAAATTGTTAATGTATAACACACAGCAATTACCCTAAGTAAAAAAACATGTTCAATATATGGCTATTTACACCTCCCCCCCCCCCCCAATTAAAAAGCCTCGACTTCTGCTCCATGGCCATAATGATGAATTTCACAATTTAACATCAGGACACTATGAACATAATAGCAATTCACGACATTATCTCATATGACTGTGATAGTACAAAAGAATGTTAAATCAATACATTTTCTTTATTTGGCCATATTGGCCACGCCTTAGTGCCTGAACGCCTGACCCTGCTGGGATCATGAATTTCACAGTTTAAGTAATGGATTTCATGGACATCATAATCATGCATTTAGTTTTTCTCAAATATATATGGGAGTAGAGAAGAAATTTTTTTAAGATTAAATACATTTTTACTATATGGTCATATTGGCCCCAACCTAGGGCCTGAACCCCTGACCCAGGGGCATGAATTTCATGATTTTGGTAGAGGGCCTCATGGACATGCATAACCATGCATCTAATGTTTCTCAAATACATTTGGGAGTAGAAAAGGAGATTTTAAAGATTTAATACATTTTAACTAATTTATGGCCATATTATACCCACCCTAAGGCCTGAACCCCTGACCCAGGGGCCATGAATTTCACAATTTTGTGAGAGGGCCTCATGGACATCATAATTATTTTCCCTCAATGTGTGGGAGTAGAAAAGAAGATTTGTGACAATTTGGCTTTTGTTTTGCATATTTGGACCCACCTGTGGCACCCTGGGGGTGATAGAGCCATAAATTTTACATTTTAGATTGCTATTACTATAGAGATGCTTCTCAACAAAAATGGTAACAATATGCCTTATAGTTAAGAAGAAGAAGTTAAAAATGGAAAACTGTTAACGAACAACACACGATGCACGATGGACGATGCACGACGACGGACGAGGACCAATTGCAATAGGTCACCTGATTGACTCAGGTGACCTTAAAACAGAGCTTTAGAGCTTGCTGAAATTGTCATTGACATTAAAACAGTTACTTGATTTTCTAATCTAGATTTAAAAAATTAATATTTAAAACGAAAGTTAACAACTTGAAGGTAACCTGTAAAATGGCATATCCAGAGGCCTCAACGACACTGTACGGACGAATTATTTTGTCCGAGTGAAATCGTCTGGGGGGACGTAGTCTTCCAACATCATCTGACAGTTCAGCAATTCTGTAAAATAAAAGAAAGGTTTCAGGTTTTTCATGGGAGTTAATACATGAGGTTTGATCAATGCAATTGTATTTCTACTTTAAATTTTTACATACCCATTGAGTTTGTAAAAATATATTCAAATTGTTGAAAAGAAAATTAAATTCCCAACTGAAAAAGATAGTTAAAATTCCTCTTATTTTCTGTGTCATACAGCAGCAGACAATGGTAAGTCAATAAAACTTAATCGATTGCCTTTTTTTATCTATGCTTAGTTCACTTATGAATTTTTTTTTATCATCATTTGATGCTGTTTTGAAGCTTATATCTCCAACAAATTTAAGACAGCATCATATTTTAGTATTTCATGCACTTTGGTATGAAATGTCATTTATATTCAAATGTTTTGATACAGTACTGTCAGTGGTATTTTCTTGCACTGACGACATTCTGTCCTTCATTTATATTCTCTGTTTACCTCTTAATACCTTCGAAGGAGCTGCTGGCAAAATCTATCACGCCGCTGGTCGGTCTGGTTACCACACCAACCAGGCCTTTACCAATCCCTGAAACAGGTGATGCGCATTCAGGTGAAACCAAAATTGGAATAATGGCGAGAAATATTCACAGCAATGAGTTTCTTGTCAATCTGACAAAAACATTTTCAAGCAAACAATAAAAGTTAGTCTTAAATGACAGTTATTGTAATGTTCTTAACAGGAGTGTCAATACCTTTGAAGAAACCTTCCACACCTTCCTTTTGAGCGCCCTCTATTGGCTTACGGACAATTCCTGTAACTCCATCAAAAACACCCTGCCAAAAACAACTTTTCTTTCAGACAATGTACAAGTTCTTAACAACACAAACTCACAATGAAATTTTTCAGACATAATTAAAGTTAATGAATTCCTTTTTTTCATCATACATTTCATCATGGTTATTGAACTTTAATACTGATCAAAACATTGCATGGAAACTGCTGAATTCCCATGTGCTTTCTTTGTCCATAATGTGACTTTACTTTACCCTAAGAAGAGTTTTCTTAAATTTGTATCAAAAGGACTTGTCTCATTTTTAGGATATTTTACTCCCTTATAGAATATCCAATTGCACTGACCATGGCAAGGCCTTTCCCTCCTCTGGCGAGCCCCTCTCCGATGTTGGCCGGTTTTTTATTCAGTCCCTCTCTCCTCTTCTTCTGATACTCATCATCAAATGTCAGTGCTGCCAGTCCCTTGCCGATTGAACCGGTGATCCGGGAAACTGCGCCCGCAGCACCACCTATGAGCAGAAAAAAAGGTTAAAACTTTGTCATTGGAAACAAAGTTCAATAGTTAAAGCTAAACAACTGTTAGCAATAAGACAAGTTTAGGTCTTTGTCAAGAAAAAAAACAACAACTGTATTTCGCAATTACATATTAATAATGCAAGTTTAGAAAATCTCGTAAATGATAATTATGTAGTATTTTTTTTACATCAGTTATACTGTTATAATTCTATTACTTTCAGTAAACTTTGATTTTTGGAGATAATTTAAGTTTCATGATAAATATGATATACTTATTAATTCATTTGGCCTATTGACCTTTAACTTAGTTGTGTCTGATGGATAATTCATACTGACCTACAGCATGACCTAAGAGACTCCTGATCCCAAGGGCCAGACCCTCAGCAAACTCCTCAGGTCCCTGAATAGCTCCCTGTGATTAAAAAAAACAAGTGAAAAGCTGTCAATGTGGCAGCAAACCGGGTTTTCTTTAATGTGAACTGTATCCATAATCCAAGTCAATCCTGAATTGATAAACACTACCTACCGTCTCCAGGAAATTGGAGTACCCTATATGCAATATTCTGCGAGAAAATGACTAATTTCAACAGCTGGTATTTTTTCATAAATTATCAAAAATCAAAATTCAAGTAATGTGCACACCTCTGATATATGTACAATTGAGCTGCAAATCAACAACTTCATATCTGGAAAACTGTAGGAGGAGTTATCCGTACAATAGGGATACCATATATACAATATTTTGCCAAAAAATGACTAAGTTCAACAGCTGGTATTTTTTTCATAAATTATCAGAAATCAAAATACTAGAAATATGCATATTTCTAATATACGTTCAATTAATCTGCAAAACAACAACTTCCTATCTTGAAAACTGTAGATGGAGTTATCCGTACAATAGGGATACCCTATATGCAATATTTTGCCAAAAAATGACTAATTTCAACAGCTGGTATTTTTTTCATAAATTATCAGAAATCAAAATGCTAGCAAAATGCATACCTCTGTTATATGTTTAATTGTTCTGCAAAACAATTTTCTATGTTGAAAACTGTAGGAGGAGTTATCTGAACAATAGGTGTACCCTTTATGCAATAATGCGAGAAAATGACTAAGTTCAACAGCTGGTATTTTTTTCATAAATTATCGGAAATCAAAATCCTAGCAATATGCACACCTCTGATATATTTACAATTGATCTGCAAAGCAACAACTTCCTATCTTGAAAACTGTAGGAGGAGTTACCCGTACAATAAGGGTACCCTTTTGGCAGCCGCCCGCCCGCCATTTTCACCATTTCAATAACCGAATTTTTCCGTTGGAAAACCCGTTTAAAAATCATATGTGGTATATGCACTGAGACACATTGAACATGCTCATTATTTTGCATTGTCCAATGCACAATGTATTTAACATTGTCAAATGTTTTCATGTCATGAAAAACTACTAAATCTGTTTTAGTTCAGCATCCAAGATGTACACTTTTAATGCATATTTTTGTGTACAGGGGTCCTGCAGGCTCGGTGGAAATAAATGTTAATGTTTCTGGTGGTACCTAGACCAAGATAGCTGGAATCTTTGGACCTTAAAGATTGTTGTTGATAGGCCTATATGTGACTACATGAAACAGACATTTATCCTGCAACCACCGCTTGCATTGAGCAAATAAAGGGAGTCCAATAATTCAAAGCTATTTTGGGACAAATGAATGCCCCAATATAACCGTGTGCATTTATTCAACGTTCAAATGTACTCTGACGTCATCTATCTTGCTTCATTTATGACATGGCGTCATGGTTTCAACTGCAGATATACAGCAAAATTTGTCGAAAATAGCTAGTTTTAGGCGTAAAATGTGATTTTATGTTGCAAAAAAATGATACCTGTCTTGAAATATAAGCGATATTTGGACTCATGTCGAAAACCTTTTCGCCCAATTTTCGCTTATATTTGAAGACAGTAAACAAGTATTCTAGATAAATAGTCCAAACCTTGATTATAAAATTTTGTGGTGGGGAAAGATGTTGTAACTGGTTAATTGTGAAATGCAGAGTGGTTTGAGTAAACCAAGTTAATAAATTGTTGAATTAGTTTAAAGAAGCTTGAATTTTGTGAAAAATGGGTTGAACATTTTTAAAGACTTGATTATGTTATAGAGAAGAAATAATTAATGCGTTTCTTATATTCTTCTGTAATGCTGTTTGGTAAAACATGTTTTTCAAAAAAACTACAGATTTTTTGTGATCATTATTAATAATTAAAGAGAATTAAACATAAGAAAAATCATGAATTAGATTTGGCAATATTGTGAACGGCAAAATTTTTTCCTGGTTGTTTTGAAGTAATAAGCCAATAATTTATTTAGAAAGAATTTGCAAGGATAGAGAAACAATAGTTTGGAAAGAAGACTCAAAGTTGCCTGATGTTAAAATACTTACCATCGGACCAGTATTTAAAAAAAAAGTGAAGTAGGTGTTGTAAGATTAATGTGCTCTAGAGTGTGTTGAAGAATCTAAATTAGGTAGAAGTGTTATGATAATTACAATGAAATCTACATTTTAATGGACAGTGGATCTTCGGTGGGTTTATTACATGAATTTTTGGCAAGAGCCGGTGGATTCTAAATTTAAAAGCGCTGATGTTGGATTCTTTTATTCGCACAAAAGTACATCTTTTTGTTGTAGTTTTTAAATGTACTCAGCAGAAACTCTGTTTTTAATACATATGAACATTTATCATAGTTTCTGATTGGAAAATAGAAACTATGACATTTTTTGGCAAGAAATACAGCAAGAAATGTTCAAAGGTGGGGTCCTTCTCTTAAACGTGCCATCCCCCACTGCTTACACTTGTTTTCTGCCTTCGGGTTTTAAGGTTACCAAATACACTTAGACTTACAGTTTTGAAGACATTTATTCACAAGATTGCGATTTGAACGTTTTGTTAAATTGTTCCTATTAACTGATTTGGTAAGATATCATCATAGCTCAGTGGTTAAGGTATCGGGCATGTGAACCGCAGCTCATGAGTTGGAATCCGCTTGGGACTTTCGTTCAAATTTACTGAATGAAGGTTTTAAAAACATAAATTTTTTTTTATCGAAAATGCATTTTTTTTGCCTAATCGGTCTATGTACTTCTTTCTAATTATCATATCGATCATATTAAAAAAATAGCTGATTTGAAAAACTATTTCAAGGTGTAGTATTATCTACATTAATTTGAAAAAAATAATGTTGACAGATTAATAAAACTGCAAAACTGTTTAAGTAGGAAAAAATCAGTGTTTATTTGAGTGCGAGATGCTTAAGATAGCTGACAGAAAAGACATACCAATTTTAGGTCAACTAAGAGACTATTTTAATCTGTTTTTGTCCGTCGTCGTTCGTCGGTCGTAAACTTTTGATCATTTTATTTTTTTGAATGCCTTTTTTAAAATTGTGAAGTTCATGGCCACTGGGATCAGGGGTTCTGGTGTTAGGGTGGGGCTCTAATGTTTATATACAGAAAATGCATCAATTCTACACAAATATTCTCCTCTGCTCCTGGATATAAAGCAGATGAACTAAGTTATGGCCCCTGGAACATGGGTTCTGATTTTACGGCGGGGCTCTAATGATTATATTGTGAAATAAACATTAATTCTTTTAAATCTTCTCCTCTGCTCCTGGGCATTAAACCCATAAATTAAGTACATAGTAATGATGAGGAAGGAAGCCTTTTCCAAAATTATGAATTTCATGGCCCTTGGATGAGGTGTTCTGTTGTCATGGGAGGGCTCTAATGATTATATAATGTACGTGGTGTAATTTCAACCGATAATTTTTTTTTTTAATTTTTAGGGTTTGTTTAATTATGTCACTGTATGTTATGCTACAATTGAATATTTTTTTTTTGAATTTAGAAAAGTTTATTGGACTAAACAATGATCCCGGAATATCAAAAATGATTTCCTTAGTCCTGTTAATATAATGCACATGGATATGCATCGCAAAATCCATACTGCAGTTACTCAGGTGACCGATAAGGCCCATGGGCCTCTTGTTAATGTATGTTTGTTATGTTTACGGATACAAACACTGAAGGATGAGATGTTTTTCAACCCTCCCATATTAATTAGTGTTGAATTTTTGATTTGTATATAACTATGCATGCTCAACAGCAATTATAACCTAGCCAATTTTTCTCAACAGTCTGATGTGTTAAGCTTAATACCTGATAAGGTTCATAGAAGAGGTTTTCCATTCCCTCTGCCATTCTACGAAGAAGTCCGAATGGATTCCCGAGGACGTCGAGTCCAAGTACCAGGACATAGAGCTGTTTGACCGCTTGGCCAGCGTAGTGGCGACCCATTTCTGATGTCAGCTGTGACTGGTTGTAGAAAGTGTTCTTTCCCTCAAAAAATCCAAGCCTGTTCAAAACAGATGAAACCACTGTTGTTTTGACATCGAAACATGAACAACAACAAATCATCTTGAACACTTATTTAAAAATCACATCTTTGACACCTCATGATGAACACTATAGCTTAGACACTTACGTGAATATCAAACTTGAACACTTTATTGAACACCACATATTGAACCCTTACTGAAAAGCCAAATATTTGCTCACCTGAGCAACAATATCAATTTTGAAGTCACATATATAATATCTGGACAAAGCAGTAGAGCAAATCTTGTATAAAACAATTTTCATATTTTTCTTCAGATATTCTTAAGTAAAGCAGTGAGCCTCTTTTGTAACAGGGTGATTTTATAATCATACCAGATATTTGGCATTGTATAAAACAATTTTCATATTACCTTTGGTTCCAAGACTACTTCCACATAAATTACAGCATTTTTGGTCGATTGGTTTTCGAGAAGAAGATTTTTAAAGAATTGTTTCCATATATTCCTATGTAAATATTCACCCCCCCCTCCGCCATTGTGATCTAACACTACCCTTAGAGATCATGATTTGAACAAACTTGAATCTACACTACTTAAGGATACTGTGGCCCCACCTTACCACCTGTGATCATGATATGAACAAATCTGAATCTACACTACCTAAGGATACTTTCACACCAGTTACAGCTTTTCTGGCCTTTTTGGTTTTTCAGAAGATTATTAAAGATTTATCCCTATTCATTCCTAAGTAAAAGTTTGACCTCCCATAGTGGCCCCACCTAACCCCCTGTGATCCTGATTTGAACAAACTTTAAGCTACTCTTACTAAGGCTGCTTTCACACAAGTTACAACTATTCTGGCTGATTGGTTTTTTGAGAAAAAGATTTTTAAAGATTTTTCTCTATATATCCCTATGTATTATTTGACCCCCATTTCTTTCCCCTCACCCCTTGAATTATGATTTGAACAAACGTGAATCTACACTATACCTAAGGATGCTTCAACACAAGTTTCAGCTTCTCTGGCCATTTTGGTTTTTGAGTAGAAGATTTTTTAAAAGATTGTAACAGATTTTCAATAATTCTTAATTATCTCCCTTTGAAAGAAGGTGTGGCCCTTCATTAAAAATAAAACAATTTGAAATCCCTTTACCTAAGGATGCTTTGTGCCATGTTTGGTTGAAATTGGCCCAGTGGTTCGAGAGAAGAAGTGTAAAAAGTTAAAAGTTAAGGGATAGACAGACAGAAGGAGGGACAGACGGACACTGGACAAAAAGTGATCAGAAAAGCTCACACAATAGCACCTGACTCTCACTTAGGTACCACACCATAGACACTTTCTTGAACAATACCCCTTGAAGAAAACACATAATGGCAAATACTTTGGCAACAACACATTTTAAAACTTGCAGGAATACATCATTTTGAACACTTACTTGAACACCACATCTTGAACACTTACTTTAACACCATATTTTAAAAACTTACTTGAACACCATATACAATATTTAACTCCTACTTGAACACCATGTCATAAACACTAAGTAATACTTGAATACCACATCTTAAGCTCTTACTTGAATAGAGTATCTTAAACACTTATTTGAACACTATATACACATATTTAACACCTACTTGAACACCATGCCATGAACACTTAGTTATACTTGAATACTACATCTTAAGCTCTTACTTAAATACAAAATCTTAAACACTTACTTGAACACCACGTCTTGTACATCGGTCAGCACAACCCCTACACTCTGCAGGAAGACATTGATGATGTTGGCATGGAGATGAACGGCCTTCTCATTCCCTTCTCCCCCTCCCTGCAGGGAGAAGCTTAGGTGGATCTAAAAATACAATATAAACACGTTAGTTATTTACGTAACATTCTTAGGAAAATGAATCTAAAAGTTTATCAATTGACCCCTTCAAGATAACTGCAATACTGCTCTCTTGCAGAGCAATTTGATACACTTTGCCAAAGTTTAAGAAATGGAGAAAAAATTTTCGTAGATTGAATAATTGACATTCCAATACAGCAGTTAAAGGAAAATCATGTCACACAATGTGAAAATAAAAGAAACTCGAAAAGATTTAATAATCGTAAAATGTGACCATTTTGTATTTTCCATAAAAAAATAATTTTGGACCGAATTTATTTTCATTCATTGAGAAGCAAAATTGTGAAAAGGAAATCATTTTTGTTAAATGATCATAGCAGCATATTTTTTTTATTTCTGTAACCAATCAGCTATCTATCATTACGCCTGTGTTCTAATTCTAAAACAATACCTATTTCACAATCTTTCTTCCTTTTATACAACTGTTACAAAGTTTTTCTCTTTGTCCAAGAAAGTCTTAGCATGTATGATCATTATTTATTAAGGTGAGAAAGTCAAAGATGTTTTCCTCCACTTATGAAAACCTTACCTTTGCAGATGAGATGCGCTAATTTCCTTCAGGTAATCTTACCTTTATAGGTGAGAAGTGAAGGTAGTCAAAGAAGTTCTTCTGTTCCTCGGCCAGTGAAAGTCCGGCCTCGTCCAGTAACTCTGTGTACACTGTCTTCAGGTCTGCCTCCAGCATCTCCTTCTGTTATGTAAAAAAATAAACTATTATTATAAAATTAAAACAATTATTTGATCGGCAGATCATAAATTTCATATGCTTTAAAAACACAAAAACTAGGGGCCATAAACCAACTTTTATTTGCTGTAACTCTATTTCAGAATTTTCTGAAAATAAACTGGTTTGGGACGATTAATGTTTGCATTTAAGCCTTAACCACAGCCCTCCTATTGGCAGGGACTGGTTAACGGTGAAATATATTTGCAATGAGGCTCTTGCAAACCTTGCAAAAATTTCTCTCTTGCGAATAAAAGTTGTTTACAGTATCGGCTCGTTTCGTAACTACAGAATCTACCTACCTCCTGATCACGTGACTTCTGCTGACTGGACGAGAAGAAGTCAATGATGTTGTTCAGGAAGCCCTGGTCAACTTTTAACGACATTTCTTGGACCAACACCTTGAAATATCTGAAAAGATGTTTGAACTTTGTTTAAATTTCTATACAATCCAAAGAATTGAAGTAAAGACGCTCTAGCTTTGGTTTCATTTTTCCTGACGAGGTCAAAATTGTTGATAAGAGCAGACGAAAATCTCCACAAATCTCAGGTTTAACCCTTCTGACCTTTTATTTTTGACTTATAATTTGGCTTTGACTTATTTATAATTACCTCCTTCAATAACACTGACTTACTTGAACTGTTGCATGTTGCTGTGTTCATGTTTCCGTGACAATATGCTGACCTCAGCAAAAGGTTTGGGAACTAAATAACAAACACAATAATTTAACCTCAAACTCAATTAAATTACTTCAATTATACACATGTCTATTCTAAATTAATTTGTCATGATTTTCATTGATGCAAATACTTTTTTTAGCTGATTAACCAAAATTTTGTTTCAATTAGACTTATTTTCACCTTCAAATGAACATCATTTCTAAATTTCACTTTTTATCTCCCTTGAACTAATATAAATATGCAGAATGATAAAAATAGTTTATTTATCAGTCTAAACCACATGAGGTCTGTATTACAGCATTTATACATTTCATAACCATATTGAAAATGGGAATACTCAGCTCAAATTGTCAAATTGTCAATTAAAGTTAGGAAATGAAAAAAAAAATAGTTTATACCTACACCTATCAATTGGTTTATAAAACCTGCCTGTCTCATTATGATTTGAAATTTCTGGCTTAAGAAAAAAATAAGATTATTTCTATTTTGCCTCATGAATAAAAATCTCAATAATTGGGTCACTGACCGCTGTCGGCGGCAACTGATTTGGGGGGAGGGATGGGGGCCAGGACTGTGGGGAACACGTAGATGTTGGTCTGGTTGTCGAGCTATAACAGAAAGAAAGCATTTTATCTACAAGTATGACATGGCAATACACTCTGTATGCATCCTTTGTTGTTGTTTCTATCTGTACAAGCATGTTCTCTCTCTCTCACTCTCTCTCTCATTCTCTCTCTCTCTCTCTCTCTCTGTAACCTTTGTGTACATAATTTCAGTACAAAGACATTAAAAACATGGGTAATATTTAGTGCATTGGACTCAAGATCTGAATCTATTATTCATACATGAATTATTAAATCAATTTATTTTTTTTTATTTATACTTTTTATCAATCATTTAATATTCAAACTTTCACTGTTTTATTAATCAACAAATCAATAGTTTGGTTACCTGTAGACGATTAATTTTGGCATGGACCTGAAGTTGATGAGGTGAGGTTTTATACTGAATCCACACCCCGTCCTGGAAAGATCTTCGGATCCGCCTGTTGTTTGGCTTTATCATCCTCATCTCCTGGAAATTCACCTTGAATAAAATCACAGAACTGAATGTACTGACAGGAAGAATGATTAAAATCTAAGTACTGAAAGTACTGCATGTACCCTGAAAAGCAGACTCTAAAGATACGTGGGAAAACCTCAAGATACTCAAATCAAAGGACAGGAAACCTCCAACCTACACCCATTTGTATTTAATAAATGTACTCTAGACTTAATATACCAAAAAAAAGACATAATCAATAAAAACATCCATTTTTATCAAAAGTTTCCATCTCTAAACATATCTGTGTAAAAATCATAGTACTAATCAAAGTCCTGAAGTACTGACGGGAGTTGATTTTATCGATTATTATTTATTTTAGAATCAACGATATGTTATTTAGCATGACAAGTAATTTCTAATCTCTATTTGAATTACGTACATTTCCGACAAGAATTTCGAGAAAACCCCATATGAATCATGTTGTGTAATATTTAAAGATATAATTAATTCCATCAAACTATGTATCAGTAATCAAAATATTTCTAAAAATTGTACACATGTCTGGATTCAAGCAATATTGAACTCTAGTATCGTTCAACTAGACTCTCGGCTGTCTCCGTTAATCTCCGACTACCAAGATCTGTTTGTCAGAGATTTACAGAGACAGCCGACGTCTGGTTGAACGCTCTGGCGTAGGAATACATACGACTACAAATAATATCTAAATTGTTCGTACTATTTAAAATCTGACTATTTTCAAGGTATCATAAATACGTTTTCTTGAAAAACAATGGTTCAGCATATATTACACCGAATTTATCTATTATTTCAAGAACTAACTCTTGTCAGCGGTGATGATTTGTGCTTAGGTCCAAACACTGTTTCACTTTCGGTTTGCCAGAGTAACTGCATAGGAGAGTTGATTAAAATCAACTCCCAAAAATACTACCTGTCCACTCACTAATTTATAAAGGACTGATAGAATTTCCTATTAGTTACTTTAAAGAAAAGGACTGTCGGTAAATTAAAAATCAACAAAATCAAAGAACTAGAAGTACTACTTGTCCACTCACTAATTTACATGTGACGTAAAGAACTAGTAGAAATTCCTTTTACTTACATTTATTAAACGGACCATCAGTTACCAAAACATTACTACTGTAACAGTCTTACAGTCTAGATTCACTTTCAATTATAATTCTCTTCGAAAGCTGACCTCCATTTTATTGTCCAAGGCTATTTTCTCCGGTGGACGATGACCTAATTCTAGCTCCATGACATACTTCTGATATGCTGCCTCCAGTAATCTAGTTGTCTTTCCATTCAGGGCTTTATACCTCTTTTTCTTCTCTTCCCAAATTACCCCAGAACTGTCAGAAACAAAGAAAAACGTAAATTAATAGAACAAATATTTCAGGATTATCAATCTGAAAAGTCCACGAAATTAAAAAGTAGACAGGTCTGGATAGATGGATGGAAAGATAAGACGGGACATAAACCATAAGTAATGCCCAGGTATGCAACATCAGGCGGATATAGTACCTTGTAATGCCCAGGTAGACAACCTTTGTTGGATATTACAGATAGATAGATAGATAGATAGATAGATAGATGATAGATAGATAAATAGATAATTTAGATTCCTAATTAGAAGAAGAATTAATATCCGCGTAAAATTGCGAAAAGCACATCTCGCGAATTTTAAAATTGTTTTTTATTTTTTGGACTAATGTAAATTAGATAAAACTATAATACAAATTCGGCATTCGCAATTTTATGTTCTCGCGATTTGATGGAAAACAGTCAAATCGCGGAAATAATTACTCGCGTAAAATAAGGAATATACAGTAGATAGATACATGTAGATAGATAGATAGATAGATAGATAGATAGATAGATAGATAGATAGATAGATAGATAGATAAGACAGATAGACAAAACAGATAGATAAAGATAAATGGATGGATGGATGGATGGACGGACAGACGGATGGACGGACAGACAGACAAATAGATACCTTGTGATGCCGAGGTAGGCTACATCTGTCTGTGTTGTGTCGTTAACCAGGGATACACCCATACTGTGGAGAGAGACATTGATCTCCTGCTCAATTCCCTCCAATTCTCCAGCCTGTACAAAAACAAAATAGGACACATATTGATCATAAAGATTTTGCCATTTGTATGATATCATTCTAATGTCATTTATCCACTTTAATGTCGTAAATCCAGATATTTCCTCTTTTCGATCAAAAGTGCACTGCAACAACCTAGAAAAAGTTAAAATTATTTATAGAAGTTATTAAATCATTCAGATCTGATTAACATGCATTTTCCCTTCGAATAGGATACTGTATACAGGGTTATTTTCATCCTGTGTAATTTTTGTTCTAAAATTTTCCACTTGCAAACAGTTTTGTACAGTCTTGAATTTGCTAACAGTTGTTTATAAAGAGAGATAATTGTGACATTGGAATTCGCCCAGTCTTAAATTCGGGGGCAAATGTTATTGTATACAGTATACCAATGTACAAAGTCTACAAATATAAAAAGTGATATCATTCATTAAAGACATCCTGTCATAGTACCTCTACAGCATTAATGGCCACGGCGAGGTCCTCTGTAAACAGTAGCACCCTCTGTAGTCCGTCCAGAAAGGAGACCCAGTAAATCTTGGTGTCCGAGTCCAGGTAAAAACTGTCTGTACCATCCTACAATTATAGACAGATAAAAAATGCTGTACCATCCTACAAATATAGACAAATACAATAGGCCCATGGGGCCACATCGCTCACCTGAGTAACAATGGCTTTATATTGGCTTTCAAAGGATATTGTGCCTTATGGCCCCTCGGTAGAATAACAAAATAATAAATACTGTAAACTATCCTAATTTTTCACTTATTTTTGCATACACTCAATCTTTGACATTGTACCTTTATGAAATACCATTTTTACCGAAAATAAGAAGATTCTATGCAAGATATAAAACTAAAATGTTGGTAGTGATACACTGTTAACTTCCAATTTCCTTTATTTTAGTTCTGCCCCCCCCCCCCTACTTTATAAAGCGATCAAAATATATGAGCATATAGGTATGTTTTCTTCTTCAACTACTCACTAGTTATTGTATTCCGATATGTGAGCGAAGAAAATTGTACCTCAATGCGCTCAAATAAAAAACATTCAAAAATTTAATTGGTCTTCCCCATAATAAACGATTGTTGTTTACCTGGCGTGAACTCGTGCGGCGTTTTATAACCTTACTCACTTGATCGATGAATACACTCGAATGAAAAATGTTGTCATGTGATATGTGCTAATAAAAGCTATTATAATCAATGTATTGACAGGCATATCACACTATTTTACTAATGCCCACCCATTATTTTCATCTTTATTAAAAAACAAATGGCTACAAACCAAGATGATTATCCGCTGTAATATATTTTCTTAAGAATAGCGATAATGCATTTATCCCCGTAACAGTAATGTGTCAGAACTATGAAAACTCTTTTATACACGTCGTTTTTATTGACTCATGTTTGAAAAACTATCAAAATTGGTATAGATTTCATTTAATTAATCGTATAAGGAGGGGGCCCCAGAAAGTTACAGCTTTTCATCCTTTTAATTTTTCTTCACAAGTATTTAACGTTTAGCGAGACATTTCTAATGATCAACCAAAAATTCAGCGTCAATCGTAGAATTATAAGCAAGGTAGAGAGCTCACAATTCAGCAAAAGCATGGCCTCAGCTCTGTGTGGAAACATAGAATTGTGAGCAAAGCTCTATATCTTGCTTATTATTCGAAGTTTGACGCTCAAATATGGTTAGTAAATAGAAGATTGTAAACAATTAAAACAGAAGAAACATGCACAAACAAGGAGCACAATTTATTTTTCAAAATGAATCATATTTATACCTACATATTTCCGTCAGCGATATTAAACTCTGTTTAAAATGAATAGACTAGAAAAAATGCTGAGCATCTTAACAAAACACATTGCATTAATCAACCATTACGCAAAGATCGTACCGAATTGCCGATTGAATGAATTGCATTTATGTATGTTGTTAATGCATCCGATTTTGCTTATTTTGCGCAGGTAAACAGTCAACTGTCTGACATACCGAAGTCTATGTTTGATTTGATACGTAAAAATTATAAAATACAGGCGATAGTTCCCAGTTTACAAAGCATAATTAATGAAAATGAAACGAAAATCAAAACAATCTAACACTACCGTCAAAAGTGAAAACTGTCAACGCATTGAAATATTTAACCTCAATTTACTTCACAAAATCGGCACCAATGTATCTTGCATGTTTCAAACATTCCCTTCGCACGCGAACTGTTGCACAACAAACAAATTCATCTTTGGGATCGACCCGTTTTTTATACGTTCAACATGGCCGCTTCAAAGAGGTTATCGAGATATGGAATACCGAACCCGACGTTATAAACTGATTGAAGCCCCCCCCCCTTTCCATTATTATTATTTTCGTAATAACTCAAATTTGGAACAAAATTAGCCCTTAATTTTTGCAATTTATGTTTTCCTGTCCATAAGGATGATTTATGTTACATAACTTTGAGTTTGACGCAGTAGTTCTTGAGAAGAAGATTTTTGAAAATGCACGCCCCTTTTTGCAGTTTCGAGGTTTTCTCCGCTTTGAATAGAAACTGGCCTTTGATTTTTGCAATTTATAATCACCTTTCCATAGGGATGCTATGTGCCAAATTTGGTTGAAATTGGCCGAGCGGTTTTAGAGAAGAAGTTTTAAAATGTGAAAAGTTTACAGACGGACAGACGGACGACGGACAAACTGTGATCAGAAAAGCTCACTTGAGCTTTCAGCTCAGTTGAGATAAAATACTGTCCGTATCATCCTATAAATATAGACAGATAAAAACTGTTTGAACCACCTACAAATATAGACAGATTGACACCGTCCATACCATCCTGCAAATAGAGACAGATAAAAACTGTATGTACCGTCCTATAATTATAGACAGATAAAAACTGTCCGCACCGTCCTACAAATATAAACAGATAATAATGTCCGTATCATCCTACAAATTTAGACAGATAATAACTGTCTGTACTTTTCTTTAAATTTAAACAGACAAAAACTGTTTGTACCATCCTACAAATATAGACAGATAAAAACTATATGTTCCAACCTACAAATATAGACAGATAAAACTGTCGGTACCATCCTACAAATATAGACAAATAAAAACTGTCTGTACCATCCTATAAAAACTCACTTATTAATTTCACAAAGTTTTCAATCATATTTAAAACTTAACTTACACCTGTTCTACTCACCTGGATGAGGCTGGTTTTTTGAGACTTCACTTCTCCAGAGCTCCATTCTAGCTCCCTCTTCCCTATCGCATTCTCCCAGGTGTACAGTACACACTCCATGGGATTCAGAACATGTGCCGACTTCTCACCACTGTAAACATGTAACGTTATTCAAATTGTTGTCATCAAATATGTATTCAAAATTTCACTTGAATTTCTTTCCATTTTCCCCAACGTTGCCATATGTGGTTTACTCTCCCTCTCTGTGTCTCTCTCCAGAAATCTGACCAGATTTTTTACCTCCTACCTCTGGCTGTACTTGACTGATATTCTCTCTCTCCTCTCCTCTCTCTGGTTTACTCTCTGTCTGTCTGCCTGTCTGCCTGTCTGTCTGTCTGTCTGCCTGTCTGTCTTTCTCTCTCTCCTCTCTCTTTTTTACCATTTACCACTTGTTCGTAACTGATATTCTCTCTCTCTCACTGTAGATCTCTCTCTCTCTCATCACTTGTTTACCACTTACCACTGGTTGTACTTGATGACTGCCCCATCTGTACTGTTTATCATCATGACAGTTGCCATGCCTGCTCTGTAGGTCGTCAAGGTTGTTATTATGGCAGCGTCAGTCACCTGACAGTCCACATTGATTCCTCCTACCTACACAAGAAAAAAATAACATTGATCTTTCAAATACTGAAGATACTTTTTTGACTGCTCGTAGAGTAAACCATCAGCACATTCAGTGCATTGAATAGAATCTTCATGGAAGGATGTATAGAGGAGGCATTGATTTCAAAGCTACATAATTTATAAACTTAATAAAGAAAATATAATTTTGTGTTGAACAATATTATCTATTACTGATATTCCGATCCATTTTTAACATAAACTTTATTTATCCCCCTTCTCAGTCATTTCAAAAGATTTAGATCTCTGATTTTACTTACATTGTAGAGTACTTAGAATTGTTCATGGATATAAAAAAGACATTTTTTACCTCATCGTCCACTCTCATCAGTGTGGTGTGTGGTTTGTTGAAGTAGAATGGCGAGGTACTGTAAGCAGACCCGTCTACTTTAGCCACCATTGTCATTTCCTTCCCAGATTGCAACGGCCAAAATGGCAAACACTGAAGAAGCAACAACGAAGATGAATGACATGCAATTACCTCAAACATTCACCTTCTAATATGGCCCAACTGAGCTCAAATTGCAATTATAGATGATACACAGATGATTGAACAATAACCACTCACTAAATTGGGTAAAATTGCAAAATTGTAGATGATATGCAGATGATTGAAATTATTTCAACTCGGTTTTTTTTCCACTCACTGATTTTGAAGGAATTTGGATCCATTCATCTTGTTTTGTGGTTTCAGCACACAACAGTTTGACGTCCGCTGTATTCAGCAGCATGAAGAGAGGTGTAAATGTACATATCTTGGTCAGCCCGGAGCTCGAAAGGCGAATTGTTACTCCCGTCTAAAACACAATTCCATTGTATGCTATATGATATGGAAAAATGCACCCTGGACCAATGATAAAAAAGGCTCCAAGACTAATTAAAATGTTTCCATTTTTTGTTCTTTTGAGAGCACCTTCTAGACAATTTATAAATTTCCTCAGAATAATTTATGAGCCGTATACAAAATATTTATTAAGAGGAAGATTTTTTTATTAATAGCTCTAAAATAACAAATTTTCATAAAACTTTGATCACTATTAAATTATAAAAATATGAGCGAAAATTCTTGATTAAACCAAAACCATGTGACTTCATAATCTGAAAATGAATATTACTGTTTGCCCATTGGCAAATAAAAGCTTCAGATTCATTTTTAACCGAATATAAACGAATAAAAATTGACGCAATTTGTGAAAACTACAGTCAAATATGAAAATATCAAGCATAATAGACAAAACCATACAGAAATATATTAAATCAATTTCAAAAAAGGTGAGAGCACTACACTTATTGCAATTGTTCACTCAGACCCGAAGCTGAGAGACATGAATTCATTAAATATGATTGACCATAGAGAATAAATAAAATTCATTACAATAGTTTATCTAAATCTTTTAAGAAACAATATATAAAAATCAAGATTTTTTTTCATGCGTTTTGAGAGTGATTAAATTGTGTTTTAAAAAATCTTGGTTTCTTAATTAAAATAGTTTACTCACAACTAACATGTGAAAATTTTAATATCAATGATGGATAAAATTACATCTTTTAATGTTCACATAAAACTTGTCAAATTTATGAAATCAACAATAAAATCAAGAATATTCACTAGAAATACTAAACACCATTCTCACCTCATACACCCTGGATTTGGTTTTACATTGGATGTCTCCAGAACTTCCCACTGTATCCAAGGAGAACTCGTCTGACCAATCAGCATCCGCTATCCTTAGTGACGCCTAAACATGTACAAAACAAAAGCTATAGGAGCATGGTGCAAGAAACACTTTAATGTCATAGAATGAGCTACAAATCTTATTTTTTTTTTTTGGTCACTTGGGCTTTTAATTTTTCACAGTGCTGTTGAGAATTTCATTGTTATACTGGAGCAATATTTTCAATGAAAACCACAAAATAATGCATGGCTTGAAGATGAATAGTGCTTTTCGCAATCAATCATTTTCCAGTAGATAGCATGCACTGCAAACCTCCTTACTCTACACCCCTCCCCCTGAAGAAAACAGGATAATAGATAAACAGCCTTTTAAATTTTTCAATCATTAATCAGACTGAATTATTTATGTCAACTTCCAAGTTTCCCTCTTCTTTAATGTAACATTTCTAAACAGGGAAAAAAGTATTTTTAAATGAAAACCTTCTAATCCTTTTTCTTGATCGAGTTAAAATGGTATGCAACGTCCTCATTCCATGTCACAAACATGAGGACCTTGGAGCAATCAAAGTATACAAACCCCAGAAGACAGATATTAAACATGTTGTAAATTCCCCAAAAAAACTCGAGAAATACCTGGCACATTAAATGACAAGATGTATTTATTGTAATTATATTTCTGATAGTTTTCAAGTACATGTACATTATTATTATAAAAATTAGGAGCTTATGATATTGAAGAATTATTACTAGGCCTGCATTAAACTAGACAACATTGAGATGGTGACCATTTTAATGGGCCCCGCTTAAATAATGGACAGTAGAATGAAAATAATTTCAGAGAATTTTGCTTTTACCTTGACCTATAACTTAGAAATTTTCCAGCTTGCATAGAACTTCTAATTCAATATCATTACCCCTTACATACATGCATATTTCTTCAATCTGAACATGATTGGGCAAATGGGAAGTAATCAATGGTACAAACTGATTATAAAGAGATCCGCTGTGACCTTCACGTTGACTTGGTTCTAGGTCACTGCATGCAATTATCCAAAAACCTCTGTCTAAGTTTTTAAGTGTTAGCCAAATATGGCTAAGTGGGGAGTATATTCATGCTCTTAAAAAGAATTTTTGTGTGATCCGATATGACATTGACACACAAATATCATTCAAGGTCACTGCATATTCTTTGATCAAACTCATCATGTGGGTGAAGTATGAGCCTGATTGGAGCAATGGGAAAGAGGATATGTTCCGGACAAGGATTTTTCATATAAATCTGTTATGACCTTCACATTTGACCTGAAAATTGGTTCAAGGTCACTGTACAATCTTCACTCAAAAACTATGTATCTGTGAAGTATGAGCAAAATAGGGCTAATTGGAAAGTATATATGCTCTGAGAAAAGGTTTTTTGTTTGGACCGATATGACCTTGACCTTTAACTTACAAACTTCATTCAAGATCACTGCATATCCTTTAACCATAAACACTCTATAAGTGAAGTATGAGCAAGAATGGACCAAGAGAAGATAGGTCACGGACAAGGATCTTATATATTATAATGCTACTACTTTAACCTTAGACCTAGAAACATGTATTAAGGTCACTGCACATCCTCTACCCAAAGGCACTCTGTGGGTGAAGTATGAGCCTGATTGGGCCAAGGGTAAAGAAGATAAGCTCCGGACAAGCGACCTCGGACGGACAGACGGACGGAAAGACGGACGGACGGGCGAACAGACGGACGGACTGATCACTAAAAGGCGCCCACAGAGCGGGGCCCCAATTGTGTACAGTATCCCATATTGCTATAATGCAAGGGGAAAGATCACAATATCAAAACTGAACGAAAAACTTAATTCATATAACTTTAACTATGAGTTGTCAAAGAAAAAAAATTAAATCTTTGCTGACTCCAATTTCTCAATGGATGGCAGCCTTTGTTTTATGACCAAATCACATTTCTAAAATTATAAAATCTTAACAACTCTTCAAGCAAGAGACAAAAAGAAAACAAAAACACAAACTCATGTCAATCGTAACAGGAAACACATCGCGACAAACTCTGCTTGGGTTCTTCGCAAAAAAAAACAAACCCCCCCCCCCAAAAAAAAAAAAACAAAAAACCAAAACAAACCAAAACTGTAATTTAAAATTAAACAAATCTGACTAATATTGATAGCGAAAGTGTTTTCCCCGCTTTACTGGTAGCACTGTTGGCTGGTGCCCAGCACTTACTTTACCAACTTGCTGCCATTCCTTTACTTTCTCTTAGGAATTTTCTTCCTGCGTTTTAGCCTTCTTTGTGTTTGTAAATAGTATTTCATTGGGAATTATCTACTCTACATGTTTCTAACATAAAGTCAACCCTAAATTCATATTCAACTGGTCAAATTGATTTTATTCATCATTGACAGTCATTCACATTTGTAAAGTTTGATTTTTTACATAGCACCACGTATAACACAACGTGCGGGGTGTATACTATGTTGTACACGGGGTGTATGCTTTCGAAGCGGCGGAAAAGAGGTCAAGCGACGATTTTTGTCTAAATTCTTAACTTATGGACTTTTTTGCCGGTCAGAATGTGCTTACGGAAGAAAACATTCATTTAGGATTATATAGACACCGTTGATTCCATCGTACACGTTCTAGTTTTCTCAAATACCTCAACAGAATTCCGACGGTCAGAGCGAATTTGGAATGATCGGAAAGTGAATTTCCCATTTTGTTCAAAGTTCAAGAGGCATAACTCAGTCAAATATCATCGGACCGGAACCAAATTTGAACTCAGCCTTTATATTCATAAGATACATCCATTTATCAAATATAAGATGAATGTGTGCAACGGTTGTGGAGATAATGATCGGAAGCATAAAAAAATTATCAAAATATCTTCAAAATTTAACAAAAATAGAGGAAATGCGGGCAAAGCAATATAAATTTTAGTTTAAATATCTATTCGAATTCAGTAGTATAAGTTGATAGACATTCTGTTATTCTATCATTTCATTGAAGAATAGAAACTTCATATCTGAAACAGATGTCTACATAACTGCAAATAGCTACATTTTTTATCGTTCTTTAAGTTGAGGAAAAGGGTATTGACCTTGACCTGACCTTTATGCAAAATCAAGATGGTAAAATTTAAATAAATTGATAGAATCATTAGGTTATATGATCTGTTTGACTGTGTCAAAATTTCATGAATTTCTTTATATAAGAAGGGTGTTTAATAACAAGAAGACTCCTTCCTTAACCATGTAGTTTTCAAGATGAAATTAAAATTGCTAATGGAGGACAAATAGCAATTACATGTACCTTAAGTAATAATACATGTTCAATATATTGTCTTATTTATCACCCCCTCCCCCCACCATCTCTGAAAAAAAAGACTCAACTTCTGCCCCACGACCAGGGGACCATGAATTTAATAATTTAACACCAGGACATCATGAACATATCTATAACAATGCATTACTTTATATATACAAATGCGATAGTATAGAAAAAATATTGAAACATTTTCACAATGCAGCCAAATTGGTCAAACCCTAGGGTCTAAACCCCGAACCCAGGGACAATAAATTTCATACTTTAGGTAGAAGACTTCAAGGACATTATAACCATGCATTCAGCTTTGCTCAAATATATATGAGAGTAGAGAAGATGAATTTTTAAAGATTTAATACATTTTTACTATATGACTATATCTGTCACTTTGTTGTAATCCTGAAAACTGGAAAATCCGCAGACAATTAAGTAATTGATCATGGCCTAACAATAAGTATGAAAAACGTCAGTCGGCATTCGACCTAGCGGAAGATTGTATTTGCTGACAAGATCGTTGTATCGACCACTGAACTCACAAAGTGATGACATCAATCGAGACTGTTGATAATCATGTTTGTAGTTTTCAAGAAGAAGCTAAAAATGTAAAAATGTTAACGCACGATGGACGACGCGTGACAACGAACGAAAACCAATTGCATAGGTCACCTGAGGGACTCAGGAGATCTAAAAATACAATTTGGGCAAGTCTTTCTTCCCCCCCCCCCCCCCCAAAAAAAAAAAGTAAAAGGAATCCCTTAAGAATTTGCTCTGTACCCAATTATTGTCAAACTCCTTAATTGTATCCATCTTTTAATTGTTGATTGAAATCCTCTTAGGCTGGTATCCTAATAAACTGCTGATTAAGTCAGATTAACAGAATGAATTATTTATCAATAATAAAGAATGTTATTGATACTACTGTGATTTCTGTACTTTTTTCTTTCCCTTCCATCCGGTCTTTGGTTTGAAGGAGAAAAAGGCCACTTCTGGATTATTGTGCGAATGTTCTATTACATCATCAGAATCATTGCCCTAAAAAAAGCAACAAAAAAAAAAAAACAAACAAACAAAAAAAAAACAAAACAAAACAAAAAAAACAAAACAAAAAGTTACAAATACTTTAAAATCCTACAAACAATATAAATCTTTTTTTTTTCATGCAAATTCTGGTTTTAAATAAGCATTAAATGCGGAGTATTTTTGGATGTCGTCGATCCTATAACACACCAGTGCAGACAAATTGAATACCGCGCGTTAGCGCGTACGTAATAGGACTGACGACATATAAAAATAAGCATTTAGTGCTTATATTTATATTCATATTGATGTCTACCTGTTTGCAAATTTTTGTGTATCGTTGCTTTAAAGCCATTAAATACGCTCTTAGTCAGGAATATGAAGCATTCATGGAATAGCCATATTAACATGTTATATGGTTCGCTTCCGCGACTTAAAAAATAGAGCTAGAAAGTTTGTAGAGAAAACTCTTTTTTATTAACGAGTAGATGTGATTTATATCGTGGACCCTGAGGTCAACGTAGAAAATATATAAGCGAGGTTAAACCAGATGCTATGGGGAAAATTCATCTTGCGCATGAACTAGCCTGGTTCTTGCGCGGGGTCATTGGTAGCCCAGGGAACTAGGCTAGCACACGTTTATCTGAATCGGGATAGGGATTTCATGCCATGTGCACATGTTCACAGGGGATGTGGAAATCGTAAGTTCTCGGTAAACAGTACAGAAACAAAGTACTTTGCTTTGAAAGAAATGATCGGTATGTGATATTTACTGTCAGCATCATGAAATAAGTAAGTGTTATGCTGAAACTACAACATGCATCAGATAGCATAAATCGCTATGTTTTGTTGTTTTCCGAAATAGCTTAACTTTACTTTTAGTAGTAGAGGCTAGTGTACTTTCCGATTAAAATTTTGTACTTATTTAAGCATGATTGAATAATTATACATGTATGAGACTGTATATAGTACATGGTCGAATAATTATGTCACTGAATTAAAGTTTAAATCTCAAGTAAAATGCATTAAAAAATGAAATTAAGTTACACGAAACTGTCATTGATTAGTTAACAAAGTAATGCGAAACATAATGTTTGCACAAATAGTGAAATTTGCGGAATGTCGATAATACTTTATATGTAAACTTCATTAATATAATTCATAATTATGTTAGAAGTATGAGCCCTTTAAATTCTAAGGTAGAAGGCAATGATTTTGCGTGATACATCGTACAAATTTAGTGATTAAAAAGGCACTATATCCACGATTGCTACTATAATATTCATTATAACACTTTTGCAATTAGAGAACTTCCCTGTAGATTTCTTCATATAAAAGCAGAGGGTTCGATGGAACCTCTGATAATCTTGAGGCATACAAGTTTCTGTTAGAAACACGTGGATATGGTCCACGTACTGAATTTTTTTTTAAAGGGCAGCAACTTGTTGATTATTTTTTTATAATTACATATCAATTGGTTATGTAAGTTTGAACGTTTCATTTAATCTTACAATAAAAATACACTCAAAACGCGTGGTGACCTTTGTATTTGTGCTCATGGCGCATGAATTAGCTATGTTTATTCAAAGGAAATGAAATTAAACGCCGCAGATTTCCAATGCAAACATATGGGGTTATATACACTGAATGTAAATATTCAATAATGAAAATTTGATTTATATTGAAAAGTATGAGATATTCAACTAACATTTGAAGTATTTCATGATGCTCTGAGAGAGAGAGAGAGAGAGAGAGAGAGTACAGTGCAAACCTTGTAATAGAGAGTCATTCCTGTTTTGTTGACCATCCAGTATGGACTATAAATAGACATATCTAGACATCCCTCATTTTCCTTACAGTGCAGTCCTAAAATCTATAACCGAGTTTAAAAATACATTAAAATAAAATCAGTGTTGTCTTTACAGTGTAGTTCTAAATCCAAAGACAATTTCAGCATCTATGGTTCATGTAACAAATTCATTGGAATTGAAATTAAGTGCACAAATTGTCATGACTTAATTAAGTACACTTTACATCGTGTGTGGTAAGGCCTTACCAAGAAAATTTTCTGGGATCCTTTGAATAAAGTATGGAAGGTCCACATGGACAGTTCCGGAAACTCCATGGAGAGAAGTTGTGTTCCATGCCACTCCAGATTTTGATACGCTAAGATCTAAGAAATATTTAAGACAAAAAAAAATCACAGCTATAAAATGCACTCAAAATTTTAAAGAATTAAACATCCACAAAGTAAAGATCAAATTCTTAAATTTAAACCTTAGTCATAAGCAAAATTTGTTTTTCATATATATGTACCTTAAAAATAAAATATACTAAAGATTTTGAATAAAAGGAGTAAATTCTGAATTCTTGATTTGTTTACACTTTTATGAACACTCTTTTTGGCACATCATGAATACACACGCCATACTGAGTTATATTTTTTTAAATAGTTTGCACCTGACCCTATCCTGAGGGCCATCAGACCTTACTTTGACTTCTATCTTGGACTGTCCCGGCATGGCATGAAGCAGTGCTATGTTCTCTCCTTTGCAAAGAGACACCTCAGATGCAATTCCCTTAAAAAAAATTATCAAATTTTCCAATCATAATTATGTCCTAATTTTTCAATGAGAATAAATATATTGAATTTCATTATACTTTCTAAAAAAACGACCTAGTCTTTTTTTTATCAGTACTAGATGATATCCCGCGCAAGCGCGGGAATTAACACTTATTCACATTGAAATGAAACGATGCTTGGTAAGTTGAACCAGATTTTATTTGTTCATTTTTGTATGTACTGTGTCCGAATTTTTTCTAAATTGGTTTTCTTAACATATTCTATAAAATTGAAATCAAAAAGCAATTGCATGGCTGAATATTTGGAGGAGCGGGCAGTGAAGAAATCACAGCAGTAATATTTAGTTTACTTTTCCTTGGTAGTTATGTACTTTAAAAGAGTTTTTTAGTATACCTCTAGTAAAAAGGTGATGGGAATATTCAGGAGGTTGTGGAACACAATAGAGGGAGACAGATGGAACAGGTACGTCTTGGCCGACAGTTCCTCCGTCTGATCAAGGTATACATTTATTATTTCTGACCTCACCTGTAAATAATGAAGATACATTTTTAGGCCCACTGAAACACTTTTAAAATGTAGATTAATCAATGACTTAGATAAAACGTGACAAGTATCGAAGAAAAAACACCCATGAAATCAATTGAATTTTAACATATCTTAGTGCAATATTGAGAATGGTATTTTGCACAAGTTCTAAAAACATAGTTTGCTTTGTCCCTACGACTGAATCAGCAAAATCATGACAGTATCATGGCATGTTAGAACTGTTAAAACTTACATCCTAGACTACCAAATGTTAATTCTAAAATGTTTATATTTTTTGACAAAAAGTGACTGCACTTAACGCCGTATTTGGGTCCTTTTTAGGTTACTATTGTAAGTTTTATTCCTCGCTTAATTTTTCTTAAAGTCATTGTTATAGAGTTTTGTCAATATCCGATAGAACTTCATATTAGTTGCAATTAAATTATTCTCAGTGGAATTATCTGGAATTGGTTGATTGATTATAAGATTCATAAACATGCATAAAAATTACATAAAGTTGCAGTATAGACATTGGTAATTCATCCATTTAAAAGAAATATGCCCAATTATATATTTTTTGGTCACACTTTGAAAGTCCTTAAGTAAAGTATTCCATCAAAGCTTAAATATTCGATTTAAGTATTTTATTTCAAAATATAATAGCATGTTGCCTTCTTGATTTGTTTCACTTACACAGATGACGTAATCGGAGCCATCCTTGAATTTACAGGAGAGGTACACTTTGGGAGAGTTTTCGGCTTCCCTCCAGGAGAACGGGGTCTGGGACATTTCAGACCTGGAATACAACAGTACACAGGTTAACATACTATACATATCATTACTCATTTAATGGACTGCAATTCTGATTTCCTTATAATGACGTGTTGTTAGCACTAGGTATATGAACTTTTGTTACACCTAGATGGTCAACATTTAGTATTCCAGACCAGTCATGTTTTCATAGATTCTGCATCCTATTTTCAAATTGATGTTTTCCATGTCAATGAATTGTTTGTTAAATAATATGTGTAATGTATTAATGTTGTGAACTCTTACCTGCTGTCCTTGGGTTTCAGATGGAAGTATCCGTCAGGGGTGTAGACGTCAGACAGGGGGACGTTAAACTTCTTCCCAGGTTCAATGACCCCACACGACTTCACGGTCTGTCCATGGCGGGAAAACACCTCTATCGCAATAGGAAGGTGGTTCCTCATCTAGAACCAAACAAATAAATCCTGTATGAAAATTAACTATCTGATGATTAGCTTGCTAACAATAGGAGACCTTAAAATGTAAATATTTCGGATTGCATTGCAAAAATTAATCCTGCATGAGCATTTATTATTCAAAAGACACAGAAATCTTGATTATTCCATACTTCAATATATCTGATTAAGTTATAGTAAAATGTTTGACAATGCTTCTTTTTAAGCTATAGGTGCAAATATAACCAGTTCAAGCGAGCGACATTCTACCTGTACAATGGAGCGAAGATGAAGAATCTTCTGACCAATGACAGCCTCCGTACTACAGACTACGGCCCACGTATCCCCTGGATACGTCTTATGGTTGACTGGGTACAGTCGTCTCTCAGATCGTTTGATTGTTACCTCTTGCGTAGCTCCAAATTGCTCAATCTGTAAAATACCAATATATCACACCAATTTTGTTTTGTTTTTGTTATCCAGTGTAATAAGATTCAATGAGTCTCAATGAACATCTTTAGAAATAAATTTGCACCATTATTTTATTGCAAATATAATCAATTCCACATGTGATTATATTCCATGAACATGTTGTCAATTTCACAAGTTTCAATAAATACATTTGCGGGTGTATATTCATATGCTATCAATATTACATTGATGCCATTATATCAGACAAGGATCAAATAATTACAAACAAATTATTTGCATTCACGTTCCCTACTTTAACTTTTTTTTTTATCATTGAACACCATTTTGCTAGATTAAAATGACAAGATGATATTGATTCAAACAAACTTGAATACATTTTTCAAATATATTTTTCTCAAAATTAAAAAAAAAAAAATCTTTTATATTTGTGTTGAGAGGGATAAATAAGGGTGAGCCTTCATTGAGTATGACGTACCCGAAAGATGAGCTTTTTCTCGTCTCCCTCCTGCGTGGCTTTGATGACCGACTTCTGTCGTTTCAGACCAGCATGTTTTAGTTCATAAAGAGGAAGTGATTGGTCTGTTTCCAGGGTCACTCTGCCATTTTCTACTTCAAGAGGCATCTAAAATATAATAATACTTTGAAATAAGCAGACTGAGGGTCTTCCTTCCCTAAAACTTTACAAGCATACGTTACCTAGTTTGTCCTTGAAAATATATTTCCCTTTTACCTTCAAAAACAGCCTTCAATTTGAACATTCTTTTTTGCAGAAAATGCTATGCACTTTCATTAGGCATTAAGTTTCTATTTCGTCAACTAGAAAGCTTAAAAGAAAATTGTATTTGAAAAAAAAAACCCTTGGTCTGACCAAATCAATATTCCATCATTCATCTTCTCAAAATCCCTAATATACATTGGTAAAAATGGAGAGATGCACAGGATAACAGCTACTGACCTCAAAAGCATTGTCCAGTTGTAGGGTGACAGATATTCCCGTGTTGTTGTAGATGACGTAAGGTGACAGGATCTTCCCCGCTTCTTTTGCTGGCGCAACAAGTCTGTAGGCATCTCCAAACGCCTGAAATGTAACAATTACCAAAAATGTAATGAGCTTTGTGAGGATGACCATATCTTGAACATATTTGTTGGAATTGTAAAAATCTTTTTAAATTAATGTAGATATGCAATAAGTGTACAGTCTGGTGAAAAAACTCAATGGGCATCTCCAAAAACTTAATTTATGAAATTCTAATGAATTTTACTTTTTAATAATTCATACTACATGCATGGATTTTACAGTGTGAACCAATTTCCACTTTGTAGTTTTCTAAATTGATCTATATCGATACTCCTTGAAACTGATTACGTATTACACACTAACCTTAAAATGTTATTAATGAAACTATAATTATAACAGTAACTTGCTCTGATAAGCCAGATCACATCTTATTGCATGGAGTTTCACGGCATCCTTCTCCAATCTTGAATCCACAATTAAACCCCCTACTGCCCACCTTAGCCAGGTTGTTGAGGATCTCTAGACATGTTTTTGTAACAGTCACTTCCATTGGATCGCTGGAGCGGATGTTGATTGACATTTTGGGCGGGTGTAACCCATTCTTCTTGAAATCCTCATCCTCTTCTTCATCCTCCGGTGCTAGCTCATCATTCTTCATTATCTAACAAATTAATCTGACCTTATTTATTAACAAATTGATGAAAAAAGTTCAACTTTCTTTTTACATATTTTCATCAAATTATATTTACAACGCTTTAATGAACGGTCAATGCAGCATTTGAAAATTACCACCTGGTAGACCAATTATCGCTCAATACAACACGCCGACAAGGAAAAAAAGACAGTACTGTGATCACTTTCTCGTCCCTATCGTACAAAAACAATCAACTTATATTAAAGACACTGCGGACTTTATCAACAAAATTGAAAGCCTCACGCCGCCACCAAACGCATTGTTAGTTACTTATGACGTGATAAGCATGTACACCAACATGGAATTCATTGAACTCCTTTCATCGGTGCACGAGGCTTACACGCAGGCTAACAAAATGAAATCAGACATTCCTTATCCCACACCCAAGGTGCTAACGCTTTTATTGAAATGCGTTTTAGAAAACAATTACTTTGAATTTGACGGAAAATTCTACAAGCAAATTATCGGAGCAAGCACGGGTGCAATTATGGGTGCAATTCCAAGTCCAGAAATTTGTGATATTAGAATGTATCAAATCACACAGCATATTGTTACACAATTTCGTCATGCAAACAAAATTATGTTCCACGGAAGATATCGGTATGATGGCTTTATTATATTCAATGGCACCACACAGGAAATAGAGGATTTTTTTTTTTTCATATTGGCAATCATTGTCACAAGCATCTTCAATTTACGTTTGAAGTCTCACCATCTTCTGTGAATTTTCTTGATACTACAGTTTACAAAGGCCTCAGATTTCAAACCTTTAACAAACTTTACATGAAGTCATTTATCAAACCTACAAACAACTTTCAATATCTACACAGACAGAGCGCTCATACCATCTGTGTTAAAGGTTCTCCGATCCTCAGCCTCAAAATTATTTTCATCATAAGAATGATATTTTTCTTTCAATCTTTATAAATGAAATGATGTAAAATGAAATTTTTAGAGGGTATCCATGCATTTTACAAAGTTATTGCAAATTTACCTACGATTGATAGAATGAAATAAAGAAACAAGTTGAGTTTAAAAAAAAAATCCGGTGCATCAATGGCTCGAACTCTATACCAAGATGTATAATAGTGGGATAGCTCCGTGGATCCACTACGCCAAGCATGTTATTCCCTACTGCTGTTTATACTAGCAGTAGAAAACTAGATTAAAATTGTCTGTATAAAAGTCAGATTTATGGTACGAATAAAAAAAATCCGGATGATTTAGAGTTATTGAACTTAGCTGAGGATCGAAGATCGTTTAAGGTTTCATTAAAGGAGAATGCATTAGACATGCAAGAAATACTACCGACCCTACAATTTTGAATGCTACATTCAATGATTTTAAGGCGCATCTGTCAAAGCGAGGTTACTCTCCTCAAGAAATCGACCCAATTATCAAAGAAACAACAAACACAAATCGAACAAAACTCATCCTCAATAAGACTCCAAAGCAAGCATTACGTAACCCTACAGTATTGGTTACTAAATTCAATCCTTGCCAAAAAGGACTCAAAAAACGAATTTTGAAGTATTGGGATATGGTACTCAGGATTTCTGAATGCAAATCATCTTTTGATTCTCGACCTATTATAGCTTTCAGCAAGCACAAAAACAAAAGCGACGAGATAATCAGGTCTCACCTAAAAAAAAAATCAGCTATTATTGCAGACCCCTGATGAGGCTCATTACTGCTGAAACACTCTACAACTATTAGTACTTGCATATTTTTAATTGCAATTTGCTTTTTGCAAAAACATTACACTATCTATGTGGTTTGGAGTGTCGAGTCCTAATAAATCCCTTACAAGTCTGGTTGAGTGATGTCGGTAATTTTCACAAGCCAAAAGACCTTAAAGGTCACCTGAGTACCAGAGCCCATACACAAACTTGTCGAGAAATCTCATATATGCATCTAGTGAAGTTTCATTGTGGAGTAGAAAATACAAAATATTGTAATGACGACCACCTTCCTGCCTGAAATCTTTTAAAAAGGACTATAAAACTTATGATTTTAGCAAAAAACTTAAAGATAATAATAGAGTGTGTGACCTGATATTGAAAAGGTACAAGACTGGTAGAAAATATTTTTTCCCATATTTGTTAACTTCAAGATAGGTTTTATGTTTATAGGTTTTCATGGATAAACTAAAACAAGGTGGCTAGTATACATGTTTTATTGTAAACAACCTCCAATTCTTCATCCCCAGGGGCAGCCAAACGCCCTCCCTGTGGGCATTTAACAAAAAAAGAAAGCTTAAAGAACTATGATTTGTTACTCATTTCTCCTGTTCCAGCTTTTGAATATTCAACCTTCATAGACATTAAATCACCATCTGGCATTTGTATCAAAATCATTTTACATGTACTGCATATTAGTGATTTTGGTTAGCTAACTATCACTTCACTATTATTAACAAGTCCATTTGTTGTTCAAAAACTGGGTTTTTTTTTCAAATGATAAAAGATACTTGCATAACTCTTTTGATCATACACCATCTTAATTACATTATATTCAATGATTAATTACTAGATTTAAACAAGCGAAGGGAGATAAATCCATTATGAAGAAGCAAGGGAAGATAACTCCACTAACTGTTGCAACCCTCCCCCCTGAGCTCTTTACAAATGCTTTCACAATATCTTAACTTTGAAATACAACTTTTCTTTTCTCTCTTTTTTCTCTCTTTTCTAAATATGTGAATTTACTCATTTCTTTCCTTGAAATTCCTGAGTAGAATAACATATTAACACATACAAACACATACCCCCTCCCAGCCATAACCCTTACTTACATCTAGTTGACATGAAATATTATTAAAGATGACAGCTTAATTTTTTTTCTAAATATGCAGTCAGTTTTTTTTTCTTTATGAGTAGAAGTTTTTTAAACAATATATATAACAATATATACATTAACATTAACACTAAATAACCCTTTTGGCCACACCCTGCATTAAGAACCCCTACCCTATACACTATCGGAATGTTTTGGCCCACCCTAGATTAAATCCCTATATTGAAAGACATGATATTTATTATTTTAAATAGATGGCTTTATTTTCTTTGTTTTTATACAGTCAGTTTTTATTCAGTATCAGCAGAAGTCAAGAGGACGATCTTTTTAACAGTGAATGCATTAACACTATGGGACTATTTTGGTCCCGTCTTAGAGTCAGAAACCCTACCTCGGGTGACATGAATTTCATAATTTTGGTAGAGGACTTCCTTGTTTACAAAAGATAATTTTCAAACATTATATGCATCAACGCTATACATCCATTTTGGTCCCCTAGAGTCATACCCATACTCCAGGGGACATGAAATTGACAGTTTTAGTAGAGGACTTCCTGGTTAACATAATTATGAAGTAAGTTTCTTCTTACAAGAGTGTGAAAGAAGAGAAGAATATTTTTTTAAACATTACATGCATTAACACTTTATGGCCATATGCCCCACTACGGTCTGAATCCCTGACCCAGGGGCAATAAATTTCACAATTTAGGTAGAGGAGTTGTTGGATATCATAACCATGCATTCAGATTTTGCCAGGTATGTGGGAGTAAAGAAGATTTTTCAAGATTTAATACATTTTCACTATATGGCTATACTGGCCCAGCCCTAGGGCCTAAACCGTTGTCCCAGGGGTCATACATTTCACAATTTAGGTAGAAAATTTCATGGACATCATAATCATACATTTAGTTTATAACAACTATATATGGGAGTAGAAAATAAAATTTTCTAAGATCTAATAATTTATACTATATGGCCATATTGGTCCAACCCTAGAACCTGAACCCATGACCCAGGGGCCATGAATTTCACAATTTTGGAAGAGGACTTCATGACATCATTACCATGCATTGAGTTATTTCCTCACGCGTGGGAGTAGAGGAGAAGATTTTTGAAAATTTGGCTTTTTTTGCATATTTGGCCCATTCTGTAGCGCCACGGGGTGGTAGAACCATGGATTTCACAATTTAGATTCCTCTTACACTAAAAATGCTTCCCGCTAAAAATGGTAACTATTGACCTTGTAGTTTTCAAGAAGACGTTAAAAATGTAAAATTATAAACGCACAACGCACGACGCACACTGAATGACGCACACCGCACGACGCAAGACGACAGACGAAGACCAATTCCAATATGTCACCTCTGACTCTGATGACCTAATAATTATTGTCAACAATTCTTTTTAATGTCTAACTTATTTTTCAGGATATTTTTCTGTCATTAATGATCCTAGAAAATATGATATTCTTCCATTAATCCCAAATCCTACTGAATATTACAGCAAAACTAGAATATAACGAACACAGATATATCGAATTTAAGGCTGTAACTAATTCTCATTCATGTCCCACCATATTTCTTATATAAACCTTTTAAAAAAAAATATTAAGATCACCGCTGGCAAAATTAGAACGTACATAATCATTTATATAACAAATATTTTCCATTGCAAAGTTTAATTGAAGATACGTGCAATTTCATAATGAATATATAAAATTCCAAGGTACAAAAAATCATAGTGTTCAGATTTGTTTCAATTGAATTTAAAAAGATTTGTTGATTTCTTTTGAAATGACGGTAATATTGATT
The DNA here is from genome assembly GCA_016163765.1 of Magallana hongkongensis. Taxonomy (NCBI): domain Eukaryota; kingdom Metazoa; phylum Mollusca; class Bivalvia; order Ostreida; family Ostreidae; genus Magallana; species Magallana hongkongensis. The sequence goes on from WFKH01011926.1 coordinate 61,965,177, forward strand.
TTATAACTGATAATTTTATAACGACTACCCAATAAAATTTCTTACAAATTCCCTATAAACTTAAGACGAAGTACGGCCATAATGAATTTTTTTTTTTCGATGATCCATGTAAGTTAATTATTAGCGAGTTTCGTCGTAACTACTTTACAGATAATTCAGGTTACAATGCATTATATGCTACCTGTAATCTCAACTTAATGCAATCCAACATGCACTGCCAGATCTTAACGTATATTTTCTATATGATTTCAGATCCCCCTTAATATTTTCTACCAGAATATCATATCTCACTCAAAACTCCTACCTGTAATCCCAGATCCCATTCAATGAAACATTATTAACTGTAATCCCTCATTCCTACCTGTAGTCCTAGATCCCACTTCTTCATTTTCCCGTCCTCCTCCACCGGTTCCACTAGGGACTCCCAGACTGACAACTTCTCGTTGTAGAATGCTACCTCCAGCTGCATGTTACTCTCCATTTCAAGCTGAATAATACAAACAAGTTCATTAGATTAGCATTTGTGTGTGTGTGTGTGTGTGTGTGTGCGTGTGCGTGTGCGTGTGTGTGTGTTGCGGAAGTGTAGAGGTTTCGAATTGTGTATTCTCGCAATTTACTAATCAATTACACATGTTCATTCAAGAAATAAACAACATGTTAAAAAGTTCACCGGGGTATGAATTTGGTTGGTAACGTGATCAAATCCTGTGTAGCCCGAAGAGCTTCTCAGAAGATTTGATCACGTACCATGGAAGTTTATATCTCGGTGAAGTTAACAATGCTAGCTGTTAATTACTAATATGTGCATTTAAGAAGGGCAAATCGTTCAGAATTATTAAAATAACGGTGTTTTTACGTTAACAGAAGTGCATCCGTCAAAAAAATAGTGCGTGCGGTTTTCATTGTGACGTCATGAAAAAGATTACACATAATTGAACGTTTTCGCTATGTTTAATGTTCAAATAAAAACACATATTTGCAAATGTTAATGTCCTTTAAACATAACCCAAGAAAAACCATATCAAATCAAAATTTCTTGTAAACTCTACCCTGAAATTTAAATCTATTTTCCTTAGGACAGGAACTATATTTGGGCTTTCAACCTTATAGTATATATGTTAACAATGACCATTCTGCTGTACCTGCGCGATAAGAGAATAACAACCTACCTTAGAACTCCAGTTTCTGACCTGGGCGTCAAACGAGGTCTCCGCAATCAGCAGAGGTACAGTACGCTTCCCCACCCCTCCTTCCAGCTTTACCACAATGTTGGGGACCTTTATTATCAGCTGTTAACAGACACAACAAGAGGCCCAGTGGCCACATCGCTCACCTGAGCAACAATGGCTTTATATGGGCGTTCAAAGAATAGTGTGCCATATGGCCCCTCGGTAGAATAACAACAAAAACAAAATACCGTAAAGTATCCAAATTTTACACTTATTTTTGCATACACTTAATCTTTGACATTGTACCTTTATGAAATACCATTTTTACCGAAAGTAAGATCCTATGCAAGATATTTAACTAAATATTTGGAAAAGTTCATGGTTAACTTCCAGTTCCCTTTATTTTAGCCCGTCCCCCCACCACTTTATAAAGCAATCAAAATACATGAGAGCATAAAGGTACATTTTCTCCCTCAACTACTTATTGTTATTGTATTTTATTTTTAAAAAATTCCTATATGTTGAAGAAGAAAATTGTACCTCAATGCACTCAATTCCTCAAATTAAAAACATTCAAAAATTTCATTGGTCTTCTCCATTATAAACGATTGTCGTTTACCTGGCGTGAATTTGTATGACGTTTCATAAACTTTCTAACTTGACTCATGACTAAACTTAAAATGTTGTCACATGATATTTTAAAGAGCTATAATTCTAATCAATGTATTGACAGGCATATCGCTCTATTGTACTAAGGCCCACCCATTATTTTCATCTTTATTCTAAAACAACAAATGCTACACAGATTATTTTCCGCTGCAATAATTTTTAAAGAACAACGATAATGCTTTTATCCTCATAATAATAATGTGTCAAAACTATGGAAAGTGTTTAAAAGACGTTTTTATTTACTTGTGTTTGAAAAAGTATCAAAATTGGTGTAGATTTTATATAATTCATCGTGCAAGAAGGGGCACGAAAAAGTAATTACAACATACCATCCTTTTAATTTTTCTGTACAAGTATTTCATGTTTTAAGCAAGACATTTCTAATGATCAACCAAAATTTAAGCGTCTGACAATCGTAGAATTATAAACAAGATACAGAGCTTTGTTTGAATCATGTTTTGTTCACATGAGTTTACATATATTACATTCAACTTAGATTTTTAAACTTGGTATTTCCTATTCAGCATTTGAAATATAAACAAACCGAAGCATGACTCAGCTCTGTGTAAAAACATAGCATTTCGAGCAAAGCTCTATATTTTGCTTATAACTCGAAGCTTGACTCTCAGATACGGTTAGTAAATAGAAAATTTTAAACAATTAAAACAAAGGAAAAATGCACTAAAACAAAGAAAGAGCACAATTTCTTTTTCATCATATATATACCTATATATTTCTAGCAGCGAAAATAATCTCCGTTTAGACTGAGCATCTTCCCAAAACACGTTGCATTAATCAACCGTTAGGTAGAGATCGACACGAATTACATTGTACCAATAGAATGTATAGTATTTTATAATATGTTGCAAATGCATCAGATTTTGCTCATTTTGCGCAGGTAAACAATCGGCTGTCTGATTTACCGAAGTCTATGTTTGATTTGATACGTAAAAATTCCAAAATACAGGCGATAGTTCCTCTCAAGTTAAAAAGCATAATGAAAATGAAACGAAATTCAAAACAAGCTAAACCCCCGTCACAAGTGAAAATTTCAACGCATTGAAATATTTAACCTCAATTTACTTCACAAAAACGGCACAAGTATATTTTGCAAGTTTTAAATATTCCCTTCGCACGTAAACTTTTGCACAATAAGCAAATTCATCTTTGTAACATTGACCCACTTATCATGCGTCCTACATGGCTGCTTCTAACAAAGAACTAGACTGGTCCTCTGTCTCTAACCTGGTTTTCGATATATGAAATACCGAACCCGAAGTTATAAACTGATTGACTTCTCTCCTTGTTATTTTCGTAAATTACTCAAATTTGAAACAAAATTAGCCCATAATTTTTACAATTTATGTTTTCCTCTCCATAAGGAATATTGATGCGAAATTACGTTGAATTTGACTCAGTTGTTCTTGAGGAGAAGATTTTTAAAAATGCATCCCCCCTTTTTTTTATTTTTTTTTTTTATACATTTTCGAGGTTTTCTCCGCTTTGAATGAAGATCGGTCTTTCATTTCTGCAATTTATATTCACCATATCATAAGGATGCTTTGTGCCAAATTTGGTTGAAATTGGCCAAGTAGTGTGAGAGAAGAAGTTCAAAATGTTAAAAGTTTACAGACGGACAGACAGACGGACGGACAGACGGACACACATTTAGGCATACATTGGGTACTTTGTGTCCAAAACATTATTGGGTATCATTATTGGGTACATGACATCGTTTCACACGAGAATACATTTATTGGGTAAGCTTTGCAGACTACATGTATTGGGTATTAACCAATGTCCATCGTCCTCTTGGGTACATAATTATGAATATTACTATGCATTTCTGAAAGAAAATTATTAAAATAATTATATTTTTATTAACCATACTGAGTAACAAAGCATAAAATGGTAAATATTTTAATATTTTATTACAGAACCCTGCAAGCATGTGTTACTAGATTAGATAAAGTAACATCAACAGAGTACGAACAGGCTTGTGACTTACTTCGTTATAATCTTGTATAGGAATTTATTTCATTAGGAATATTTAAGAAAAGGGGGGGGGGGCTACTGGGTCATAGATGTGGGGATTACCTAAGAAAGTGACCTACAGGGTATTACCTTACTACTGTCCATAGTGTTGGGTACGTGAACATGTTTTGTTGGGTAATACCCTACAAGTCAGACTTGCCCATGCGTTGTTGGGTAATACCCTATAAGTCACAGACTTGTCCATCATTTGTTG
>WFKH01011926.1:61969272-61987261 GCA_016163765.1 Magallana hongkongensis
TAAGTCACAGACTTGTCCATCATTTGTTGGGTAATACCCTATAAGTCTTAATCTCCTCCATACTTTCTTGGGTATTGGTCTATAACCCAACACTTTGTCTCTGATTGATTGGGTAAATACCTATAATAGTATCCTTTACCCAGAAAGTTACAGACTTGTCCGTGCTCTTTTGGATTTAACCTTACTACATTTACCCAATAAAGCATGCCCAAGTCTAAGGCTTACTGGGTATTATAGAAATGTGCAATTTTAGCCAATAAAGTAATTCAAGAACACATTCGAGGTATTTAAATTATTTCCTTTGCATCATGTTGGTTATATATTAACTTGCAGTCACGTACGCTTTTTCTTCAAATAATGTTTTTAAATTTCTAACACACTCATTACAAATTTTTGATTACTTCATCTTTAAATGCAACGAGTATAAATCTTCATTAATATGGAAAGTGAAAAACAACACTTTATAGGAACTTCAAACAACAATTTATAAACAGAAACTCAAAAATGATCAATTTACATAACTATCATAAACTTTGAAAATCTTAACATGATCAACAATTTAAACAATGATTATCAGATTTTAAATCTATTACAATGTGTATGCATGTACATGAATTATACTGAAACAACAGAAAACAAATTTTAATCATGGCTACCCATCAAAAGACAGTTAGACATCTTACATGCATGCTGAAAAGCAATGAATGTTCAAATATTCAACAGTTATTGTCTGACCTATAAAAAATACACATCTAAAAATATTCAAAAACTCTCATATCCACATATTAAATGGTACCTTTTTTGTTAAAACAGTGACAAAGATTTTTGTGCAAGTGCAATTACAATTCACATACTGTAACTATCATAAACTTTGAAAATCTTAACATGATCAACAATTTCAATATATTTATTACAATGCATATGCGTGATGTTCTTTTCTATGAGCACACTCGTGTATTATTAACAATATCAACAAAATGTAAATTAAGACATACATGAAACTCTATCAAAAGTTCAAATCTTTATTACTTCAGTCTTTTGAGGTCATTCCAAATTTTTTTCTTAATGGTCTCCCATTTTCTTTTCCATAATACTCCTCCGGCCTTTTTGTTGCTTTCAATAAGTCGTAGGCACATTTTCATACCAGGAAGTGTTTTGGATTTGTAACAGTCAGAAAAATATTCCTTGACTTCTTTTTCTTCCTGTTTGGACCATTTTACTCTTGTTGCTATATAAAATATATACAGGTAATATAAAAACATGTATACATTGGCATTAAAGCAAAGTTCTAGTAAATGGCTATGGAGTATCATTTTTGTGCTAGTGCCATTATGATGTCATAAGCGATTTGATAACAACTTTTTCCTGTACTTAACGGCTTAGACAGATTGGGAACAATTACTTTATAGCGAGACAGTCTCGCTAAAGTGCGAATATCCCTCTTTACAGTAATAAAAAAAAAACCATCCCATAAATGAGGGGTTTTTACATGATTTTTTTAATACAATGTGTCTGTAAAACTCTGCCCTATTGTAAACTTCGTGGAAAAATATGCTTCTTTCAACTGACCTTCCTGACAAGAAATGTCAGTCCTTCTTTGGTGAGAACAAAATGATTTCTAACTCACGGAATTCAGGGACTGCATTGAACAATTTTTCAATTAAAACATTGTTTCAAAATTCAGTTTGCTATATTTGTAAATTTGTAATATCCAAATTCATTATAACCACAACATTTTACAAAGATTTGTTAGGAATTTTACCGGGGAATGAACAAAAACATCGCTATACCTGGGATTTTGCTATATCCATATTCGCACTATGCAAGTTTTACTGTACAACTATTATTTAAACGACAACATTTATTCAAACAAGAGTGAAAAGGAATATTGCACAAACTTTTAAGAGAAAAGCGTAAGTATTAAACGAATTATTTTATATGCTTCTTAACAAGTGTTCAAAATGTTTTTACTTTTTGGCATATGGGGCTTCAATAAAAAAAAAATCAGCTAAAAAGCTATTTTTTTAATCACTAAATAGCAAATATTTACAACTACCGAGTATAATTCCCTCTATTTCTTACAGAAACTTTAGTTAATTCATAGCTCTATAGAGATATCGACACACCCCATTTATCGATTGGTCGAAATCTACAGCAACTGAAACTGACAGGGCTGAAATTGACACGCCCTGTTTATCGATTGGCCGAAACCTACAGCGACTTTAGAAATATCATGGACAGCACGAAATTATCATGATGATGTTAGACTCAAATTCACATAGAAGGCGATTTGGCTGTTTCTTTTATCTAACGTACTGATGTACATTAACAGAAATTTAGTTCATTTAACTTACTTTCTACTACATGTATTAATTTATTAATTTGTTATAAGAAAGATGTAAATATAAACATTAAAATGTTAACGCGAGTTATGTATTTTTTCTGCAATGTCGCCATCTTCATATCCCGCATGAATCACCAAAGAAAGCATTTTATTGTTTAAATGCAGCTGTAAGTATCAAAGTTGTGAATCTACCTAAAGTAAGTGGACCCTTCTTAATAAAAATATATAATATATTTGCTTAGAGAAAACTAGATATCAATTGAAAAAAAATTATGGGATGTTTTTTATAACCGTAAAGAGAGATGTTTGTGCTTTAGCGAGGCTGTCTCAGTATCAGGGAATTGTTCCCAATGTGTTTAATAGTAATGTGTAGAAAATGAAACTATTTCTTGACTTCTTTTTTCAAAATTGCATGAAAATAATCTCTCAATTTTCATAAATCTGTAGGAATCTTTCATTTGCTTGAACTTAAAGAGAAAGTCAAGACATACAAACATAAGTATTGAATTGAAAAATATCTAAGGAATAAGGAATCATTGTTTTAGTATTATGAGGTGATAATTTCGGTTGGGGCGTGGTCAAATCCAATAAAGCCCGTAGGGCTTTATGATAGATTTAACCATGCTCCCACCAAAATTATCACCTCATAATATTCAAAAAATGATTCCTTATTACTTGTATTTACATTATTTCCAATTTGCACACATTATTTAAAACCACTATTTTTTTGTGTAGCACATGCTATGTATTACTGTGCGGCGCAGCCAATACCATTTCTCGGTTATGCTATAAGACACGCCCATTTTGTGTCACTCATGTTTTATGTAGTTATTGGGTTTTAGGGTTCAAAATTGATTCGTAATGTTATCACAGACAAACACGGTTGAAAATGTAAATATTTAGTTATTTTTCAAATCACAACTCAATGTACTACATATATAAATCAATCAAATAATATGCCAAAAAAGAACAACAGCCTATCATATTACCTGAAGGATTCATTTTCTTTTTTGTCTTGGGCATTTCCTCATTTTCTTCCTCTTCCCATTCCATAACTAAAAAACAAAAATAAAGTAACTAATACATGTAGTTTAATATATCATATTACATTCCTGACAATGTCTTGTTATACCACATTATCATAACAATTTGAAGCAGAATTAGATCCAATAAATCGCTGAGTGACAGTTACCATTAACATTGTTAAATAAAACACAATTCTTGCACAAATGTTTTTTTGCAGCAGAAAATTATGATTTTTAAGTTTTATTTTTGCATTTTAAAATTGATGTCATACAATTATCATAGACGTTGGAAGCATTTTCATCCAAGCTGGTTACAGCTGCATAGTCATCCAAATCTGCAAGATCAATAATGTATAAAATATAACACCATAACTAAAAGTATTGATTTACAATATACCAATTCTTTAACATTTCTTATTGCTGAAAGAGGTATAATTAAATCTTTCAAAACCTGTGACTAATGTTTAAATAGAAGACTCACCTTTTCCTTCATTTACATCAGAACTCTTGCCTACAAAAGATTACATAATCAATTAATATATTTTACCCCATCAAACTCCAAACTTTTCAAATTTTATAGAGCCTTATTTTTGTTGATTTTGTGGGAACCTCTAATTATCCAATTTTACATCATCAGAAAAATATGAAACAGTTTTTCATTTATTACAATAAACAAACTATCCAATATATGCGACAGATGGAAATTAAAAAAAATGGCCCCCACAAATTTAAATGGTTTCTCAGTATACTCTCTCTCTCTCTCTCTCTCTCTTGTTTTATATATCTTTTTTATTAAAAGACAGGTAAATAATTATGTACAACACAAAAAATATTGTACCTCAAAATACACACCACACTGCCTAAAATATCACTTATTTTTCTTTTGGCTTCTAAGGCAAGATATATAATTTATCAGATACTAGTTGTCAGTTAAGGCCAGGCGCAACCTATCTTCCATTTTTTCTGGTTTTTCTTATCTCCACAATGTGAGGATTATCACTAAGTAATTCCATAATTATATTTTTATGTCATATAATACGTTTCTTTTTAAGATGTCAAGTGTTCCATTAAAAATATATAATATGACTTTATTTATAAGCATTAAGATACATTTAGTATGCTATTTTAAGGAAAATTCTAAATATCCTAGCTCCGAAAAGAGCCTAGTAATGCGCCCCAAGTTTTTTTGAATAAACAGGTTTAAATGTAGATAAATAAGGAATGATATATCGAGGAAATTTATAAAACTGAGAAATATCTCATGTATCCTTAATAAAAAATACAGTCTAGACTGTCTTATGTGATCATCCAAGGGACCGATAAAAAAAGTCACATAAGACAGGGAGTCACATATAACGCAGTCCAAGACGAACTTCACTATCTTTGGAGCTACCTTTTGGCTATCCATAATAACTGGTACAGACCCTGAAACATACTACTACACCAAAAAAGCGTGCGAGTTTCGTGTGAGAATCGTTTCGTGTAAACCGTTTAGCGTTTCGTGTAAATCGTTTAGCGTTTCGTGTGAACCGTGAAGCGTTTCGTGTAAACTGTTTAGCGTTTCCGGCAAAGCATGCAGCGTTATGGGTAGTGTTGTAAAATCGGAACAATTTTACTATCGATTATCAAATTGAATCGGCAGCTCACAATCGATTATAAAATCGATTATGTAAACTTTCAAATTCCAGCAAAGATTTTTTTTCATCCTGTCAATGAGTGAAAGATACCAGCATTAAAGAAAATACCTTTTTTAAATTTATAATTCGTATATCAATAGTTTTTTTAATAAACTTATTTTCAAATGAATTAAATATTATACTTAGAGGCCAACCAAGGGCAAAATTTTAGATGATATTGGATTAGAAGCAAGATAATAAAAATAAAACTTCTAAAATTTGTAAAACCTTATCCAATTTGTTAAATTTAATTGATCTGATACATTCACACATTTTATACATTACTGATACATTTACACATTTTATACATTAAATGTTTTGTACTTCTGTAAGTTAAATGACAAATAAAATCAGTCCATGTACTTTTGTGTATTTTGGAGGTATTAGTGCAACCCTTAACCCAATTACAACCGTTATGTAGCAGATCTGTTTAATTTTGAAGACAACTGTAAACAAACGTTTTATGATTATTTTAGCAATAATTTGGCAGTATTATTAACTAATTACAAGTTTCAAACTATAATTGTAATATCGGCATGAAATGTAATAAACATCGGTTGTAATTTTCAATGCACAGTATCACCCGTTTTTATAACACATGAAGATAAGACAGTCGCAAGTTACTAATCACAACAGGGTCTAACTGAGCTTGTGAAAACGTCTTATGAATTTGATAATTATCATTTTATTGCATTTGGGTTAAATTAACAAGATCGTAAACTCAGAATACAGTGCGACTTCAACTTCTCTTTCGGAGGAAATTCCGGCAAAGTTACCGACCACAAAGCAGGTCGCCCCCTAGGATGGTCACTGTATATAATACCAGAGGCATTAATAACATGTTATTTATGTCTCTGATAATACTTTAGTCTTTTTATGGATATTGCTACACAGTAAAAGGTCATGCATCTGTCACGTGACTGAATTTTAGCGACTATCGATGATAAAAACTTACTATCGATTGTCGCCGACTTGCTGCCTTCAGCGACGATTTTTCGATAGTCGGCGACTATCGTAACAACACTAGTTATGGGCAAAGCGTGTAAAGCGTTTTGAGCAAAGCGTTCGAGAATCGTGTGAAACGTTTCATCATATTTCAATCGGAACTTTTCTCATTTATTATTTCTTTCAAAATGGCGCCAGAGTTTGACTTCTCGGAATAGTTTGTGATTAACAAAATATTGTGTATGTATACTTATGACTTATTTTGTAAAAATTAAATTGGCTATTTGTAATACAGTCAAATCGTAATAAACATGTAGTATTTGGGTTCTTTTTTACATCGATAGCTGAAACTTTTTGACATTGTACAATTAGCACTCGGACATCGGGTAACACGTACCTGCAGCTGACTAAACCTGTCAATCAAACTCTGTATTTTTTTCATTGGATGGTCACGCGTCTCTTTTTTTGTCAACAGCCAATAAAAAAAAATGACTTTAAAGCAGCCGGAACTGGTATTTGATAAATGACATCATTTTAATGATATAACGTTCATCAACTCAATGAAAAAAAAATGGAAAAGAATAGAGGGGAAAATATAATGTTCACATTATATATATGTATGGTACTAATTTTAAACAGTTTGTGGTAAAAGCGACGTTATGCTTACATGTTTATTGAGTCTGAAATTGAATTCATTGATTTTGTTCCTTCCGATAATTTACTGAATTTATTTTAGAAAAGGGAAATCCTAAATAGAGATACAAACTTTATTTTTTTAAATGCCAATTGTCTTATTTTCTCTCTGGTTTTATGTGCGAAACATATTCTGATATGTTCGATTGCATAGCTTTCTTTTACAATTTGGCGACAAATTAAATTTACTTCTAAATTTTTGTCAATTATCAATGTAATTGATTAATATTTATTAAAAATTATTTTAATCAATTCATAATGTTGAAAAATAAAACCGCCGATTAACGAAAAATTACGCTTGTTATAATACGGACAGCCGACTTCAATTTTAATGTTTTAAAATTAATTAGCCATTCACATCTCTTGAATTTTTTATTTTCATGGAACAATTTCATTTTTCCTACGACATTAAAATGAGTGATTAATAATTCTTTAGATCGATAAAAAGATGCACGTGCTTGTCCTGTAGAATTTTTTTTTTAATAATCAAGTAGTTTTCATCAAATGTCAATATTATTGAATTAAAAAAAAATTATTTGTCAAAATATCAGTATTTCTATTATACCGTGCCATTTTAAAACAACTCCTACCATCAGAGAAAAAAATCTCAGAGGATCTGATTGAAACAAAAATCAAAGCATGTGCAAAGCGTGTGAAAAGCGTGCAAACCGTTTCGTGTGAGAAACGTTTCGTGTAAACCGTTCAGCGTTTCGTGCAAACCGTTTAGTGTTTCCGGTAAAGCATGTAGCGTTTCGTGTAAATCATTCAGTGTTTCGTGTAAACCGTTTAGCGAGTGTGTACCGAGTGTGCAGCGAGCGTGTGGTGTAGTAGTACGTTTCAGGGTCTGTACCAAATACATATGTAGTTAATTTATATATTTTTAAGCTATAAACTAGTTTCTGATAGACTGAAATTAAAAATTCATCATCTTAAAAAAAATAGTTTTGTACAGAATAACTTATTATATAAACAAATAGGAGCGTACAAGTAAACTCAGTATGTTTTTTGTTTTCACCAAATGGACTACGACAGTATGATTTAATTGTTTTGTAATTTTTAATGACTGGCAAGTAAAATGTTTTAACATTTTTGTAAAATAACTATCCATGATGTTTTCTTTATGATGTTTTCGTTTACCAAAAACTAAACAGCTTTAACCATTTTACACACGTTTTCATATCTATTAATCTGACCCTCAGCTTGTGTTTATGATACTCGTATATGTATGATATCGGAATCGTTATCCGCCACGTTTGTTTATTTGACTAAGCACCCTCCCAATTTCTTCTTTATACATGTGTTAATTAAAAAACTCTTTTATAAATATGAATGTGTGGATTCAACTTGAACATGTACATGCCCAGATGAGTTTGGCCGAGAGGTCCGTAAACCAAGTAACAACAAGAGATCCAAGGGCCACATCGCTCACCTGAGCAACAATAGCCTTCCTCTGATCAAATTAGCATTACAGTATCAAAATCAAAATATCTTGACATCTAAGTAAAGTAGATCTTGCTAAAAATATTCAAAAATCTGCTGATTTTTATCCACATATTTTTATGGTAAATACCAAGCCCCTTTTGTTGTTGTACCTGTAAGAAGATTTTTTTCTATTCCTATATAACCCCCCTCCACTTTGTGGCCCCACTTTTCTATAGGGAATCATGGTTTGATCAAACTTTTATCTGCAACTTTTATAGATTTTCTCTAAATATTCCTATTTAAAAAAATTTGTCCCTCCATTGTGGCCCAACCCTACCCCCACGGACCATGATTTAAACAAACTTAAATCTACACTACTTGAGAATGCCTCCACACATTTAAGCTTTTCTGGCCAAATAGTTTTTAAGAAGAGGATGTTTAAAGATTATCTCTATATATTCCAATGTAAAAATTCACCCCCCCCCCCATTGTGGCCCCACCCTCACTCTAGGGACCATGATTTAAACAAACTTGAATCTACACTATTTGAGGATGCTTCCATTCCAATTTGAGTTTTTCTGGCCTAAAAGGTTTTGAGAAGAAGATTTTTAAAGTTTTTCTCTATATAATTATTCCTATGTAAAATTCATCCCCCATTGTGGCCCCACCCTACCCCTGGGGACCATGGTTTAAACAAACTTGAATCTACCGTATCTTAGGCTGTTTCCACTCAAATATGAGCTTCTCTGGTTTAATAGTTTTTAAGAATTAGATTTTTAAAGATTTTCTCTATATATTCCTATGTAAAAATTTGTCCCCCTATTGTGGCCCTACCCTACCCCCGGGGACCATGATATGAACAAACTTGAATCTACACTACCTGCAAATGCCTCCACACAAGTTAAAGCTTTTCTAGCCAAGTAGTTTTTTTGAGAAGACGAATTTTAAAGATTTTCTCTATATATTCCTATGATTTTAAAAAAACTTGAATCTGCACTACCTGAGGATGCTTCCATACAAGTTGCTGTGTTTCTAGCCTTATAGTTTTTGAGAAGAAGATTTTTGAAAAATACCAACAAATTTTCAATAATTCTAAATTATCTCCTCTTTAAAAAGGGTGTGGCCCTTCATTTGAACAAACTTGAATACCCTTCACCCAGTGATGCTTTGTGCCAAGTTTGGTTGAAATCTGCTCAGTGGTTCTGGAGAAGAAGATGAAAATGTGAAAAGTTTACAACAACGACAACGACAACGCCAACGCCGACAGACAACGGACAAATTTTGATCAGAAAAGCTCACTTGAGCTTTCAGCTCAGGTGAGATAAAAAAAAGCTTAAAAACCAATGTTTATAGAATTTCAATTACAATCGGGCCGCCATGTTTGTTTATACAGGGTGCGACAAAACTCGTCATTAGAGTCTTGAAAAACCTCACGTATGGGGGTTAGTGGAAAAAAAAGTTAACATGAAAGGTGATAAATATTCTAATTGGTTATCAAAACAAAACACTTCTAATTGTTTCTCAGCTTGGGACGCCATTTTAATTTGCTAAAAGTTGCTTAAAACAGTCTACATAGCAGTTTAGGACTAAAAAATGACCATCGCTTGTCACGTAAGGCAGAGGGTCGCTGAATGCAGGGTTTTCATATATTAGGAAATTACGTTGGGCGGTCTAAGTATGGTCGCATAAGACAGAGAGTCGCTTAATACAGAAAGTCGCTAAGGCAGTCTAGACTGTAAATGAATGAAGTGAAAAATACAATTGTGTTAGCACTTTAAGACACAAAAGTAACTGGCAATGGCCAATATACTCTAACATAACTACAAAAGGATATTATAAAGTGAAAAATACATGAATAGTAGGACTATAAGAAAAGGTGATTGTTAGTTTAATTTAATGGTTTGCTGATAATGTAATAAAACCTTTTTTGACTCACCTCTCTCCTCTGTCTCTGTGACATCTATACAAAAAACAAATATGAAAATGTGAAACATATGCATGTAAAATATTTACATAAAACATCATCCACCATGTATTTTCTCCACTATTTCTTAAGTAATCTAATCGTGTTTAATGTAGCCATAAAAAACGAAAAAACGAAAAAATTCCTATCTTCAAAACTGTAGGAAGAAACTATCTGCACAAAAGAAATACTCTACAAACAATTGACTTAGTTCAAAAGCAGGTATGCTTTCGCAAAAATTAACAAAGTCAAAACCTGGCAACATGCATATCTCAATTAATTATAATTTGATCTGCAAAACAAAAACACTTTATATCTTAAAAACTGTACGAGTTGTCTGGATAAAGGGTGCCCTTTTGGCAGCCACCCCCCATTTCAATTATCCATTTTTTTTGGGGTAAACCCCATTAGAAATGCTTTCTAACATGAGCTATGCATTTTTCCTTCAATGCTCACTACCTTCATATCTACATGAATCACCAAAGAAAGCATTTCAATGTTAAAATATAACCCCACTGGGTAAGAAGGACTGTGTTCTTTTTTTCCCTTATATTTCTTTATATCAAAGATTATGATCCCTAGTTTAAAAAATTAAAAAATTAACTTACGTTTCTCCTGTAAGTCAGGTAGACTGCTTGTAATTTCTGCAATTGATAAAAAAATACATTGATCAAATATTGAAATCAAATAAATTTAATTTCTTTTCAATTTAAAAAATCAAAGGCCGGAATGGCCACAAAGGCGACGAGCTGACATTTTCTTTTATATTGAATGATATCAATAATTTGAATTTCTGTACTAATAGTCATATATCAAATAATACTAGAATAAAAAAGTAAATGAATTATGTTTTGTTTAAAAACAAAGATCCGTATATTTCCTCATAAAATATTATAACAATAATTCATCATGGTTACAAAAATCGAAGAAATTTCAAAGTTCAAGAATAAATCATTTTCTTTCTGCTTTCTTTCTTTGAAGAATTTTCACAGGTTAATAATTTGAATACATTAACAATGTGTTCCTAATTATAATAATAAAAAATACTTTTATTTATTTCAATTATTGTTGAAACAAGATTACCTATGGTATCAATCTGATTAAAATAAGATCTTTGATCCACTCCGATAAATTTGATGCTTTGTGTAGCGACATAGAATTTATCAGAGCAGATCAAAATCTTATTTTAATCAGATTGCCTATGGTATGGTTGTTTACATACAAATCCACAACATGTTCTACCTAAAATGCTCGACCAGACCAATTTGCATTATCGTGTTTATTTATTGCATAAAAATCACTAGATACGTTTATCGCTTATTTTATTTTATTTACATATAATTTATATACATTTATAATTTACATACCAAATTTTATTTCTATTGGGCACGGTCTCCAATTAAAATGTTAGCAATTAACTAATATAATATTAAGTGAATTTTTACACCTTATTGTATTCATCCGCCATTTCTTGATTAAGCAAATTTATACTTATGCAATAAGTTGTCAATAACCAGGGAGGCAAAGTTGGTTTTTTTTGTACACAATTTAGTTGAATAAATGGAATAAAAATTTTGCAATACATGTATTACTTTAAGGAACTAATTCTTATGCGCATTTAAAAGGCGGTGCAGAACATGAATTTTTGACAAATGCCAATCCAGACGATTGCTAGAAGGCTGCTAAGCATTAGCTTGATGCCTTAAAAATGTCAAAAAAATAGGTTATTGGGAAATTAAGAATTATCTTTACAATAAATTTTATGCAAATCTATGGTAACAAGTACATATTTAAATAGTAATTATGTTTATGGTTTTTATCCATGCCTCTTTAAACAGTATAGTGTTTTAACCTGTTCATTTCATTTTCTTTAAAGCAAAATCTGTCATACAGATAAAGAATTACTAAAGTATCATAAAAAGAAAGATAATTTAAACTAGAGCAAAGCTCGTTGCAAAGCCACGAGTGGGTCTTCCGTTAAAGTCGGAAGGAAAGCTAGAAGTTCCTGTAAGAAGCAGAGTTCTTAAACCAATAAACCTGAGTAACTTAAATTAAAAGCAAAAAATCGAATTGTTCTTGGTATGAGTTAACAAAATCCAAATGATTCGAAGTACGAATTAACAATGCTCTATCAATCCTGAAAATTTCGTGCATATCGGTTGTATAGTTTTTGAGAAATAACACTCCAAAAAAGTCAGAAAAAGAAAAAAAAGAATAATAATAATACAGAAAAAGAAACAGTAGAATAACAAGAGGGTCTTCCGTTGGTAATGGAAGACCCAATAAGGAAAAGAAACAATAGAATAACAAGAGGGTCTTCCGTTGGAAATGTAAGACTGATAAAGAAAAAGAAACTGTAGAATAACAAGAAATGGAAACGGAAATGGAAACAGAAGACCATAATTTAGATTTGAGGAAACTCAAGAAACTAAGAAACTTTTTAAACCTTCTAGTGTAATTTCATTTAACTTCCTTCCTGCATATTGTCCAACCAGGCCGAATTCTTGAATCAACATCAATTTTGAAATATCAATTCTTTCTATTAAACCTGAAGTCTGTCTATAATGTATCTTATGAATATCCATTGTATGGCCTAAATGGTTTGTAAGCCATTGTTGTTGCTGACTACTAAGATCAAACACCTGGAAGACAAAACATTTCCCAGTCTCAATTCTCTTGCCAAAATGTCCTTGTTAAAATTTCATAACAAGTCCTACAGTACAACAAGTCTTTAAAATGAAGCAATAAAAAGCAACAGTACGTTACTGCAAATCTAGCATGGATGTATTCCTAACAGCCTATGTAGCATTGTGTTGAGTGATGACACTAATCGGTGTATACTTCAATTGAAATTCGCAACAAAGATTATGATTGGTGCATTTATATAGACCCATCCAATCGCAACTTCTTGGGCCTTTCCGGCAAGCTCGGAAAAACACCTCGAATGTATTACATTGGCGTCCATGACAACCCCCCTTTTTTATAAAACTTGATAATTTATAAATTCAACGCATTTTGCAATCTGTTGAAATATGAGTTAGACTTCATTAAAGTCAATGATATAACCTAAAATATACCACAGAAGTGACATACAAGGCTGTCTAGCAGATAATTGTTTTAGTAGGAGGCGACTCAATTTTGTATAAAATTCTAACATCCGGTGATGTTAATACATTCGAGGTGTTTTTCTGAGCTTGCCGGAAAGGCCCAAGATGTTGCGATTGAGACCCATCAATTTATTATGGGTCTAGCATATAATTAAACATGTTTGTGCCGTAATTTTCAAGTTTTTGTATGTTTGAAAACACATGCACACTTGTAAAAATAAGTGTGTGGTGATCGGTTGAAGTTCAATAGCATGCAATTTAAATAATATTCATTGTCAGTATCTGCTGTGAATTCTTTGGAATAAGCTACACCAAAATAATACTGCCCCAACTAATATTGATGCATTAAAAATGAATTAATTTATTGAAGAAGCATTGTTGCTGAAAAATGAAATAGGAAATCTGTATAAATAGTGTGTTTCTGACAATCGTCTACATCATAAAAACAAGAAGCGATTATTGTGAGAACTCTTGGTCAATTATTGCAGTGAATTATTTTTTGCAGTCCTGGTACATGATGTACAGAGTTAAACGGCACAGCTTGCAGTTGGTGCATAAATCAACAATACCGCATTAATAAGCAGGCAAAAGTGGCCAAATCCGCCAATTAAAACGCTTCTTTTAAAAATTGCAACCTGTGATTTGACTCATATAGGCCAAAGTGTATGCCAACTAGATTTGCGATAAAAGTTAAAAAAAGTTCACTGGCATATGAACTTGGTTTATCACTTGATCAAATCCTGTAATGACCAAAAGAATTCAATCACATACCAATCAGATTCATATTCCTGTAAACTTTTTAACATTTCTTTTTATTTCTCATATCTAGGCTTGAAAAAGTTAATTTATTTTAACTGAAGTTTTTTAATATGTGTTATAATGCAAAAGTAAATCCATAAGCTCATGTGATGATCATTTTGAAATTATAAATATGACCTCTTCACCAATTAAAAGGTTCACACGGAGCTGAACGTTTTGCTTTTCAGTAGGTTCACAGATATAAGAAAAAATATTTGCAAATGCAAATATATGTAAATGATGATTTGATTTCCAAGAACATAGTCATTTTTGTTTAAAACACACACACACACACACACACACACACACACACACACACACACACACACACACAAAAACCCCAAAAACATATATTTATGATGATGACACACTTTTCAAGACACAAAAAATATGTACATGCAATTGTTTCCTAAAGCATGTTTTTACCGTATAACAATATATACCTGAGCAATTGTTGCTGTGTATTTCCTCAGATTAACAGATGTAATCCTGTCTGGGTTTTTTAAAGAAACTTGCCCACAGCAAAACTTTAACGAGTCGTATGCTCTTTGAACACCAAGACCTACACAAAAAAAATATCAAATACTGAACATTTTGCAGTAAAAACAATTAAAATCACTTGGCATAATCTCTCTCCCCCCCCCCCCCCCTGGGGGAGGGGGGGGGGGGGGGGGGGGAAATAGCAAATTTTGGGGCAAAATATTATCTTAATAATCATTTGTTTCTTGCAACTGATATACAATTAGTAGTCCATCCCATATTCAAACTTGATATAATCTGATACATGACTCACTGAGCTATGAAGTTAGACATATATTTATCAATTGATATAAATAATTTCTAAGTCTGTTCAGTCATATTTTCATAGAAGGCACAAGTCATGAGGTGAGGGGTACCCTTAACAGAATTCTAAATAATTCTTACTTGAGTTTGCAAATAAGAAAGTATTTTCTTGTAGAATTCCAGCTTTTCGGCGGACCTTTTCATCAGCAAGGTACTTCATTACCTGTACTGTATCCTGAGGAATAATGACAGGTACTCCTCGCCCGAGCTGAAATTTAATTCAAGCAAAACCATTAATGATAAAATATCTATATTGATAAAATATCTATATTCATTTGTTGATAAACAAAAATTCAGTCCGATTTGCCTTAATTATATACAGATTAATTTGACTGAGTGGCATAGTTTTGCCAGTAACCTTTCTGAACCTTTCAGTTTCAAATGGCAAAGTTTTCTCTTGTAAATATTTTTATATATAAGAAGCCCATATAAACCAGTATTTGATGCACATACCTTGCCCCTAACCTCAACAAGGTCTTGGGTTTCCAAGAGTTTCTTTTCCAAATTTGTTAATTCTGCTCGCAGTGATTTTTCTGTGTTGCTTATCTCTAATCTGTTTACAAAATCTTTCAATCTACAAATTAAAGTTTAAAAAAATTAATATTTATGTGTGTGTGTTTCATATGACCGAAAGTATTCTTTTATTATTGTGTACAGCTGACACTTCACAATGGATAAGAAAATTTGCCTTTGTCTCAGATAGAAATAATGCAATATAATAAGTTCACAAATTACAATAGACATTTTTAAGGATGTTTTTAGGTACATGTATGTTTAGAAAATTATTTACCTCATATTTTCTATCTCTCCAGAGCGTCTTTTGTTGAAAATAAGCAGACGAGCTTGTGTAAGTCTTGATACGTTTCTGAAAGTCTCTAAATCACTGGTGGCTACAGATAGTTTTAGATTTGAGAGTTCATCTTTGATGTGCTTCTGAAGATGTATGATATCATCTGGATCTGGCAATGACTTCTCTTTGTTGAAATGGCGAAATTCAAGGGTCACTGTTGCCAGTTTAGTAACTCTTGTGGACCATTCCAAATTCATCAGTCTTAGAAAGTGCTTGCAATCATCAATTTTCTCTTTGTCTTTCTCTTTGATCCCTTTGGCCCATTTACAGTTCAGCATTTTCTTAATATCATATCCTAATCTGATGGCAGTGGATGGTGACTTCAAATCCTCTTCATCATCAAAACCTGCTGATGCAGTCATTAGGGCAGCTTTCACAACAGTATCAAAATGCATAGGTTGCAAGATTTCAGACATGCTGACATCCTGTTGTCCGCTTATGCAGTCCCTGGCATTCATAAGTAGTCTAGCTGCTTCTCTCATGCGGGATGATGTATAGTATTTTCTTTTCAACACATTTCCAACATTTCTAGATAACCAATGACTACCTAATGCCAGAATCAAAAAGTCATTTTGAGCTATCTCTGATGTAATATCATTTGTCATTATAGGTAGAACTTCTTCTCTCAACTGTTTGGAAGCTGATATACGTTCAGACAAAGCTAAACTTTGGATTCTAAGTTCTCCTTTTGACTTCTGAAAATATGTATCTTTGTTTGTTCTAAATGCAGCACACACTTTTTGGTGTCTACTCATAGTGACTTTGAGTTTCATCCATAGAAAGCAATGAGGGCATGGGCCATAGTCTGAAATTTTGAAATCTTCTTTAATGTTTCTCCTGGCAACAATGAATTGGCCTTTTCCTTCCTTCATTACTTTGCAATTATGAGTATGATCCCCTTCATTTCGTAATAGATCCCATTTTGCCTGGATCAATTTCCTATCACAGGAAGATTCTTCTCTCAGAAGTAAAATATCTTTTACTTTTTCTTCATTACCATGCACTTTTTTCAAATGTTTTGAGATGTTACTGAGGAGTTTTCCACAGAATACACAGGCATGCATCTGATCATAGATAGTAGACTCATTTTTCTTTAAGAAAAATTCTTCGTTACTTATATCTTTTTTAATGGTTGTGTCTTCTTTCTTGACAACTGCATGTTTCTGAATATGTGGTACAATTATGCTTCTATCACTGTCACTGTCCTCACTGTTACTACAATAATCTGGTTTGTAATCATCCTCATCATCACCATCATCATATGTGTTTTCATCATCACCATCATCATATGTGTTTTCATCATCACCATCATCACAATCATCATATGTGTTTTCATCATCATCACCATCATCATATGTGTTTTCATCATCATCATCATCTTCATGAAGTTTGTTTTCATATTCTTTTGACTTATCTTCAAACCTATACGGCAACTTCTGTTTTTTTCTGCTGTTTTTCTTTTGTTTAGTTTGAGCTCTCTTTCTTTTGGACTTCTGGTTTTGATAATAAATTTCCTCACAAAATCTTTCCAGATTTGGAATTTCATCTATGCTTTCTAAGAACACATCTTCCTGATGAACAATTTGATCTATCACACAATTGGCAGCATCTAAACTGATATTACATGCCTCTAGGGCTTGACATTTGCTTCCTGATTGGATATCAGTCCAGCACACATCATTATTGTGTGATTCTACAAAAAAGAATGAAAACTCATCAGATATGTTATACAGGTACATTTGTATATCTTCCTTATGGGATGTCAATACAACCCTTGTCATCATTGCAATTTCAGAACAACATAATACATGTTCATACATAATACATGTGTTGTACATACCTTTACACTGTGAATCCAGGGCTCTATGATTTCTTCCTGATGGGATGTCAATACAACCTTCATCATCATCGTCATTGTCAGGTGATTCTACAGAATCAAAGAAAACATCATACACTGTTAGAAAGGTACAATCATCTAAGATGATACAAGTATATAAATAATACATGTGTTGTACATACCTTTACACTGTGAATCCAGGGCTCTATGATTTCTTCCTGATGGGATGTCAATACAACCTTCATCACCATCAGTGCCAGGTAATTCTACAGAATCAAAAAGGAAAACATCAAACACTGTTAGGTATTACAATTTCAGAACAACATACATGTAATACATGTCAATACATTAAACATGTGTTGTACATACCTTTACACTGTGAATCCAGGGCTCTACACTTTCTTCCTGATGGGATGTCAATACAACCTTCATCATCATCGCCATTGTCAGGTGATTCTACAGAATCAAAGAAAACATCAAACACTG
>WFKH01011926.1:62022586-62049194 GCA_016163765.1 Magallana hongkongensis
CAGACTCAATATACATGTACACATTACGGCGCCTTTACCACAAACTGTTTAGAATTAGTACCATACATATATATAATGTGAAAGTAAAATTTCCCCTCTATTCTTCAATTTTTTTTTCATTGAGTTGATGAACGTTTTATCATTAAAATGATGTCCATTATCAAATTCTGATCCCGAGTACTTTAAAGTCATTAATTTTTTTATTGGCTGTCGACAAAAATAGAGACGCGTGACCATCCAATGAAAAAAATACACAAAGTTTGATTGATATGGTTAGTCAGCTGCAGGAACGTGTTACCCGATGTCCGAGTGCTAATTGTACACTGTCGAAAAGTTTCAGTTATCGATGTAAAAAAAAATACTACATGTTTATTACGACTTGACAGTATCACAAAGAGCTGATTCAATTTTTACAAAACAAGTCATTAGTATATGTATACATAAGTGTTTTGTTAATCACAATCTATTCCGGGAAATCTTAAACTCGGGCGCCATTTTGAAAGAATTAATAAATGAGAAAAGTTCCGAATGCATCTGATGAAACGTTTCACACGATTCTCGTACGCTTTGCTCGAAACGCTTTACACGCTTTGCGCGAAACGCTGCACGCTTTGCCCAAAATGCTAAACGGTTTGCACGAAACGCTTCAGGGTTCCCACGAAACGCTAAACGGTTTACACGAAACGATTCGCGCACGAAACTCGCACGCATTTTTTTTTTGTAGTAGTACGTTTTAGGGTCTGTATCTTTCTCTTTTTCTCTCGTTCAATCACTATTTAGGGTCTTTGGTTTTCAACGGAAACAAGATCTCAGATTTGGCGGAGACTTGTACAACAAAACATTCAGGAAAGATAGACCTACGTATGTTAATATTTTTACAAATTTTTGTTCTGACTGGGCGTAGCTTCCGGTCGGCACGGGAAGTACTCAAATTATTATTTTTTAATTTTCATTGTTTTGCATGGCAGTAAACTCTTGAATTTCCTTCACATTCATGATTTTTTTCTACATGAAAAAACAATTTAGTACAGATAGATACATGTATTAAAGAACGGAATACCTTTTTGTTGCTACAGCAACAAGAGTCTAGTTGACCCACTATGTTTATTCTGGATGGTGGGATCCTGAATAAACTTTATATCTATCATATTTTACTCTCTCTCTCTCTCTCTCTCTCTCTCTCTCTCTCTCTCTCTCACCTACCATCTCTATTTTTGGTCAGATCCTGAGTAAATTGTACATATACCATATCGTTGTTCTTCCCTTCAGTGGTCACTCTCTCTATCATCCTGAAAATTTTAAATGCTTATATTTACATTGTTTTACTTCTTGCCTTGTCTATTAATGTGACTTATGCCTAAATTATACTTAAAGTGAGTTTAAATTAATAGAAGAGCCACTGTAACAGCAACAAACGAAGTAAGTAAGAAACGTGTTACTTTGCAATTTAACAGCATTCATATTTGAGACGTCATAATAAAACCTTATTTAACCTTTGAGTACTATGTCTGTGTTATTGTGTTATATCTACAGTAACTTTTTTGCATATTATCACATATTTTACATGCACAAAATATGTGGAATGTAAATATTATGTCATGGCGCATCATGTGCTATGTAGGGCATGACTCTATGGGATAGTTCATACCCCACGGAACAGACAATTACAAAACATTTTGAAAACTGTTGTTTTTTCACCACCTAACCATATGCCTGATATAATATTATTTCTTATGTTATGATGCATTAAGTGGTGGGAGGTATATGACCTTAGGACACACGCACCCCCTCTAAAATAGAAAATGATAAAATTGTGTAATATATGTGGAGACTCCAACCCCTTGACAACAATCATGTTTGTACCTTGTGTCATTATTTTTTTTTATAGGTTTGCCACCTCTAAGACACCCAGTTTTCCAGAACTGGAAAAAAAATCAAGTATTTTATCTTATTTAGATGTAGAGTTTAACCAGTGTGGGCATTTTCTACCCATTACTACCCAGCTTTGTTTCGAAGACTTTAAGCATAAATTCAAAATCTTGATGCTCATGTAGAAAAAAAATTGTAAGAAGAAAGTTTTAGTCTTTAGAACGAGGTTATATATGAAATTTGAAAGTGTAATTGTTAGTTGTAAGTTTGAAAAACAAAAAAATTGGGTTTACAATTTTATAGAATTTTATATCACAAATCATATTTCAATATCAGTAGATCATTTGACAATTATGAAAAGTGTAAGATTTTTTTTAAAGAATAAAACATTACTTTTATAGTTTAAGAAATTCTCGTGAAGAAAGGTTAAAACAAAATTAAAACCTTGTTGTGAATTTTTTGAACACGCCCAGTCATATTTCAAGAGATGATGTGACCATTACGAAGATGTGAGGCGGTTGTGGGGACCATGTCTTATTGGAGAAATTAATGTCATTTTCCCCCTATTGACCCACAATTTGAAATTAAATTTCTACAGGACGACCCATTCATTTAAACAATAAAATGCTTTCTTTGGTGATTCGTGTGGGATATGAAGATAGCGATCATTGCAGAAAAAATTGCATAACCAGCGTTACAGTAAGCTATATAAACTAAATCACGTTTAATGTACATCAAACAGCCAAATCGTCTCTTATGGGAATTTAAGTCTGACATCGTCATGATAATTTCATGCAGTTTGTGATTTTTCTTAGGTCGCTATAGGTTTCGACTAATCGATATGTATGTACGGGGCGTGTAGATTTCAGTCCTGTCAGTTTCCAGTCAGTTTCAGTCCTGTAGGTTTCGACCAATCGATAAACAGAGCATGTATGTTTCAGACCTGTAAGTTTCTACCAAGCTATGAATTAACAATAAGTTTATGTAAGAAATAGAGGGAACCATACTCTGTAGATGTAAATATAATTTAATATTTACATATTCAACTGTTTTTGTCTATGATTACACTACGAATCAATTTTAAAGCCTATAGTCCAATAATTTTATAAAAGATGAGCGACACAAAATGGGCGTGTCTTACAGCATAACGAAAAACGGTATTAGCTGCGCCGCGTAGTAATACATAGCATGTGCTACATGAAAAAGTAGTGGTTTTAAAATGTTGTTTTAAAAAGTGTAGAAATTGAAAATAATATAAATATAAGTAATAAGGAATCATTCTTCGAATATTATGAGGTAATAATTTCGGACGGAGCGTGGACAAATCTATCATAAAGCCATTCGGGCTTTATTGGATTTGACCACGCCCCGACAAAAATTATTACCTCATAATACTCAAAGAATGATTCCTTATTCCATAAATATATAGTTTGTTGTTTTGAAAATTGCAATAGGAAGTACGGTAACTATGCTTTTTATAGAGATAACCATTTTTTATCATCCCATTGACCTCTGAGTAATAAATTATATTGTGCATCTAAATGACAACCCATCCAAACTTGTAAAAATTGTAAAAAGAGTTTAGGAATCATGTTTTTTTTATTATAACAAAAACATCATTTTTTGCAAACCTATTGCCCCTTAAAGTTAGAATCAAATTTCCATAAACCTTTGTACACATCAACTTTTATTCAAAGACTTGTAAATGAAAAAAAGAACGAACCGCTGTGGACTTTAACTCGACATTTAGGCATATCGACGACGTATTATCAGTTAACAATTGCTACTTTCTTTCTTACGTCGATTGGATATATCCTAGCGAACGTGAAATAAAAGATACGTGATAAAAGTCTGAATCATCTGTTTTAATATTTAGATATTTAGATATTCTACTAGAAAAATACATTTATAGTCACATATATGGTAGCAACAAAACTTAATGATAAACATGATGACTTCAATTTTTCTATCATCAACTTTCCTTACTTACATGTATGTAGCAATGTACAATTATCATCGAGTGAAATTTTGACAAACTCTTGTTGAAGACATTTTCGTGAAATTTGACTTACCTTTATCTATTTTCAAAAGCATTCATAAATGTACCTTTCTCTTAGTACAAACTCTTACATCTTACCTTTGATTTAATTGACTCACTCAAATTGAAATTTTACTCTTCTCTTATTTATATTGCAATATACACCATTGTTAGGATAGAGGAATTAAGTTTCGAATTGTTCAGGTGTAGCTTTTGGATTCCCAGAAATCACCAAAACCGACCTAAAGTTTGAATAGATTGCTTTTTACCATCTAGTGCATATTGGTCCTATTGTCGCCGGATATACAGAAACACCTTATTTTCTAAAGTGATACATTCATCATGAGTATTTTAAGGCAACCCAAAGTTTAATAATCGTCGATATTATGATCATTTTAAAAATTGCTTATTTTTATGAAAACAATGCTGAATATTTAAATCAAGTGAACATGTTCATTATGAAATCATTATTCTTCTCCGCAATTGAGTCGACCTTGAAGCTGTTGTGCCATGGTATCACGTGACATTTAAAATAGATCACTTATTTACCTTTACAAAAATTTTAAAAGTGTAATTCTATCCCGAAGTTTGATACGATAATTCGATCGGCAATAACTTCATGTTTATTAGTATTATTTCTAGAATTTTATTGTTAATCGCATTTAATATATATTTCATTATTATCGCAAACCCTCTCAACGTCTTCTTTTTTATTGAAAATACTACGCTATTTTCATTTACAACAACAAGGCAAAGGATTCTAGCAACATTTTTCAAGTATTTTAGGTCATAAGCTTTTGATATTTCCCAGATTCATCTTTCATAATATTCGTGATAGCGTTACACTTTTCCCCGAGTACCCAAACTCCGTCACCACAGGAAGAAAACAGCCTGCGTGTCTCTGTAATGTATTTTTTTGTTGTTGTGGTTTTTGTTACTTGCAATCGCTAAGTATAACCTGAAACATTATAGCTTATAAAATTATGAACAAAAATATTTTCATAATTATTCAAATAAGCCCACTGAATATGTTGTTTCTCACTCGTGCTAATCATGACTTATTCACCTAACTTTGTCACCCATATGCTCTATAATACGCCAGGAAATGAAGACTCATTAACAATATATTTTAAACTCAAGTTGTATCTAGGCCAAGTTATAATAAGTAAAAAAGATGCATACAATTTAAATGGTATTTAATTTCATCGAAATGAAATGATCGCCAGAATTTAAAAAAAATGGGTCCTTCTAACAACAATCACAATGACCTTTTTCCAGAATGTATGCATGACGTTTAATTTCTGTTCTTATATATTTCAAATATATTATATCATTAATGAATACATTAATAAATATATTATTTATTTACTAGATTTTTATAAATTTAGCATATTCTAAGTACCGATATATTGTATTTGTATATACCCTGTACAGATATAAGGCAAATATTACGGCATGAGCGATTTGACGTTATCCTAAAGTGTAGTGCATGTACGCTAAAGCAGACTGAAAAAAAAATTATTAATAACCTAAATCAAAAATAAATTGCATGTGAACTGTTTCACATTCACCTATCTTAAAATGATTGGCCACCGTAAATTATCGAATTGGTTCACATGTCAGAGATATAGATATTTAGTGAACCGTGAAAAAATGCTGGCCGATTTCACACAATTAATGGTGTATAAAATTAACAAGTGTAATTTTGTTATGTTTTAATACATTTTTTAATTTAACACTTGTAAATTGTTGACATTTGATTGAAGATTTTTGACATGCAAAAATGACGTCATAATCGCATATGATTTCAAACGGCGAGAAATTTCCCGACAGTTAAGTAGTTAGGGTAGTGACGGAGTTATGGGGCTATGCGATACACAATGACAGAGAAAAGGCCGATAAAGCGTTATAAATGTCTATTTTCTTACCTTATAACACCTGCTGATAAAACAAAATATCCATGCCTGTATCATACAGATAATATCATAACTGACACTCCTCTTTTTCTGGGGTATCTCTGTTTAAATATCCCAACCTCTTTGGACTTATTGTTGTATGGAGACTGTAGTTTATCATATAGCAAAAATGTCGCTATAGTTAAATTGTACATGATTACATATTAGTTACCAAAAGATTTAAATTTTAATATATTCTCCATTGTGTCATTCAAACAGCTGAACTGTTAGCATACAACACCTATTTTTCGTTTTGTACATAAATAATACCCGGTACCAAACATTTTAATTCCATTTATTTTTCTTTTGATTTATTCTCAATTTTATACTTATGCTTATGTTACATTGTACCATCAATGTTTGTCATATTGATTGTTTAAGGAAAGGGCTCAAACAGGCAGATTGCCTGCTATTTACCCTGAGTTATATATATACATATTTTTTCTCGTACTTTTTGATTACGATTTTAATTGATTATGTAGAAAGTATTTTTGTGACATTTCATTCCGATAATAAAGTCAAATTTCCTCTGTGTTGCAATAAGTATTTTTTTCACTTAATTTTATTGTGGCAATAATAAGTGGTACGTCAATAATAATTTATTTTATCAATAATGTTCGTCACAAGAACAAATTTTACTATTGGCATTGAACTTTACAATAATCAATAGATTTCAAATCAAAGAGCCAAATCAAAAGCTATGCATACATGATATTTAAATGCTGTGAGTTTAAAGCATGTTGAATTTCCTGACAGCTAGCTTATTCTCCTTAAGCTTACCTCTTTATAGCCGCTCCCTGTTTCTGCTTCCTCTTGTCATCCACCACCGTGTTCTTGAGAATGACACTGGTTGTCAAGGAGCCATCGCTCTTTTTCTCTCCTTCGACCCCAATGAACTCTATCGTGAACTGACCAAGAGCCTGATCAGCTGATCGAGAATTCTGACCAACTGTTGTCTGAAGATGAACACATGATACATAACTTCTTTCTTTCACTCTACCTCTCTCCTGGTGTTTAGTTTAATATTCCTCTACTTTTTTTCTCACTCTCCAGTCTGTCTCTGTCAATACCATCCCTCTCCTTCATACAGGATATAAATTATCTCTCTCTGTGTCTCTCTCTGTGTCTCTGACTCTCTCTCTCTCTCTCTCTCTCTCTCTCTCTCTCTCTCTCTCTTCCTCTCTCTCTATCTCTCTTACCAGTTTGCTTTCCCCCGAGTACAGTGTAGCTGACAGATAATTTATCTGAAACTTGAATTTGAGCTGAGTGTAAAGCTTGTATGAAGCAGACTGCTCTGGAGGGGACATAATAGGCTCACCAGCTGTCAAAGGAGATTAATATTATAATATCACAAAGGCATTCACATAAAACATTAAACAGTCAACCCTTTTAAAAGAAGAAAACAATTTACAACATTAGTTTAAGTTATAACAATCAGATCCATTTCACAGACAAAGACCCATACCTGTTTTTTCCCCTTAAATGTAGTTTTATATAGCATGCCAGCTAAATATTTTTTAACCTGAAATCCAATTTACTGATCACTCACTTGTGGTCGTCATTTTCTCTATATCAGTGGATTGACCATGGATGTGGGTCAATTCTGTGTCCTTCGCCTTTGATGGGACATACACACTTTCAGATTCCTGACCTTCAGACCAGTTATCATTGAGCAAGGCTATAGTGTCCTTGTAGTCATTTTGACTTATAGTCGCCTAAAAATTGCAAGCATTTTCTATCAGGTAATCTAAAATGATTAGTTAAAGTTAACAAGAACATTATGACGTCAATCTCGTGACGTTAGGAAGGCAACATTATACAATCATATTGTTGAAGATGTGATTATGACGTCAAAACATAGTGACGTGGATACATTATACAGTGTATAATAAGAGTCAACACAGTTATAATCATGAAAGTCAAGAGTCTCTTGTGCATATATACATGCATGAAAGGTTGTAGAGATCTTATACGCAGATGTTAAAAACATAACTTTAACAATTTAACTTTGCTTTAAACAGTTTTACTAAATGATTTTCATTAGCTTTACGCAATTTTTCATTGTATTATTTAACTTTATAAAAAGGGAAAATATAAAATTTCAAAATGACCGCTGCATGGTGTGTTCCTCACAGATGGGCCTCTAATCTGCTGTTTGTGGACGTGCATTCTATTCGAGAGTTTAGTTCCAGTATGTCCTATATTGTCATCACAAGTAGGGCACGTCTTGCAGTAAATTAGACTTTTTTATTTGCAATTCCCTATTGAATTAACGATAAAAATTCATGCCGTTCTTGAAAGATATGGATGGACCAGTATGAAGAAATAGACATGCCCTGTATCGTGGATCCCCGCATTTAGATACAGTTGATTCAGCGGGGTTTGAAGTGAATTTCGCTTTGGCATGAATGTTTTTCAAATCTGGAGGTTGTCGTCTGTTGTAAAGTATGTCGCTAGGTTGGATCAGTTCTTGTAAAATCTCCGATTGTTGTAGAATGGAAAAGAACTAATTGGCAGATTTAAACATGTAATGACTTATTGGGTTGTAGGTGAGAACAAACAGAATTCTTCTGTTGTTGCTTCCCTCACGTTGTTTAACAGATCTTAGTTCTGCAATTCGTGTTTCTTTTGCCTTACTTATAGCTGATTCAATGCGTTGCTTAGGATATTTTTGTCTGGTAAAAAAAAATTAAGTTCGGACAGTCTTGTTTTTCTCCGTTCCTCATATACAACAATGAAACAGATTTGCCGGGCCATATTAAAAGGGATGTTCCGTTTTGTATGAAAAGGATGACATGAATCCCAAATCAAGTATTGGTGAGAGTCTGTATTCTTGTAGAGAAGATCTGTAGTAATATTCATTCCCTCTTTTATCACTAAAATGTCTAAAAACGGCAATTCTTTTTCAATTATTTCTATTGTAGATTGTAGGTTCTCGTGTAGAGACTTAAGTATACTGTGTACAATCTCCAAGAATAATGCCCAAAAAATGAAACAATCATCTAGGGAACATTTCCAGCTTTTTAGATATATGGCACATTCTTCTCCAAAAAAATATTTTTCACGCTAAGATTAGTTTTTCTTCGAGGTAACCAAGAACCAAATTTGCGTAAGTGTGGGCAACTTTTGTTCCTATGGTTGTTCCTTTAGTCTGTAGAAAATACTTGTCATCAAAGAAAAAAAATGATTATTTTTCTTGTACGAGTTTGATTCAAGAATCAAGATCAAGAATAAATCAAAAATCTTGATTTTAGAATGCTCTTATTTTTATTTATCCAGTAGCCAATGGCCTCATGCCCAGGTTGTGAGGTATGTTTGTATATAGACTAGATACATGGAAACTCACCAGATTTGTATTCTCTTTGACGGTTATTGTTAAGTGGTTTAAAAAGTCCATGTCGTCCCGAACATAGCTTGGTATTTATTTACAGAGCGGTTTAAGTATGATGTCTAGGAAATTGTTAAGCCTTTGTGTTGTACATGAAGGACCAGCCACGATTTAACGAAGTTTCAAGTCTGTTGGACGCGGTAGTTTAATATATGGTTCACATCAGTTTTGTATTCCAGTTTGAATTTGTTTAGACTTGTGGATTTTTGGTAATCCCTAAAAAGTTACTGGTTTTTGCCATAAAGTTGAGTAGAAAGTCTCTCTATTTATCTGTTAGGTTGTTAGAAAACTTTGTAACATATTTCTTAATTCTAGAAATGCTTATGTTATCTTTTTTGAGGTAGTTCTTGGTAAAAATGTATGTCGTCCAATTGTTTCAGTACCATGTTTATAGTGGTCTTTATCCATGATGACGATCGCTCCGCCTTTATCAGCCTTTTTCATAATAATGGTGTTGATGGATTTTTGAGATGGTTGGCGGTTTGTTATTGTCATTTTTTCATTATCACTCTTAATATTTTGTAATGCTGTTCTTTCTAATATTGTGGTGTTATCTCGTACACGGACATCAGCATGATTTTTCTGAGCTGGAGTTTTTAAGCAATTAATATAATCTTCTAATTGTTTGTCTCTGTTTGAATTGGGTTTAAAATCACTTTTGATTCTCAATAATTACTAATCGTTGTTTTCCGAATTAAAAAAAAACTATCTAAGTCTGAGTTTCTAAAAAATTCTTCTGTATCTTTGACAATAGCCACGTCTCTCTTTTTAAGAGTTGGAGTAAATTTAATACCCCGTTAAGTAGTTCTATCACATGTGTAGAGCAATTTTCTTGAACACTTGATTGTATAACGTCACGAGATTGACCTTTTAATGTTCTTGTTAACTTTGTTAAAATTATTGAAGAGTCCGTCAGGGGGAAAGCGCTATAGATAAAAGTTGTTTGAGCATTGGACCTGTTTGTTGTGTTTATATATATATATATGTGGGGGGGGTTCCATGGTTTCTTGACCTTTGACTAACCCCTGTGTGACCTTTGTCTTTGATCTTAATTTGATCTTGTCCTCTTACTGACCTCTATGCTCTCTAGTTGACCACTGAGATCCACAACTGGAAATTCTTTGTACCATCCAAACGCCAGGTTTCTGGTTACAGATAAGCTGACATGGACTGGTTCTAAAACTAGGCATTGTCGTACCACTTCTTTCTCTGTGCTCAACTCTGCTCTGTAAATGACCATTGCTTCATAACAATATAACTAATATTTCATTTACTTAAATGCAGTCAACTATATATGCAAACATATTTGGAATTCATCATATTCATTAAAAAGATCACAATATCACATTGTTTTTTGTTTTACTGGTATTTTTCTTTATTACCGAGCAACTTTGAGGTGCTTCAGATCAATCTTCATCGAGTCCAGAACTGCGGGAAATTGAGCGTCCGACTTGACAAGACTAAACGAATTATTGACATTTAGACGTCCAAAGTCCACCATGAGGACATTTAAGGAATCAGAGCGCCGAGGCAGGAGTATAACAGGGGCACTCATCGACACCTTGATGGCGACGCGTGGCGATTTTTTTGCTAACTGGGCCATGACAACCTTTGCATTCTCTGTCACGGCCTCAGATGCCTCGCGGACTTTCAATTTGGCAGCTTCGATCTGCCTCTTTAGTTCTTTTACTTGGAAACCATTCAGATATTCCTGTAAGCAAGAATGCCAAAGCATTGAAATTAAATTGAGACAAAGTTTTGAATGAAAGCAAAATCCACTAACAAAATCATAGAGATCAATAAAGACATAATTATTATTAATTAGAACAAGATACCCAGGGGAAATATCTCTCATCTGATTAACATCTGCCATAACTCCAATCAAAGCAGCTTAACAAATTCAAAACCATCATTTAAGCCAGTCTTGTTGAAGAAGTTGTTGTGTTAACAATTAACAAGGCCGATTCTTATAATTTCAACCCTTGAAATTTTGATGAAATGTCTTGCATACACTTTTACTACCTTATCAATTATCTTTAAATGAAAAAAAATATTAACCACCCCCATTCCTAGAAGGTCGTCTCGAAAGTTAACCCATTTTAACATAGGACCCTATGTGAATTTGTAGAAAAAGCGCTTTTTTCACGTTTTCCCAATATTTTCTGTATTTCCACCCGAAGGAATTCTTTTTCGTTTTCTTTCAAATATATGAAAATTATTGCAAAATGTCATCAAATGATCTAATCTATCCAAAATTAACATTTTACCCTATAAAATTAAAAAAAAACACAGTTTCTCAACTATCAAACGTTTTATGTAATGTTAATTTTGTATGGAAACACAATATAGAAAAAAACTTATAACTTTGCTCCTACGCCTCCATGAACATGAACTGTATTGCTCTTGTTTAGAATAGGAATACCTTAATAAATATCAATCATATTGCAAATTGTAAAATTGCAGTTCTAAATATGAATATGTTGTAAAACATTTTACTCATACATTCCTACAAAGATTTTAGAACATCTCCTGAGACACATGAAAAGTTAGGAGGTGGTAAGGTCATGGTTTTACCAAATTTTAAACAATATTCTCGTATTACACTTTGAATACCTCATACGAGAGATCCTAATTCAAAAATCCTAATTTTAGATATACACTATAACAGCTATGATGCTTGCATAATTACCTGTAATCATTTTGTATTAAAATTGACGTTCATGTGAGGATGCTAAACAATTTTTAATACAAAACAAAATCCAAAATAAGAAGGAAAATCAAATTACTCCTTCTTTGACCCCTTTTAATGACTGCAGTTTTTTAGACCCCTTTTTGAGATTTATTTTTCTGAGTCATTGAAACAGACATTTAAAATGAAGGATTTTCTTATCCTTATGAAAACGTAAGAAGCATAAGAGGATCGTTCCTCTTTTCTCTTCAACAGAAATCTTGAGAAGTCATCAGAGGAATGACACTCTTTTTACTTGACTTGAAAACTTTACACTGTTTATGAGGAACGTTTCTCATTTAAATTCAATTTAAATATTCACAAAGCAACTTATGAACGTTCCTTCTCTGCTTGACTTGAAATCTTGACAAGTCATCTAAGGAAAGTTCCTTTCTTTTCTCTTCAACTGTAACATTTACATGATATCTGAGGGAAGTTCTTATAAGCACTTCATTTGAAAGCAATAAGAGTAAAAAAATTATATCGAATTTAATAAGTATTGCTTTGCTATACTTTATGTAGTTATATTATTAGTAACACATTGAAATGATTACAATTTAATAAAATAAAACAAGTCTGTTTTGATATTGACATAAAAATCATTATTTATAAAAGTTCAGAATGGTGGAAAATACTATCTTTGCAGACAAACAGTAAAAAACATGTATTACTTATTAGCATTGGCACACAATTTCATAAATTATGGTAAGCCAATAGGTTCAATATGCAGCACATGGTCACTTGATGGTGTGTGTTGCACTTAGACAAAGCACTTTATCTACATTGTCTCAGTGCACCCAGCTGAAATTGGGTACCGGCTTACGATGGGGGTTAACCTGCGATGGACTGGTGTCCCATCCAGGGGGAGTCAATGACTCTCATGCGTTTAGCACCACGGAAACCGGGGATAAGCACCGGCATTATGCGGCTTCATGGCACGGAGAAGGATTAAACTTAAACTTTAACTTAATAGGTTCACTATTTTTTTATCTGTGTAACAATATACTTGTGTTTTCTATATGTACTATTCGTTAAATGTAATTTAAGAAAATCTTATTTTAAACTCTCTTATTCTGTCTTTAAACAACAGTGTATATAACCTTTTGTAAATCGTTATTTGTAAGATTTTTCGGATTTCAGTAAATGCGAATGTATAAACACTCTAGAAAAAAATAAAATCTAAGCTCTAAAAAATAATTACATGCTGGATCGAGACAAAGCACAATAAATAGGATTTAATGTTATAAAAATTATTTGAAGATTATGCTCCGTTTATTTATGAATGCATTTTTCCCATTAAAAAAATGATTGATCCACCTCTCTCTACACATAATGTGCGTCAAAATATACAGTATGACGTCACATGGACAAATGCATCGCGATCAGTCAGTTGTGTATATTTAACGATATTGGACTTATTTGACAACAAAGTTGCACGCAGAGGTTATTTTTAATGATGTTTAAAGTGTTCGTACAGATAACAATCGCAAATTGCTTTATTTTTTAGCATTTTTGATGACTTGTTGTTTTGTGTGATGCCACAGTTAAAATTTCCCGTACTTTTTGGTCGGTGGGACCCAAAGTAGACTTAAACAGTGCTGCGAAATCACAATCATTTAAAACAAATTAAAGCAATACATTTTCTTAATCGAATTTTAAAACTATTTTTGATTTTGCGTGAAAAATAGTGGAGAATCGTTTGTATGCGTTTTTTATCGTTATTGTTCAGTATCGTGAATATTCAGTAAGTTATTGATCGTATGTGTATCGTGCGTAATCGTTTGTGTATCGTTCGTGATTGTTCGTGTATCAAATCGTGCGTGTCATTTGGCAACAAAAACGTTGTAACCCCTGTATAATCTATAAGAACACAATAATGATCAGAACAGTAAACTAAGAAATGATTGATAAAACTTTTGGTATGTCGAAATGTTTTAATTTGATCCAGAAAAAGTCAGACAAACACATTAACTAGGGTTTATCATTTATATGTTTAACTGAGAAAGATGTTGCTAATTACTTTTGTGTAATGATTAGATCACTAAGGGGGGGGGGGGGAATTTTTGCAGTCCTCGGCTGTGAAGGAAACATTTTAGTTCAATAAAAAGATGAATACTTTGTGAAGACTTCAGATGAAGTTAAGTGATGAACGTTCCTCAAATGCATAGTAAAGATTTTAATTAAAAGGAAAAGACAAACGTTCCTCAGATGCTTTATATAGCTATCAGGTAAAGAGACCTATATAGTTTTAAGGAGAAGTGAAAACGAGAAACGCTCCTCATTTGCCTTAAAAAGCTCTCTGATTAATAGAAAAGAGGAACGTTCTTCGGATGAAATTTGTTGCTTTAACGTTCCTCAGATGACAAAGGTTTTCGTTGAAGTGACAGGAGAAACACTCCTCGGATACCGTATATGTGTTTCAGTAGAAGAGAAATGAGGAACGTTCTTCAAATGCTTTGTGAAGATTTCCGTTGTAGTGTAAAGTAGATGCTCCTAAAATACAGTGTTGAGATTTCAGTTCAAGTGCAAAGAAGAACATTCCACAGACTTCTGGTGAAGTAAAAAGAAAAATGTTCTCGCTGAAATGTAGAGATTTTAGTTAAAGTGAAAAAAAATCGAATTTTCATAAAGAATGAGATCTTATCCATGTATACACATGAGCGGCCCCTTATGTAAAATTTTGGGTTGAACTGTTTGCATGTGAATTTTGATTGTATCACTAATCTTAAAATTTCATGCCATAGACGGTATGCTCTTAGCCTCTATATTATTATTACAACTAGAAAAAACCTATGCCCCCACCCCCTGGCGGTTGCCGGCTAAAGAATTGTTTTTGTGTGCCAACTTTATCGTGTAGCTAATTTAGATAAGGAGTTGGGGTTAGGGGTCCAGACACCCCCCCCCACCTGAAAATTCATTTAGTAATACTACTAAAAATAGAGTTCGGACCCAACCTCACCCCCACCTTAGCAATCACAAGTATTTATTTGATCCCCCGATCCCCATGGAAAAACTGAAACATTCTAAATCCTCGCATGTGCCGCTACTGCCAAGATGAAAAATAAACTTAGGTATATTTTGATCACAGCGAGTGCAACAAAGAAGACTGTAAATAACACAAAAAATACTTATTGCGCAATGTTTTTTACCGCAGAACTACCATGATAGAAAAAAGATTATTATCTAAGGTGGTATAGGGCACATGTCGATATTAATGTGGATAAAAGTACGTTATCATCAAAATACTATGACCTTTATAATTTTAAAATTTTATCTAGCCAAAAGAAATGTCTTTAATTTTTTTGTATACTTAAAATAAAAATTAGGGAGGCCCATCAGAATTCAAACTCTCTACTTACAGACACGTGGTCAACATTCTAATCCATTGCGCTACTTTGCTAGGTAACATAATACATGTATATGGTGGAAATATTACACTTATACTTTTTAGTTCTTTTTTTTTTTTGAAAGGGAGTACGACACAATATGCAGGTATCCCATACCACCTTGAAGCTGAAATTAATGTTACACATGGTGAATTAACACTAATTATGGTATATTTGGAAAGTTCAAGAAAATCCGCCATCTGGTTCTTTTAAGGGGCCATCAAAAAATGCAAGTACATTTACTGAAAGAATAGATAGGGAATTGTCATTTTCCGCACTTCGAAACAGATAAAAAAAAACCTCAAAATGTAACACTTGATTAGCAATATCATTTTCTACCTTATATGACAAAATCAAATTCTACCGTCTGGTTTTTAGTGGGGGCCATCTGAAGATTTCAATATGCACCACATTTTACTTTATATTTGAAATGTTAAATGTAGATTGTTCCAATGGATTTATTCAAAAATTAAGAAATATAACCCTAAGGATAACATTATTCTGAGAATAAAATTTTTAAGGCATACAATTTTACATCTTCGCTAGCCAAGGGTAAAAGTAGAGTAGCGGATCGTCACCCTTGGCAAGCGAAGATGACATTTTTACTATTTTTATGTCATATCTTATAATATACTCATACAAAGCTCGTTTTATCATAAAAGCAACGCTCACCTCCCGATCAACAGAAAAAATCGTTTAAAAAATAAAATGTGTTATACACTGTACATGTAGTTATTATGACCTTGAGCAATACAGGTTAATACATATACGTCATTTTGGAGATAAATATAGCTGTTTTTAGCTCACCTGAGCTGAAAGCTCAAGTGAGATTTTCCGATCACATTTTGTCCGTCGTCCGTCTGTCCGTCCGTCCGTCTATAAACTTTTACATTTTGAACTTCTCTAAAACCACCTGGCCAATTTCAACCAAATTTGGCATAAAGTACCTTATGGTAAGACAAATATAAATTGCAGAAATGAAAGACCGATCTTTATTCAAAGCGGAAAAAACCTCAAAACTGTAGAAAAAGGGGGTGCATTTTTAAAAATCTTCTTCGCAAGAACTACTGAGTCAAATTCAACGTAATTTAGCCTAAATAATCGTTATGGAAAGGAAAATATAAATTGCAAAAATCATTGGCTAATTCTGTTTCAAATTTGAGTAATTTACGAAAATAATAACAAAGAAAGAATGGGGGTCGATCAGTTTATAACTTCGGGTTCGGTATTTCGTATATCGAAAACAAGATTTTGTTTGGAGCAGCCATGTTTCACAAATGAAAGCAGGTCAAATTGACAAAGATGCATTTGCTTGTTGTGCAACAGTTTACGTGCGAAGGGGATATTTGAAACTTGCAAAATATATCTGTGCCGATTTTGTGAAGTAAATTGAGGTTTAATATTTCAATGCGTTGACATGTTCACTTGTGACGATGGTTTTAACTTGTTTTGTTTTTAGTTTCATTTTCGTTAATTATGCCTATTAACTTGAGGGGAACTATCGCCTGTATTTTGGAATATTTACGTACCAAATTAAACATAGACTTCGGTAAATCAGACAGCTGATTGTTTACCTGCACAAAATGAGCAAAATCTGATGCACTAACAACATATCATAAACTAAAATTCATTTGTACTATTCATTTTAGTCGTAATTCGGTACGGTCTCTAAGTAATGGTTGAATAATGCAACGTGATTTGGTAAGATGCCCAGCATTTTCAGTCAAAACGGAGATTATTTTCGCGACTAGAAATATATACCGGTTGGTATATTTATGATGAAAAATAAATTGTGCTCTTTCTTTGTTTTCAGTGCATTTTTCCTGTTTTAATTGTTTACAATTTTCTATAATTTACTGAACTATCTAAGAGTCAAGTTTCGAGTTAGAAGCAAGATACAGAGCTTTGTGCACAATGCTATGTTTGTACAAAGAGCGGAGGTCATGCTTTAATTTCTTAATGTTTTAAATGCTGAATAGGAAATACCAAGTTTAAAAATCTTAAGTTGAATGTAATACAAAACATGACTCAAAACAAGGTCTGTATCTTCCTAATAAATCTACGAGTGACGCTGAAATTTTGGTTAATCATTAGAAATGTCTTGCTAAAAAGATGATATGCAGTATCTACTTTCTGGTGCCCCTTCTTATAGGATGAAATATATATATATATATATATATATATATATATATATATATATATATAAACTCTACACCAATTTTGATAGTTTTTTAAACACAAGTAAATAAAAACGAAGTCTTTTAAACAGTTGTCATAGTTCTGACACATTATTATTATTATTATGAGTATAAAAGCATTATCGTTGTTCTTAAAAAATTATTGCAGCGGAAAAGCATCTTTGTTTGTAGCCATTTGTTCTTTTTTAATGAAGATGAAAATAATGAATGGGCCTTAGTACAACAGAGCGATATGCCTATCAATACATTGATTAGAATTATCATGTTACAACATTATTCAGTTTTATAGTTTATTCACCAGTCAAGTGAGTAAGGTTATTAAACGTTATACGAAATGAATTTACGCCAGGTAAACGACAATCATTTATAATTGAGAAGACCAATTAAATTTTTGAATGTTTTTGATTCGAGAATTGAGCGCATTGACGTACAATTTTCTTCTTTCACTTATAGGAAAGTGGTGGGGGGGGGGGCTAAAATAACTGGAGGCTAACCGTGAACCCCTACCTAAAATTGAGTTAAATATCTTGCATAGGATCTTATTTTCGGTAAAAATGGTATTTCAAAAAGGTACAATGTCAAAGATTAAGTGTATGCAAAAATAAGTGTAAAATTTGGATACTTTATGGGTTTTTTTGTAATATTCTACTGAAGGGCCATATGGCACAATGTTCTTTGAATGCCCATATAAAGTTGTAAAAATCGTGACCCCCGGGGGTAGAGTGGCTATATGACTATAAAATCAGCCTGTTAGAAAAGGGACTAATGATAAAAATGAGAATATCCAGGGGGAAAAATAGATTTTCATTTATACAGGATCTACAAGTATTATACTACATTGTCCAGATAGTTTGTATTATGACTCCATTAAGCTGATTTTATCATACCTATTGTTCCTCAGGTGAGCGATGTGGCCCATGGGCCTCTTGTTCTATAAACGTTCACCAAGATAGACCCTGAGATAACAATGTGTCTATAAATATTATTTTCTTAAAGCTTAATCACATCAAGTTTGTTTGAACTGGCTCGAACAGACCTGGTCCTTCATTTGGAAAAAAAACTCGAAAGCCCTTTCCCCAAGGATGCTTTGTGCCAAGTAAAGTTGAACTTGACCTAGTGGTTCTGGAGAAGAAGATGAAACTTTGAAAGGTTTACGACAATGACAACGCCGACTATGCCAACGTACAACGGATAAATTTTGATCAGCTATGCTCACTTCAGCCTTCGGCTCAAGTGAGCTAAAAAAATGATTTTCATAAACTTTTATATCGATACTTAACTTTAATACTGCATCACCAGTGCCACCCCTGACATCAGTTTCCGAAATATATTGAAATATTAGACAGAAATTACAAAAAATGAATATATTTCTATGTATTATATTCAGATATGACTTTGTTTGGTATTGAGATATCTTAAATAAGGTATGCATGTAGATATGAATTACCAGTAAATCGCTGACAAATCTCATCAGGAACACCCCTCTAATACATCCTAGCTGGACGTCAACACTCGTGTCGACACATGACATGTCCGAGTATTTATCACCTTCTGTTGCACCATTATACATTATGAATTTCAACCTCAACACAGCATCGTCTTTTATTTCTACAATCTGCAAAAAGAAATAATCTAGCAACAACAATACATATTAACTTATCATCAATTTACAATTTAGTATTTTTTTTTTAGTACTGAAAGTACAAAGATATATCAATTGTTATATTTAATTTTACAAAGCTTTCTAAAGTCAGTGGGTATTTTTTCGAGGCTGTTTCTTATATTTTTTTATATTAAAATGTTCTTCATTATATAAATATGATCTCTTAATCTTTCTTCTGTCAAACATAAAGACTGCTCCCTAAACCTGACTTAAATACATTTCCTTTAGTATGATATTAAGTCTGCATCCTTAGCCTAACATAGTCTGTTTATCCTTATGACTGTTCCCTGAGTCTTCATTACATAAACATTGCTCGCTCAGTCTAACATAAAGACTACTCCCTTAGTCTGTATAACATAAAGACCGATCCTTTAGTCTTTATAACATAAAACTGCTCTTTTAGTTTGTATAACATAAACAATGCCCATAAAGACTGCTTCCTTGGCATGACTTAAATACTGCCCCCTTAGTTAAGAATACAGTATGTACCTTAATATTTCATAGTCTGCTACCTGTGTCTGTATAACATAGAAGCCAATTATTATCACCTTTTCCGAGGCTAGATAAGATACTATGATGAAATGATTAATTTAATAAATAAAACTAATTAATAACCGATAATTGTCATTGATGAATGAACCAAGAACGAAAATTTAACGCTATCTGAAGTATACACAATTCTGTATTAGCATAATTACCCCTTCCTTTTATTTTCCTCACTTTTTTAAATGATGATTTGAGCAAACAACTCCATTTATAAAATAAATGTATATGAATTAATATTCATTAATTCCCTAAGATGAATATGAGCTAATTAATTCCCTCAATAATATTTTCCGTGTGAGAAGAAATTGGGGGAGGTAACTTGCGTTAAAAACAAGAACAGTTTTCACCTGAGACTGGTTCCACAATACTGCGACGGTGTGGACAAGGTGGGATGCTGTACCGCGAGGATGCGCAGTTTTACGTGAGTTACCTTTGCTAACCGCAATCAATTTCACACTACGAGGATTCACGGTAAATACGCAAACCGTGTTGACCGTAGTGTCTATCATTAAAACTGCCCCCTGAGTCTGTATAACATAAAGACTGATACCTAAGTTTGTATATGATAAAGTCTGCTCCCTTGGTTTATATAACATAAAGACTGCTCCCTAAGTCTGCAATGATATAAAGACTGCTCCCTTATTCTGTTTAACATAAAGACTGATTCCTTAACCTGTATAACATAAAAACTGTTCACTTGATCTTTATAACATAATGACTGGTCCCTTAGTCTATTTAACATAAAGACTGCTCCCCTTGTCTGTCTAACATCAGAGTGATTTCTTACCTTTGGATACTTTGTCTTGGCATTGGAATCGTACACAGTGACCTCCCTTAGTTCTGATGTTACAACAGTCTTGCTGTCCTGGATCACAAGACCTGCTGATATACCTGTAAAACACATATATATGTCATAATTATATGAACATGGACATTTTCCATCAAAAACTTTCTATTCAAAGGACAATGAATTTTGTATTTATTTACTGAAATAAATACCAAATTACTGTTTTCATTTATTTATCGTGGCATACTGACGTTTTAA
The DNA here is from genome assembly GCA_016163765.1 of Magallana hongkongensis. Taxonomy (NCBI): domain Eukaryota; kingdom Metazoa; phylum Mollusca; class Bivalvia; order Ostreida; family Ostreidae; genus Magallana; species Magallana hongkongensis. Next base: position 62,043,403 of record WFKH01011926.1, read on the forward strand.
ATTATTCATTGAGCAAACATTTGCGTAATTGTGTTGTTAAAATGATCCATCAAAGGAAATGTTTATCGAAATATGAGAAATAGTGACAGGTTGAACTGAGAGAGCAACAATTCAGAGTTCGACTAATTAAATGCAATAGTCATTTCAATGGTGTTAAAATTTCACAATTTGGTGAAAAGGAAAAACAAAACCCGGTGACTTTCATTTCATGCTGCAAGAAAAGTGATTGATCAAAGTATAAGCATGGAAACATTTTGATCTCTAGTACACAAGGTAGGTTTTATTTCGTGTTAAAATAGTAAATCATGAACATAGTGAAATCAAAACCATTATGATGATTTGCTACAGTAGAAAAAAGATTGTTTCATTGACTAATACATTTTTTTATCTTACAAGTGATTTAAGTATAACGCCCTTATTTGTAGATCCTGCATATCTTTTTATTGATCCATGATTAGGTTAAGACAAGGTTATCTCTGCACACTGCGTATCTTACTATTGATCTATTAATAAGTTCTGGCAATGTTATTAGTGTACACTGCGCATCTTACCAATGATCCATGCATTGGTTACGATGCTTTTATTTGTGAACATTTCGTATCTTACTGATCATTGGGATATTTATAATGACGCTGTTAACTGTGCATAATGTGTATTTTACCATTGATTCTGGCATTGGTTATGACCCTGTTATTTGTACACAATGCGACTCCAAATCCCTCCAGCTCAGCTGTCACACGCAGGTTTATTCTTTCAGCATACTCTACTTTCCCTGCAAAACGTCAAAGTAATAGAACCTTTCCATTTTATGGAATCAAAAACCGCTGCATTTTACATTAAGGATACCCTATCATACTATTATGGACCTGTCCAGTAGTGTACATGGCGTGTTACATTATGATTGATATTTTCCTAGCTCTCTGATTAGCTGGTATCCAACATTCAAGAAAAAAAAAATAAAACGTTATATTTACCTACACGTGACCTAGAAGGTGAATACAAGTTTTATTTGTTCTACTTTGGACTAAAAATAGACCATATTTCCAAAATGCTGTAATTAGCTATTATTATACCTGTCGTACAATAAAATATCACGTTTCTCAATATGTTTGGCAATGGTTTCAAACTTAAAAGTTAAATTTTCTTCGCTACGACGATTAAGCTACATGTACCCTTGAAGTTCAATATTCACCGTGCCTTTGACTCAGTGAATATTGAACGTGCTATTTAGCTAAATCATCGTATTGGTCACATAAACAGCAATAATTGTATATCTCCTTCTCTTCCATAATTTTTTGTGACCTTAGTATGCAAAACTTATTGACTATTAAATCGAATCTTTTTTTATACATAAATTTAAAGTTGCAAATTACAAATTGATGCTTCTTTAAAACTTTATTTTTTACTCCAGGGTTTATCTGTGTAATAAGCTGTACGACCATTCTCTGACCTTTAAACTTTGTTTAACATCAATGACCTACCTTTTTTCTGTGACACCGTTGAGCCAGCCTGTTTATAATTCAATGTCTTTTGATGGTTCTCCTTCTTGTTAAAAGGCTTTGTATTTTTTTCCTTTGTTGTAGATTTTTCCATTTCAAGTTAAACATATACAATAGTTTATACAAATCTCTCTGCAAAGTGTGTTTGTTTATTTAAAAGATCAAAGAAAAAAATCTGAGGAGGTTAAATATACACGTTAAAAAATGTTAAAAGATAAACATAATTAGATTACAGTTAACAAAATCCCACACACATATGAAGTTGATTGGCGGATGGCGGGGTTGTCCTTTTTTTGAAATCCTTTTACATCACAAAATTTAAAGAAAATGCAGAAATTTTCCTAGTGAAAATAGGTCAAAAAAAGTTTCAGAAAATTGCGTAAAACAACTTGTCTTTTAAAGAATAATCAGTTTTACTTTATATAAGATAAAAAAAAAAAACAGTTTTTTTATAATGCGCAGCATGCACAAATAGCCTTTTAACCCTCCGCATCTTGCTGGAGACTCCTGTAAAATCTTCCGCATCTCCTATAGGAAACTACATAACACACTCTTTCTCCTCCCGCAACTTTTGTTTGCTTTATTTGCTTTTTTTTTTTTTTTTTTTACAAAATAGCTTTGAATAGTTAACAAGTATAAAATAGGTTTATGTAATATACCTGCAAACTCTTCTCTAGTTCGGCCGCAAACTTCATTACCCTAAGCAGCGCCTCCTGGTGAAGCAGTACCTCAAGTGAGGTAAATGTTATTCCGATCTTCTGCTTTGTGTTCTCAAACGTCGATTCAAACTCGGGGCCGTGTGGGTCAGCCTAACCATACATGTACAGTCAGCCCCATTTGAAAAAAGCACAGATATGAAAATAATGAAAGATTGCATAACAAATGTAATAAAAAAAATTGCAGATACTCCTTTGCTTCACTGAAAAAAAAATCATCAAAGGTAAATTATAACCAAACTGAATACAGTTTATCGAGGAATTCAAATTGACACGTAAAACATAATGTAATATAATCAGGTGTTGAAATGAAAATTCAATATTTTGTTATCTTTTGATAAATTTCTCTGATTTTAATTCAATAGTTGCTTATCAATGTTTTCCAGGGCAGATATGGATTTTGTATAAAACAAGCTAAAAGTGTGACTGACATTGTGAAAGGTGAAGGTCAATAGACGTGTCTCCTCGTCAGCGGGCGTGTTGATCAGGTTGATCAGAGGACCACCCTGCAACACTGTCAAAGCAAGGGCAATAACTCAAATCTATAGCCTGATTTCTATAATCAATTATTGAAAATTAAATCAAAATGAATATGGAAACAGATTAATTTAATGGAGTTTTTGATTGACATCATGATTCTTCACTGCATCAAGGACTTAATGGAATTATGGATGACTGTGTCTAGTTAAGTGTGACGTAGGTTGTTTCAATGTATATATACATGTACAAATGAATGTTGTCTAATTACGTTACACAATTAATTAACTACAGTGATTACATAAAATGATGATGTCAGAAAATAAATTTAATAATATTTAAAGCTGAACATTACCTGATGATGTCATATTATCAATGTGTTAATATATTTAACACTGGCGTTTACCTGATGATGTCAAAGAATCAAGTTGTTGAATCAAAGTTTCTGTGGCTGTTGGAGCATGCAATAAAAATATAATGTCATTCAAAATAGCCAATAAACAAGAACAAAGCAATTTTGAACAAGAGGTCAATAGGCCTTAACGGTCACCTGAATGCCATAGCTCATACACAATCTTGTTAAGTTTCATTCTGGAGTAGAAAAATTATAATATTATAATGACGACAATCTTCCTAGCTGAGAGCTTTCAAAAAGGACTATGAAAGCTATAATTTTAGCAAACAACTTAAAGATCATCATAAAATGCATGACCTGATATTGAAAAGGTGCAAAATTTTGATAGAAAATAATTTTTCCATATTTGTTGACATTTCAGATAGTTTTCTATGTATACGTTTTCCTAGATAAACTAAAACAAGGTGGCTAGTTTTTATGTTTAATTTAAAACAACCTCTCATCCCTCTTCCCTAGAGGCAGACAGAAACTCTCCCTGTGGGCATTTAAACAACAAATAAAAACACATTTAAAAGCTATAATGTGTTACTCACTTCTCCCGTTCAATCTTTTGAATATTCAACCTTCAATGGCATTAAATCACCATCTGGTATTTATACAAAAATCATTTTACATGTGCTGCTTATCAGTGATTTTGGTTAGTCAATTATTACCTTACTATTAACAAGTATATTTGTTTATTTCGAAAGTTCAAAAACTTTTTTTTGTTTCAAATGATAAAATACTTGCATAACTCGTTTGATCATATATCTTCTTAATCACATTATATTCAATGATTAATTACTAAATATGAACAAGCAAAGGAAGATAACTCCATTATGAAGAACCAAGGGAAGATAACGTCATTAACTGTTACACCCCCTTCCCCCTTAACTCTGTCCAAATGCTTTCGCAATATCTTAACTTCGATAGCTTGATTTTTGTTCTCTTTTCTAAATATGTGAATTTACTCATTTTTTTTCATTCAAATTCCTGAGGAGAATAAAATAAAAAAGACACACATATATATATACCCCCCTTCCCAGACATAACCCTTGCCTTAAATGTAGGTTACATAAAATATTATTAAAGATGACAGATTAAAGTTCTTTTTTTCTAAATATGCAGTCAGTTTTTATCCTGTGTCAGTAAATGTGTTTTAAACAATTTTTTATACATTAACACTAAGTGACCATTTTGGTCACACCCTGCATTAAGAACTCCTACCCTATTCACTATATGAGTGTGTTGGTCCCGCCCTAGATTGAAATCCCTACATTGAGAAACATCAAATTTTAAATTTTGATAAATGGCTTTATTTTCTTTCTTTATATGCAGTCCGTTTTTATTCAGCGTCAGCAATAGTAAAGAAGACAATTTTTTAAACATGAGATGCAGTAACACCATATGCCTATTTTGGCCCCGCCCTATATTCATGTCCCCCTATCTCGGGGACATAAGATTTATAATTTTGGTAGATGGCTTCCTGGTCTACAAAATTTTGAATTCAGTTTTCTTCACAGTTGTGTGGGAGAAGAGAAGATAATTTTTAAACATTCTATACATTAACACTATACATCCAGACTGTCCCCGCCCTAGAGTCAAAACCCATAATCTAGGGGACGTGAAATGTACAATTTTAATAGAGGACTTCCTGGTTAACATAATTATGAAGTCACTTTTTCTTACAGATGTGTAAGAGTAAAGAAGAAGATTACTAAAAAGTATATGCACTAACATCATATTGCCCTACCCTCAACCCCCACCCCTCCACGACCTGAAATATGGCGCCAATATATATGCCACCGAAGGCGGTGTCTTATATATACAAGATCGCGTGAGCGATCGATAAATCGCGTTAAGGTGGAAGGCTACATCGTCACAACATGTCTGACTTCCGTTCGAAACTCCGTTGTGTTCCGGATTGATAACATTATGTCGTGGTACAAAATAGCTATACACCGTTTAATTGAACTCTTATAACTAAGGAGATGAGATAGGAATGAAATCACCAAAACGCTTAGAAAATATGTCAGTTTTCTTCCTGTTTAAAGCTTTTAACTAACATTGATTATCAGCTGTTTTGTACGGAAAACGTGGAATCTAAATAATATACTATTTCCCTGCTCTGCTGCTATTGGCAATACATTTTTGTCATGTCATCTGCAACAGACGATCATACATATGTGACGGATTATCGATATAGGTAAGCAGATGTCAAATTTTCATTTAAACTATATATGTATGATAAATATAAAACGAAAGTACCGTAGTACGATCTCTTGAATTGATCCTAACTTCCCAAATGTAAAACATTTGCAGTAAAAGACTTTCATTGAAACTTTGACATTAAACTAATGTATTTTGATTAAAATAAATACAGCTAGGTAGCAATAGCAGTGGAAGCCCGGATTTGCAAGCCAAATGAGGGAAAGACAGAATTCTGAAAAGGAGCATGTTTTTCATTTCCACACATGCATGTGTATCACTATGGACATCTAATGTATGTATTAATATGCGTAACTATGTTTGTTGTTTATAATTGCTATTGTATATAAAAAAGTAAAAGGCAATTTAACTACTAATATTTTGTTTTAAAGAGTTAAATATATATAATGCATTCATCAAAAATATAATTTTTCAGCTTCAAACATCATCATAAGCACTACTTATCTTATATCAACATATTTAGCATAGACTTGTTCC
>WFKH01011926.1:62078697-62100367 GCA_016163765.1 Magallana hongkongensis
TGTTTGACTTGTAATAAGAGTTAAGGTCGATTACCTGCTTTGTCATTTCTGCCGAAACGTTGACCACTTTCTTCATTGACATCTCGTTGACATCAAAGGGAATATCAAGCGCATCCTTTGACATAAAAAGACTTTTAAAACAAATTTCCCCTCGAAAAACCAACTTACACTTAATACAGACATGCCCAAAGCTCAAGTTGCAATTTCATAAATGCATAGATATATACTTAGAAAAATTTATTCTAGGAAAAGTTTTACAGCTATACTGAGCATACTCTAATATTTAAAGCCACAATATATATGATTGTATGGGTAATTGCTTACTGTAAGAATCTAAATGTCAACATCTTTATACACGAGCAATATAAAATTAAAGTACTGAGAGTACTCTTATTGTTTATAACACAACAATTTTGGTAGATCTTGTCCATTATTTTGTGTTTGTTTGAATTTAAAGTGATTTTATAAGGCGGAGACTATAATAGATACTAACAAATCAAACATTAATTTTTTGGGAGCGGATGCATATTGAAGTGGAAAATTCTAAAGAATTAGTTGAATCCATCTTGACCGCCTTTTATAACAATTTTTCAAAAACCTGGATGGTCATAGTCAATCTCGAATGTTTCATAAAGCTCCATCAAGTGCTTATAGGGTCAATGATATAATGATGAAAAAAATGTTCTGAGGGCATGAAATTACATAAAATACGTCTATCTCCTCCACTTCTTCGTCCTCTTCCTCGCCCTTTGGGAGCGGGATACTCTGGACCAGCTGAAGGATTTCCTGAAGGCGCAGGTCAGACAGGCTCAGACTCAGTAATGGAAGATTCCCTGAAATTCTAAACCTGAATAAATATAGCAAACAATTTAATAAATATAGCAGCTAATAAAAAAGCATTAAGTCACGAAAAAGGAACATTGGTTTATAGACTAATAAACTAGTAGCCAAATAAATAGAAAAAGCAATAACTGAATAGTTAGTTTGGGTTATCTTGAAATGTGCTTTCAGAATTTTATTTGTTTTAATAAAATTTAACAAACTTGAATAGGGTCATCCTTTTTTTTTTAATTTGGAATTCACAAACTCCATCACTAACTTGGCAAGCTTTAGTAGTTCATTCTTAAACATGCTCTGACTTGGTAAATTATTCTTAAGCATGATCTGTTGTAGAAGAAGGTTGATAGATATGGGTAAAAGAACATGCTGAGGGGAATTCCCTGCCAATCTGACGGAATTCCAGTCTTCTCCTGAAATATGAGAAGCATTAGAATGAGTAACATAATAACATTGATTGTTAAACTAATCTATAATTGATCAACTAATTGCATAAAAAAACCTTTAAAAATTGTAAAATAAAAATCATTAAATGTTTAATGCAAGCATGTACAGGTGGACAAAAATATGAAGATAGAACCAATTTTATAAATATGTATCGCGTATTTCACGATAAACAAAATAGCGTGTAAATCGACCTTAAGGTGGAGTTTTGGTTGGAGATTTGACAGTTAAAGGGACGGAGTGGAAAAATACCAAACGCATATTGGTTAAGTGAACACTACTTATAGGACGCTACTGTGCCAGTGTCCTGTTGGTGTCTCTTTAACTGTAATTATTTTAATTTCAAAATCAATGAATCCTGAATTTTTATTTATTTTTCAACAATTGATAACCAGGATCTACAACTTATGTCAATATGTCTCGTTGGCACGGTTGTTACATTTAATTACCGTAAGGGTGTCATTGTCAAAATTATTGATTACATATAGTTCAAATCCACAAAAAAGACCTTTTAAAATATCAGAAACAGAAACTGAAAAATTAACTTAAGTCAAATGACTTTACCTGCTTTGGAATAAAGGAGTTGAACTCTTTCTAACTTGATCTGGAAATTATCATAAAGTTGTGATATAACATTCTCTACAGCCATAGCCTAAAATCAAAAATCAAAGGCATAACAGGTCTTACTCTACAATATTTTGAAAAACCAATTCAAAGTATTTTAGACAAAATTTTGTGAGTTTTATACTTCTTTGTAAAATAATAATACATCTCACAAAAAAAGAGATAACCGAGCAATTATGTATGTTGTTTGTATATTGCGCTTTATTTCATATGCAGCCTGAAAGACGAGATTCGATTGGCCAATAAGCAAGGTGTAAATTAATATATTCACATTTATTGTATAATTCCCCTTGGCAAGGCAAATATATATATATATATATATATATATATATATATATATATATATATATAAAAGCATTAAATGCTTATTTTCTGGATATCGTCGGTCCTATAACACATCCAAGTTACATGAATCATGAAAGTTAGCGAGGACAGCAATTTTTTTAACATTCAAACCCGCATTTAACATCTCAAAATCCTTACATCTGCACGAATAATCTTTTTTTTTTCGTTTTTTTTCGTTATTTTGGAAAGTGTTTGGGGGCGCAAGCCAAAAAGCAAAAAAAAAAAAAAAAAAAAAAAAAAAAAAAACGGGAAAATTGTGAAACTGTTCAAAACTGTAGTATTGGGCTTCTATTCCACTGTTGGTGTCCTAGGTTTAACGTCCTATTTATTACATGTTCTCAAAGAGGTCGATGGGGGACAACCCCATTATAATTATTTTTTTCAGAAGCTAAATTAGGAAAATGTCTGTTCAGGGAATAGCGGTGCTAAAATGGGTAGCCAAGCGAAGCCCCCACCCCCTTTCCGATGCTACATGCCCGTACATTGTCGAAAAAAGTGCATACACATTTTACAAATATTTTGAATATCAGACATTTTCACTAGAAACAATAAATGTACATATTGTTATATGTTTAAATAAGTCTTTAAAAACAATTGCACGGATATCATAAGACGCACCATCCATGAAGGTTTGATGAAGTTAGTACCAATGATAACTAAGATATAGTCATCAAAGGACACCTCCTCAAAAATCTTTAACCAGCTCCGTAAACCTTAAACGCATTCAACATCTGAAACTTTTACATTCAAGCCTGTTAAGTGCATAAGTATTATTAGATCTCAGACGCACTACCACGGCAACTTTGGTGAAGTAAGGACCAGTAAAAAGTAAGATATAGTTATCGAAGGGCACACATAAACTACAATTAAGCTAACCTCATTCAGCAATCGAAACCTATGGCTCAAATTCAGCATTCAAGCCTGTCAGGTGCATCAGTATCATAAGACGCATTATCCATGCAAGATTTGTGAAGTTAAGACCAGTTTTAACTGTGATATAGTCATCAAAGGGCAACAGCTCCAAAAACTTTTGCCAGCTCTTAAAACCTGAACCTCATTCAGCATCCTATACCTAAAGCTCAGATAAAGCAATCAAGCCTGTCAAGTGCATGGGTATCGCAAAACCCATGCGTAGCAATGTCACGGTGTCCCAGAGCTAAAATACGGCCTGAAAACGATATTATTTGAATTATCGCAAAAATACTTTGACCGGGAGTATTTCTTAAAATCTTTATTACATTTTTTGACAACGATGAAATCATCAAAATAAGGCACATTTTTACTTCTCAAAAGCAATTTACAAAAACATGGGGTAAATCTGTAGGTTTCCTAAGCACGATTTACATGGGTACTTATATTCTCTATCAATTTATCGTAAAATATTCTAAAATTGTATTGATCTTTCACCTGCGCCAAGCTGGTTTTTAAATGGATTAAAATTTCTCTTTTCAGTTGTTTACATGTAGCAGGGAGAGTCTCCAAACCACTAGTTTATAAATAGTCTTCTACCTTAAACGAAGCTTTAAAACTGTCGATTATTTGATACTGGTTATTAATATGAATGAATTCTGTACGCCTAGCATTAACGGCAGTCTCTATGTAAAGGAAACATGCAGTTTTATTACTGTTTTGATACAATTCATTTTTAACGTTACGATACATTCCCTGAGATCTATCGACAAGTTAATTATGACGTCATATCGTATGAAGTACAGACAAGTGACTTTCCTCACATTGCTGTGGGAAGCCTTAACATACCCATGTGCAAGGTTAGGGATGAAAGGACCATTAGTAACTAAAATATAGTCATCAAAGGGCACCTGATCCAAGAACTTTAACCAGCTTTTTTAAACCTTAATCTCATCCAGCATCCAAATTCTTTGCATCCGATTCAGCAATCAAGTCTGTCAAGTGCATGGGTATCATAAGACGCACAATCTATGACTATTTAGGAATGATTGGACCATTAGTAACTAAGATATAGTCATCAAATTGCACCAGCTCAAAAAACTTTAACCAGCTCTAAAAACCTTAATCTCATCTCGCATCCGAAACCTATGGCTCAGATTCAGCATTCAAGTCTGTCCTACACATTAGTATCGTAAGACGCACAATCGATGCAAAGTTGGTGAAGTTAGGACCAATAATAAGTAAGATATATTCATCAAAGGGCACCCTGCTCTAAACACTTTAACCTGCTTCAAAAACCTTAACCTCTTCTAGCATCTAAAATTCATGGCCCAGATTCAGCATCAAAGTCTTTTATGTCCATAAGTAGGTCCAAATGCACAATCAATGCAAAGTTGTAAAAGATAGGACAAGTAATAACTAAGACACAGGACCTGCAACAAAAACTTTAACAGGTTTGACGCCGACGCCGGGGGTATAGCATAAGTTCCCCCCCGACTTCGTCTCGGTATGCTAATAAGACTTCCATGCACGCACTGACGAAATGCACATGGCAAAACAATAAAGTAACGACTTAATGACCTTAAAATGATGTTAAAAATCATTACCTTTGAAACCTTTTTGACATACAGTTGCCTTATAAAACATTTCTAAACAGTATGCACAGTAAACAGGTACATGTACATGCACAGCGTTTAGCAGCATTATTTTTTTTGAATTTATTTACAAATTGTTGCACAGCCTTCTTGCTACCTAAGCAATATGCTTAAATACTTCAGCTTATATTTATGCTTATATTTAAGCATATGCTACGTATATGCTAAAGAATTGAGAGGTTTAATGCATCATACTAAGCATATTGTTAAGTTAAAGTTTAATCTGAAAAGAACAAATTATGTACTTAAGAATATGCTTCACTTAATATTGTTTATGCATACGTGCCCTGTGTTCTAGATGGATTTAAGGCATTTTGTTAGCATAACATATTTAGCTAAAGTGATGATCTTCAAGTAATTGGTTTATTTTTTAAATCTTCCGATAATTGTTGTTTATTTAAGCATTGGATCTTTTTTTTTTGTGGAAAGATATAGTCTCATAACTGCAGCGGTGTGTGCATACAAATTGAGAAACGCGCATTAGCGCGTTATGAAAATTTGTATGCACACACCGCCGCAGTTACAGTGTATGAGACTATATCTTTCAACAAATAATGATTTAATGCTTATTTTAACATTTATTTAACTTCTTGCCTTTTCTGCAAATTGATTTATACCTTAAAAATCCTATTTTATCCTAAGGCTAAGTTCATATAAATGGAAGAGCCACTGTAACAGCCACAAGCGTGAACTTTGATTTTCGCTTGTGACGTTGCGTTTTACAGCGTTCAACGTTTGTGACGTCATATTAATACTCGTCATTTTAACCTTTTAGTACTCTGTGTGTTACAGTGTCATAACTGCAGTAGCTTTCCATACACTTTACATGCAAAATATGTGAAATGTTAATATTGGTGAATAATTACCATATCTTCTACACCCACTGTGTTCTTCACACCTTTGACCGTGAAATTACCCAGATCAAGGACAAGCATATTCACACCTCCTCTACAAAGTTAAATCTATAATATTGCTGGAGTAAATAGACATGAAATTATCTATGTCTATGAAATTAATTTTTAATGTACATGCCTGAAACTTGATATTAAGTTTGTTTTTTTTTTTTACTGCAAACTTCCGAGATAGCAATAAAAATCATTCATTTTCCTAAATCATGAGACAAAATATTTCAGAGAAAAACTTAATCCCTGTAATAAAAGCCATTCAAATTTTGTATTGTCCTTACTTTCTGTAGCATCCGCCGTGTGGAATGATGACATACGACGGTTTCAGGTCTATGCGGATGTCTGTGTATTTATGCAGCTCAAAAGTGTCCTTCCGTCCAATGACAGGCTGTTCTTTAATGTCCTCAAACTTAGCCATGGCCGCCCTCAACAATCTGGGGAAATTGTCAACATATTATAGCCTCACATAGCGAATGTAACAGACTGACTGTGTAATATGGAGAAAAAGGTAAAGATTCTATAACTTCCGAAACTGGCTGATTTTTTTCGACAACATGATTAGTGTGTCAAAATTAGATAACCCGTATTGTGAACTTATAATAATATATTTTTTTTCTCTCTTTATAGTAATAGATAAATTGTCAAAATTCAAAAATATATACAATGTATGCAATTTTTCTGTCAGAGTGACATGTGTTGGGGGACTGTTCCTTGAAGTCTTTCAACTTAGCCATGACCACCCCCAATAACCTACAGAAAGTGTCAAAATTTGATAACATTACATAATAATAATTATTATAGCAGTTTGTAACATGTCACTGCATGGTAAGGAAGTACGCTTTAGATTGAAGTTACTGAATTAAATGAATTAAGTTAAAAGAAATTACATTAATCAGTTTTTGACCATTAATTGTTCTTAAACACAGCATCAATGGAAACACTTACTGCTTTAAATTAACTCCCTCTGGAGGTTTAAAAAAGTCAGCCATATTGTTGATAGAAATCTGAAATATGGCATGCTGACAATTTTAGTTTATTAAAATCTAAACAACGTTAAAATATATTCCTTATTTAACTGCATGTAGCTGCTTACTTTTGGTAGAAACATAAAGACAGAGACAATATTAACATGATACCCATCTTTAATCAATTATACCAACTTTTAACCTTCCGTCTTTACAACCCACATGTTCCTCTACCACTATCAGTGTTACATTCTGGCAATATGACAATCACAATTTTTTATATGTTACTAACCGCATTGTTTAAATATTTGACCCTTGACCCCTGTTCTTACATGTATCCTTGCTACTTACTGCATCATACACTATCTGTAGCGATCTTGACTCAACAATGACCCTGGTGTCACATTTCTTGTCCAGCGGGTTTGTCTCAAGGTTAAAGTTCAACAGCGAGTACACCTTATTCTTATCCTCATTCTGAGAGATGATCATCTTAGGAGTGCCGCCATCTTGTGGTGAACCGACCACGAGTAGGCGGTCAATCTTGCCTTCAACTCTGAAATATTTGTTTAAATCAGAGTAATCATCTATTGATATTGAAAAGAAGTATGATAACATTTTGCGAACTTGAATTGCATTTTTAACTTTCAAACTAAATATGACAATGCAAACAACATTTTGCAAGTAGCAATTTCTGTTAGCATTAATGATTCAAAGTGCTTGTACAAGCAATACAGGGAGCTTTAAAAGTACTGTGCAAAAGATTTTAAAGAAACAAAGTATGGCTAATATTAAACACTTTTGAAAGCTCAGAGATATGCAGTATGTAGAAGTTATCTGTACTTTGTGAGAACTATTACAAGCTTTGGATATACATTGTACATTGCTATTACTATTCAAAGATTTTATTAATACCCATTGTACTGCAATTTAACTGTTAAAAAATTTTAAAATTTGGCTTATTTTACATTCTATATCCTAAAGTTGATTTTGTTAGGGCAAATTGAAAATTGGCAATTTCTTTTACAAGTGTGATTCGGCAAAAATATTAGAGTGACTAGGCTCTTGTTGCTAAAGCAACAACAAGTTATTCCGTTCTAATATACATATGTTGACTTGATTGTAAGACATTGTTTCTTTCACGTAGAAAAAAGTGGATATGGCAGTTACTGAGAATGATATTTCCAGACGTTCCTTCCATGTAAGCAACGAGAATGAAACAAAAAATAATTTTTGGAGTACCTTCAGTGACGACCGAGGTTATGCCAATCCAAATAAAACATGTTAAACATTTCTACAACAGATGCCTATCTTTCCTCAAAATTTGGTTGTTCAAGTCTCTGCCAAATCTGAAATCTATTTGAGAGAAGCTTTTTTTGTTTTTTGGTTTTTTTTTTGTCTCGGGACCGGAAACGCACGAACGGAACTGGCATTTCTTTCACATTTGCCTAGTGTACATCACTGCTTATCGGGCTAAATTTCTATTATACACAAAAGTTCTGTGTCTTGATCTCTAAAAATTTTTGAGATCTCGCGGAGACAAGGTTTTTGTCTGTTTGTTTGGGGGGATTTTTGTTGGTTCTTTTTTTTTGTTTGTTTGTTTGTTTTTTTTTTTAATTTATTTATTGAAGGTTGTATAACTCACATTGAAAAAGTCACTTTAATTTATTGGATTATTAAACATATAATGATAATTAAACGGTACTTATGTCAAATAAGCGATCAATTTGCAATTTGGGGATAAAAACTGAATGTTTACAATATTCAATTCAGTAAGTAACAACAAAAGCTCATGCGGGATTCAAACTCGGGATGTACGGATCACAAGTTTGACACTTTATCCAATCGGCTATGGAGTAAGTTACATGTTCTCGTCGATACAATCCTTTTAATAAAACGAAATATCGTTTCGATCAGAGGTCAGCCAATTTGTGATGATGTGTTATTCCATCTTAACATTGCATATATGACATATATAAGATTTTATACTGATTTATTCATTCCATGTAAAATAATAAAAATAGAAAAAAAAATGATTATTGAAGTACTTCCGGTGACCACCTGAAGTAACGACGAATCAAACAAAATAGTGTAAACATATGTATATATGTAGGTATTTCATCCCACAAAGTTTGGTTGTTACCATTTTTTAGATCTCGTGGATACAAGGTTGTTTGTATCGGGACAGAACACTTACAAACGGAAGAGATCAATGAAAAAAGAGGTTATTATTTCTTTAACATTTGCCTATCATACATTATTGTTTATTAACCAAACAAAAACTGTCAAAGAAAAACAGTTAAATTCATAAACAATTTGATTTGTTTGCACCTGTCACATAAAAGCCACACATTAGTTCAGTTGTTTTTATTAAAATTGTAATTATCCTGTGGTGAGCCCCCTCTTTCGAAATGTTACCTGTACAATTCACCTGTAACGAGCCTGAACTCACTGGACCTTTAAAATTATAGCCAGTCCGTGCAACAGTTTGGACACGGCAGTCCAAGGGGAAGAACGCAACCAAGACTTCTCCCGTTTTTCTTGTACTAGTTCTGGCACATTTTTACTTTGCTTAAAGCACTCTTTATTTATCATGCCTATGGTCCAGCTTCTCTGAAGTAAGCCTTATTTTCGTTATAATTATTGTGTTTTTAATGTTATTTGTTCATAAATGCAGTAAATATCTTAAAACATCCAGTTACGAAGTTTCTCAGTAATTTCAACTTAAAACTATTCACGTTTATCATTAAATATGTTTACCAGCTGTTTATCTATATTAAGCAGTCTTATTTATGGTGGTCCGTTTATGTCCTTATGTATGTGAATGACATATGTTCCGTTGGTCTCATGTTAGTAAGAGTAAAAAATGAGTAAGTGTAAGTGTATCCCCGTGTGAAGTAATGCATGTATATCATGTATGTAATGCGTAACAGAAGTTACGAGTAAGTAAATGTCTATCATTGAGACATGAAGTATTTATGTATATGCCACGTGTTAGTATGGTGTCCACCTTGTGACATAAGTATGTATTTGAACAATTAACAGGTCTAACGTCTAAGTCTTCCTGGTAGTTTCCTGGTGTTTTTTTCACGTATCTACATCGTAGACATCTTCGTCACTGAATGAAGCATCAGCCTCCTACAAGACCAACACCAGTAGAACCATATCTGATGGACAGTCTCATCACAACCGCCATACACGGATCATCAACCTACTAAGCAGTGTTCGCCTCCAATACCAGATTCATGGACAAATTATTGTTTCAATCATGTACTTTATAATGCAGTAAACAAATATAAATCATTTATGTAAGATCAGTATTTCTTATCATTTGAGGGTCGGGATCTTCTATTATCCCTAGGTTACTTGGTCATCTGTGATAGAACCCTTCCGGTAAGAATCAGAAATGACAGTCGGCAAAATGAAACCCGTTAAACACATTTTGTTTAAATGTTTAATATTCATGTAAGTTTAAAGGGACATGGTCACGATTTTGGTCAAATTCTATCTTTCTGTTTCCATTATTTACAATGCTTTAGGAATGCATTTCTAATGATGAAATGAAATTTGAGAGCCAGTCGTTTAGTTATAAGCAAGAAACAGGGCTCACATTTCTTTGTCATGTAAACAAGGCTCGTGCCCTGTTTTTGTTTACGTAGGTTCAATATACCAGTGAAAATCTTTTCAAGCTGATTTGTCTTTCTTCTCATTCATTTCAAGATTCAATAACAATTCCTAACGTTTAACACATTCATTTTAGGTCTAAAACTGGAATTTTTACTTTAACATTCAGAATGTAAACAAAAACTTTGTTTACATAGCAAAGAATTGTAAGCTCTGGAACTCGCTTAAAACTCAACGAATGACACTCAAATTTTGGTTGCCTATTAAAAATGGCTTACTGAAGCATTGTAAACATTAAAATCGAAAAATAATTTTTGACCAAAATCGTGACCATGCCCCTTTAATGTCCTAATCACTTACAGTTTCTGAGATCTTGTGGGTACAAAATTTGTTTTCAAAAAAGCTACCTGGAATAATTGAGATATTTCACCAGAAGTATTTTTTTTTGTTTATTTAACATCGCATAGATAACATATATACGGATCTCTACTATTTTTTTCATTCCGTGTAAAATGAATTAAATACATAAGAAAAAACTTTTAAGTACTTCCAATGACGACTGGAAGATACGATGAACAAAACAAAATAGATTAAACATAACTTCAATCACAGGTCTATCATCCCACTAAGTTTGAATTTTCAAGTCTTTTTTATTATTTTATGAGACGGGAAACTTACGACCGGAGTAAATTTGTAAAAAATGAGAAAAAAATGCCTCGAAATATTATCATTCTCTATTATCCCCAAAATTTTCAGGAAAATCTATCCAGCCATCTCTGAGATTTTCTGCCGACAAAAAAGGGAGAAAAATAATTAATTACTATACTCCTGTTGCTATAGCAACAACAAAAGTCTTCTGTTCTCATATACATGTATTAATCTGTAAATAAAACTTTATTCAAATAGAAAATATCATGGATATAATATTTACTTTAAAGAAA
The DNA here is from genome assembly GCA_016163765.1 of Magallana hongkongensis. Taxonomy (NCBI): domain Eukaryota; kingdom Metazoa; phylum Mollusca; class Bivalvia; order Ostreida; family Ostreidae; genus Magallana; species Magallana hongkongensis. The sequence goes on from WFKH01011926.1 coordinate 62,089,944, forward strand.
ACTTCCTGAACTTACTTCCATGTCAAAAACCAAAAATTTAAAAAATCATTTTTTAAGACTTCCCCTGAAGACAGGATGTTAGCCGATTCAGAAAAAAAACATGTTTAACATATCTAAATACGTAAGTTTATCATCCCTCAAAAGTTGGACATTTAAGTCTTTATCGTTTTTGAGATCTCGTAGAGACAGGGTGTTTTGTCAACGAACGTACGGAAAAGCTCAATGAAATTGAAGTTAGAATTATTTAAACATTTGCCTATCGTACATTATTGTTTATTAAGCTAACTAAATATGTCAAAGAAAAACAGTTTAACTTATTCATAACCCTACCGGTGAGGACCGGAAGTGACGGCCGACAAAATAAAACCCGTTAAACACTTCAACTATTAAATGTACATCATCCTTGTAGTTTCATGTCTTTAATTTAACACTTTCTGAGATCTCGCGGGTACAAAATTTAGTTAAAAAGCTACCTGAAATATTTGAGATATCTCGCCGGAAGTAGAATGTTTTTGTTTATTCAACATCGCATAGATGACCTATGTAAGGATTTATAGTAATATATTCATTTTATGTAAAATAAATTTAAAATGTTCAAAAATAATTTTTGAGGTACTTCCGGTGACGACTGGAAGTTACGACAAACAAAACAAAATAGTTCAAACACATCTACAAACATAGGTGTATCATCCCAAAAATTTGAAAGTTTAAGTGTTTACAGTTTCTGGGATCTTGTGAGACAATGTTTTTTGTCGTGGGACAGGAAACGGACGACAGGATATAAATTTTGAAAAAAGGAAAAAAACACTTCTTTGACGTATTATCATTTTTTACCATCCCTGAAAATTTCAGAAAAATCTATTTATCTGAGAAATTCTGCCAACAAAAAGGGGGGGGGAAATGGGAAAGAAAGAAAAAACCCACAACAATCGCTATAAGTTCTTTCGTTGAAAACGGAAAACATTACTAAATAGTAGACTAATAGTTCCCGAACAATTAGAGGTCTTTCCACCTTATTATGTTTTATGTTTAGAGTATTTCTGTTTCAGTAAAATTGATGAAATGCTTTCCCTGCGTTACAACATGAAAAAAATAATGTCAAAAGATTCATTATGATTTTTTTTTAAATTGACATTGACCTTTGGCGTTTATGTCATTTTGATTTGCCAACGTCAACTTTTCATTTTCAAGTCGTCCGATATCTCTACAATGTATGGTTTTAAAGTTGTAAGTATTTTTAACAAAATTAAAAACCTTTCAGGGGCAAAAGCTGCTAAAACTGTTAAAGTCTATTAAAGACATTGGTAAAAGTTTCAAGTCTCTATCTCTTAAAGTTTCAGAGTAGTAGCGATAAGAAGCAATCCATATTATAATGGCAATAACTCTTTAACTATTTTAAGGTGGGGGCTGAAGGGCTATATTTTTAAATGCCTTAAGAAATCCTACTATATTCATCAAAAAGTTTTTTTCTATACCACTCTAAACAATTAAGATATGAAAAATAAATAATTTTCGGATTTTCGAATGACCTTGATCTTTGACCTAAGTGAACTATAGACATTATTAAAAGCTTTAAGCTTCTATCTCTTATGGTTTCAGAGGAGTAGCGATAACAAGCATTTCATACACAGAGAGCAATAACTTTGTAAGTTCTGGGGGTTATTAGTTAAAGGGTCATTTGGTACCATAACTTTTAATAGTCAATTACAAAAGGGCAAATTGTTTCAATATATCTAATAACTAAAAGGCTCTTCCGAGAAAAAAAGGGAAGAAAAAGAAGTAACTAGTATACTTATTGTTCTCAGACAACTAGAGGTTTTTCAATCTTATTATTTTTTACATTTAAAACATTTTTGTTTCGATAGGATTGATGAAAAGCTTCTTCCTGTCTTACTTCATTAAAAAAATAAGTTCAAAAGATTTATTATTTTTCTTAAATTTACCGTGAACATTGACCTCTCTGTCATTTTGATCGTTTTCATTTTAAAATGGTCTGATGTCTCTACAATGTATGGTTCAAAAGTTGCAAGTGTTTTAACAAGATTAGGAAACTTTCTGGGGCAATAACTGTCTAAAGTAGATATCGGATCTTTTCGTATGAATAAATTAAAAAATCCGATTCTTAATTGTCGTATGAAGTCCTTCTACATGTACATGCATGATAAAAGTTTCTCTACACCACCTTAAACAAAAAAGATATGAAAACTCATGATTATACACTTTCGAATGACCTTTAATAAAAAGAAAAATCAATAACAATTGTAACTCAAACAAAATGATAAAAAAAATTGAACGCTTTTTGGTAGAACTTAACAAAAATCCGTATTAATCTACATACAAATTAACAAAAACCTTAACGATTCTAAGAACGACCCAACAAAAAAATTCCGACTGTGTTTTAGTACGACTTAACAATTATCAAATTATTTTTGTTACGAGTTATTTCAACTTTGAGCTTTGAATTATTTTCTTAACCCAGATCGTGAAATAAAGATTTCCGGAAAAATCAGACCCCCTTATATCTGCAGTGCGTCGTCCGATTTTAAAACAGATTTCAGTTTTGTACTCAGCACGAACATATCCATTAAATGCGTATATTTTAAAAATTGTTAAACATGAAAAGTTCAAAAAACTGGTTTTACCATTTTAAATTTCCAGTCTTACTTGTATGTCATTAGTAAAAAAAAAAGATTTACTTTCTCTGTAAAGTACCCGATATAGGTGATCAAAGTTTTAAATTTCTGACCCCTAAAAGCCGCTAATTACGTAACACAAGAGAAAGTCATTATATTGTTTGGGTACATAACAGAATGATAAACATTTTTGCTTTTATAACTTATAACAAAATACCCCTCTGTAAAGAGCTATAAATTAAAGATTTAGACCCTTCTGTGTCCCTAATTTTAGGGATCAATCCCCTTTCCTTGGTAATTGATGAAAAGTAATTTTAAAACTACACATATTTTGTTCAATAACTGTTTACAATATTGTTATCGTTCTTGAGATATCTGAGAAAGAACGTTGTAGGGCCTGTCCCCTTATATCCTTATCGGGGCCGTTGAGCGAAATTTTGAGGGTTGAATATTGATCAGTACGACATTGTGATAATCTTTTCTTATATACTGCTTATCAAATATTTTTCTTTAACATTTAAAGTTGATCAAAGTTTTGAACTTTTGACACCTAAAATTCCCTAATTACGTAATACATGAGGAGGTAATTATATTGTATGGCTACATAACAGTAAGACAAACATGTTTGCCTCTATACCTATCATACAATACCCCTCAGTAAAGGGATATGCATAAAAGATTCTAGACCCCTCCGAGACTCTAATTTTAGGTGCTAGCAACTTTTTCTTGGTATTAAACGAAAGCACTTGTAAATATTTTTTTTTAATCTCCATTTTCGGGTCCAGGCGAGCTTTGACGTTCTTCGAGTAAGACATCTTTGATTGCCTTTAGACATAACTACATTTTTTCGTTTATCATCCCTGAAAATTTGAACTTAATATCTTATATCGTTTAGAAGGAGTTCAATGGACAAACCCAATACCTCAAAAACGGAAATGACGACATCCATATACACAATTTCCAATGAGGTTCAGATCAACATCTATCAGATTTAAAACTTTCATAAGAATCAACTAAGTCAGTTCTGAGAACTCACGTGCATAAATTTTGTAAGAAAAAGATGAATATTCATAATGACACAATCTCTTTGCGAGCAAAGAGGAGACCTTTTGTCAAGTTTTTAGAAAAGGAAATTATTTTGCCTTTGATATTTGTAAAAGAAACATATCTGGATTTTCAAAATATTTTTCCTACTTGAGATAAAAATTATCAGAAGTTTGGACTTATAGTCCCTTAAAATCCCTTTCTTACGCAACACATGAGGAATACCACTATATTGTATTGCCAATAACACGTTTAATAAACAATTGCTTCTATAATATATTACAAAATGTCCCGTAGTAAAGAGCTATATGGATGGAAGACTCTGGACCCACTGGGTCTCTTATTTGAGGAACCAGTCATTTTTCTTGATGTCAAATGAAAGCACGTGTAAATGTTAACTTAAATTTAAATTTAATTGTTTGAAAAGTGTTTAGAAATTCGTTACTGTTCTTGAGATATCTGAGAAAACTCGATTTAAGGGGCCGAACATAAAACTCCTTTAAGGGGCCTGATAAGAAAAAAAAATATGGTTGCATATTAAGCACATTATTTTGAGCATCTTTTGTTCAGTATTGCAATTCAAAATGTCTCTCCAGTTTGTATTTAAGATCAAGATTTAGGACTTCTGGCCCCTTAAAATCCCTAATTATTTAACAAAGCAGTAAACAATTGCCATGCATAGGTAAAAACATTACGATAAAAATGATTGTTTCTATAACGTATTACAAAATATTTCATTTTAAAAAGTTATTAACTGAAGACTTTAGAGTTCGTCCGGCCTCTACTTTGAAGGGCCAGTCCCTTTTTATTGATGTCAAAATAAGCTGGTCTACATGTCTCAACACTTTTAGAATAAAAAACAAAAATTAAAAGAAAAGTACAAAAAATTACCACGCTTTTTAAGCTAAATTTTCGAGCTCCGGCGAGCTTCAATGCATTTTGTCACAGAACAATAAAAATGGTTATGTTACATTAATCTTTGGTCTACAATCCCTGAAAATTTGAAGTGAATATTTTTAGTTGTTTAGGGAAAATCCATGGACAAATTCACCCTCTTAAAATTGTTTAAACATAAAAATCTCAAAAACGAAAATGACGTTATCAATACAAAAATATCTCCAATAAGGTTAAGATTAATATCTGGTAGTTTGAAAAGTTTCGTAAAAATTATCCGAGCTGTTCTCGAGAACTTGCGTGTACAAAAATGCGTAAGAGAGAAAAAATAACTAGAGCAAAGCTCGTCGCAAAGCAACGAGTATGTCTTCCGTAAATGTAAAAACAAAAGTTGTCAGTTCATGCTGGACGCAGGATCACGCAGCTATGTTAACATGTGCCGGAACTAAAATACGGCTGTAAATATATATTAATTGAATCAACGAAAAAATATTTTGACCAAAGTATTTCTTAAAATCTTTATTACATATATTGAAAACGATGTAAAACATTAAATTTTGTGCATTTTTGTGACGTCATTTGTTCTTCGTTCTCACGTGACGGGCGTATCCAAACATTGCAAATGACCTGGTTAATTGCATCAGCACAGGTGATTCTTGACAATAAATCATAAATATTTTTAAAAACCCTTTGTTTTGTAGTATACTTTGACGTTTTTGCTTGGGCTTAGAATAGATATTTCGTTTATTAAAGATATTGTTACAAATTTCACTAAATCATAAAAAATCCAATTGGTTGTTGGTTTTACTTAACAAAATACGAATTATTTTAAGTACGAAATAACAAAAAATCAAAGGATTCAAACAACAAGTCAACACAAAAAAAATTCAAATAAGTTCAAGTGCGACTTAACAATTGATCAAATTGTTTCTGATACGAGTTAACCTTAGTTTGAACTTTAAAATATTTTCTTAACCAAGACCGCACGAATAAAATTATTTTTAGAAAAATCGATTTTTCAACCTTGATATCTTTGCAATGCATTGTCCGATTTAAAAAAATAAGTTTTAGATTCGAACTCATCATGATATTGTTAAGGTCGATAGCGACGAGAAAAGCATTTTTGCTTCTATAATTGATAACAAACTTGTTACTCTGTTAAGAGTTATAAAAAAGATTTTAGAGCCTCCTAGGCCCCTTACTGAGAGGACCACCCCTTTTTCTTGATATTAAATGAAAGATGTTGTAAATTTAAACATTTTTTGTTCAACAAGTACAGTAAAATTCGGTTATAGCGAAGTCCTAGGGGCCAATAGATTTACTTTGTTATATCCGTTATTCGTTATATCCGCATAAGGAATTCGTAATCATAGCTTTTGCTAATTCACCATATACATGTTTTTTGTCACCAAAGTACAATATTTGCTAATGAAAACACATTCTTTTGATACCTTTGATTATCGAATTGTAAATTAAAAAAATTATGTGCAAATAAATTTATTCAAACTATTATGTTACATGGCAGTGCAAACTTTTTAAACTGTAAAGAAATTCGTTATAAAAGTATTTATTTTCGTCATTTTTTCACCTCTACATCTCTTAAATTTTACAAAGATTTGTTAAGAATTTTACCGGGGACAAAAGGGAACTTCGCTATATCCGAGAATTTGCTATATCTGTGTTCGTACTAAACGAGTTTTACTGTATTGAGGAATTGATAAACGTTCTAGAGATATCTGTACAAATGTGTATTAAGGGCCTACCCTTTAACTCCTTACTAAGGCCAAGGACCAACTTTTTTAGGTAGCATATTTTAATACGACATTCAAAGCAACTTTTGTTCTACATTGTTTTTTTAAATATTTCTCCTTATTTAGATATTAATGATCAAAATTTTGGAATTCTAGCCCCTTGAAACCCCCAATTACATAACATAATTATTATGATTTTCAATGTAACTATAAAGATAAACAGTTGAATGATGAGTGTTTTTTTTCACTTCTAGAAGTATTAACACATAATTGCTCAGTAAAGAGTCATAGTAAATATACTTTAGCCCTCTCGACCCTTAATTTGAGGGGTCAACCCCTTTTCTTGATACCAAATGAAAGGTCTTGTAACTATACACATATTTTGTACAAGTGTTCAGGTATTGTTTACCGATTTAGATATATCAGTGTTTTAGGGGCCGACCCTTTAACCCCTTACTGGGGCCATAAACCAAAACTTTTGAGGTAGCATATTGTTAAGAACATTTTTTCTAAGCAACTTGTGTTCTACATTGATTTACAAATTACTTTTCATTTTCTAGATATTAAGGATTAAAGTCTCGAACTACTGGTCACTTAAAATCCCGAAAATGCTTCTACATTTAATAACAAATTACTGCTCAGTAAAGTTTATAATAAAAAATACATTATAGCCCTCCTGGCCCCTTATTTAAGAGGCCATCCCCTTTTTCCGTGATATCAAATGAAAGCACGTGTAAATCGAAACAACTTTTGCCTTACATCTTTTAACAATATATTTTTACATTAAAAGATATTACAGAAAATGTGCAATATTTCGTGAAAATGTTCACAGTCAGTCGAGCTTCTAGGCATTACCCATTTCTCATATTTGGATGCATAGAGGTACCTCTACAGACATTTATTTACAATTCCGAGAGTTTCAAGCTTCGATTTTAATTAGTTTCGTCGAGATGCGTGGGCAAAATAACCCTTAAATTTACAAAATCGTCAATATCTAAAAACGAAAGTAAGGTCATCATTTGAAATTTGACAGTCTGTAGCGCCTTTAATGTCTTACAAGTGCTGAAAACTTGGTGTAAATTGGTGGAATAGTTATTGAAAAAATAACGCTCCAAAAAGTCAAAAAAGAATAATAAAGAAAAAGAAATCCTAAAATAGCAAGAGCGTCTTCCGTTACTATAATAATATTGAAGAATGAGAAACAGTAGAAAAACGGTAAGGTCTTCCACTGAAGACGGAAGACCTTGAAAAAAAGACAAGAGGACCCTTCTTTGGAAACGGAAGACCCTAATTATAAGAAAGAAAGAAAAAAACACTACAATCACTATATCAGGTCTTACTTATATACATGTACAAAAAATGTTGCTTATTTTAATTCAAATTGATCTGTTGCTTGCTGTACATTGCTGAATCCGCTACCAACTTTGGAATACTCACTGTACATTGATATTGCTACAACTATTATCAACTTAATTACTCTCACTGCACAATGCTAAAATAGCTACACACTTCTGGATACTTACTGTGTATTAAATTGTTACTAACCTTTTAATACTCACTATACATAACTTATATTTTAAAAGTTGCTAATACCAACTATGGATACTCACTGTACTGCATTGTTTGCTGGTCTCTGTGCAACACTGGCGTACATATCTTTCAATATCAGCTTCAAAATTCGAGGCTCTCTGAATAGATCAATCAAAGCAATACAATAATAGCATTGTGTTGATTTGTGTTTTCTTTTAAATTATGCACGCAACAATTAATCTGACTAGAAATTAACATTTATTTCAGGAGGTGTGCAATATGATCCTCATTGATTTCAAGATAAAAACGCATCATAATTTTTCTGAAATGTCCTTTTTTTGATAAATTTTCTTTTTTAAATCGGTTAAAGAAAATCTACATCAACCATAAATGCATAAATATGTTCTTCAGTTTCAAATTTGTTAGTACTGAATTTATTAGACAATGCGTCAAATGTTTTACAGTCAAAATTCTGTACTTAAATCAATTTCCATGGAATAGATAAAACTTTTATTAAAATTCGTCTAACAAAAGATTTTCAATCAAAAAAGTCCAACTAAAACAATATGTAGGCACCATATCTATTACTCACTTTTTGGTCTCATCATTCAATGTCAAGGATAGTATGCTCAGTTTAGTTACAAGCCTCGCTGCTACAAACTAGAAACAGAGAAAACATTTGATTTAGAATAACGCAATATTATTTGCTTATGTCATAAAGCAAATGAAATAAATCTGATGAGGAGATTGAACTAGATATTGAAATATCTTTTCAACCATTTATTATTTTAAGAACAAATGCATGTAGCACAATTCAATTCAAATTGAAAACAGTTTCAAAATGCCGTTCAGTTTTAAACCCTAAAGAGGTAAATGTGATAAGAGCCAGATTCTGCCCACCTAAAATAACTCAAATTCTCTTCTGTTAATATGCTGAGGATGTATACTAGTATTTCTGAAAAACACCATCAACTTTATTAGGAAGTCAGTTTTTGAAGAAAAAAAAGTTTGAAGTAATAAACACCCTATGTCAGACAAAATGGTCCATCGGCCATATCGCTAACCTGAACAACAGTACCATTTATGGAGTCCTATACAAAATTTCTTGATAAACTAGTAGAAAAGATCGTGTATAACAAGTTTTATATTTCTTCTCATATTTTTTAAGATGTTAAACATTAAATCCCTTTTATAACAGAGTCATATCAAATATTGAATATAGCAAACCTTAAACAATTGTTCACATAAGTATATAAACCTACATGAAACTCTCAATCCCCTTGTGGGGCCAAACAATTATCCAGGGAGCACAGTTAAACCAATGTTAAAATTACCCACCCCCACCCCCATCGTGGCCCCACCCTACCTCCAGGGACCATGATTTGAATCTACCCTACGTGTTGATTCTTCCACACAAATTGCAGGTTTTCTGGCCAATTGTATATAGATTTTAAAGTGCATGTATATCTCCTAAATAACAATTTTAACCCTCTCCCACATTTTGTAGCCTTAACCAACCCCCAAGGATCATGATTTTAAAAACAAAATCTGTAAAAGACACTATCTGAGGATGCTTTCACACAAGTAAAGCTTATCTATAGATTAAGATTTTTTGCCCATAAACTACGAAATTCCTGCACCGTTGTAACTACTTATACATTTGATATGTCGACACATGTGAGATGATATCCGTAAGCTATAATTGAATTATACCTGATCAGTAATTATTGTAAAATTAATCAAAAACCTACTTTCATATTCGATAAACTAGCCCGAAATAGTGAAAATGAGAATTAGGTGGTGGACACGTTTTGGCGGATCCAAGTCAGCGGTAGTTTGCATCAAAATATATGCTTGCAATGAAATAATATTGATTGATTACGTAAAGAGTGAATATATTAACTGGAAACTTCCTTATAGTGCACATAGACGTTAAGATTTTACAAATGTTGAAAAATAAAAATAAGTCGTTTCTTGAATGCGCGATTTTAGTTTCTCTGGTAAGAGAATGGGGTAGAACTTTCCAGAACGGGGTAACAAAGAACGCAGGTTGACTAATTAACGTCATGGCTAAAAGTGTAAGACGAGTTTATCATGCATCGCGAGCAGACACTTTGGATCGGACATTTTTGGTTAATACGAAAAAGACGAATAAATAAAATGTAAAAATTTGATGGGATTTTAGTTTTGATTTGAATAAATCTCCAGAGCGGGTTGCCCAGGAACGCGGCTTAACTAATTAACACCATGGTAGAAAGCACAGGGCGAGTTAACCAGATGCGTTGGATCTGACAGCTTTTGTTTAAAATGTGCAAATAAATATACATACACTAGCATTTTTTAGTTACATACATTCTTTTACGACGACAGAATGGCAGTAAACCTTATACATTGATTTCTAAACAATGAACATACCGTGGTAATGTATACATATCGTAATGGAATGGGTGTTGATCCCCCTTCACCCCAATTTTTTTTTTTTTCAAAACAGTCTTTTATCTAAAAATATTATATTAAGGTTCAACATATTAAGCATTGTATCACATTAAGGTGTAAAATGTTAAATTCCCGC
>WFKH01011926.1:62131849-62151403 GCA_016163765.1 Magallana hongkongensis
GGGGGCAAACTCATCCAAAAAATCTTGACAAGCCAAAAAAAAAAAAAGGCAAGTTCTCAAAATCATGAAAATTTTAATCCGGGGGGGGGGGGGGGGGGGCGACAGAGGATAGCGTACCTATAACTTCATATCACATAAAATTTACTGTTAATTTCCTTCCTTTCAATTCCAATTATTTACATGCTCCCAAAAAAGTAGGGGGGCCAACTCCATTTTAATTTACTTTTTTATATGTAAATTCTAAAAAAAAGTGTTTGCTGCGAGAAAATTACAGATATTATATATTTATTTGCAATCATTAAAATACTGTACAATGTGTCTAGCTGGGCTCAGGTTCTTTTGAAAGTCACCTAGCTTGTATATAAGTATAAGCAGACGAAGTTAATTGGACGGCCACACTGGATTTATAACTTCTAAATATTCATACTCAATTGTAAAATATTGTTTCAATCTTTTGAACAAGTATTCAATGGGACAATTATTCCATGCACAGCCTGCATTCAAATGTAATTGGTTGTAGTTAACATGCATACTGAATAGGAAGAAAAAATCACCAGGGACGTCAGCCACTGATAACAAACAAACAACAGATAATGGATAGAGATAATATATTTCATTTAACCGACCTAAATCAGTTTAAAGATTCGCAAAATAACCATACAATATATATTTCTTGCCAATTTATTCTGTAGAAATAATACATTGTTTTTATAATTATTTGATGAATCCCAATTATAGTGGATTTTGTTGTTGAGTTTGACCAATTTTTGGTCATTGAACTGCACTACCTTATAACAGGTTGTATTAATATTTATGCATCATTGAAATAGCTATATTCCCTCAATCCACATAAATTGATCCCAATAAAAATCATTTTAATCACAGTATATTATCATTTATGATTACTTATAACAGAGTCTATAACACACTGTGCACACAATTTCTAGCAACTACAACAAGGGGTTTTCATAAATTTCTTGATAGTCAAAAATCCCTTTTCAGTTTTCAATAGATGGATAAAACCATTAAAAAACATCAAAGGTGGAGAAACCATAATTTCTTAAAACACAAAAGAACCCTCATATTAATAAATGACAACAAGAACAGCTAAGGATTGCACTTTATAACCGCATTGATCATTTACCTTTGCAGAGACTCTCCTAGAGGAAACTAATTATTAACAAATTAAAATAATTTTAATCAAAAGAACAATCTAGATGTTTTATCTAACCCATGCAGTAGTCAAGCACCAGTGTGGGGTCATAAGATATTTATCAAATACATAGGAAAAACCAGACACCAGCAGCTATTATCATAGAACAAGATTACTCTTGGCATATTAATAGGTCTGTCCTCAATCAAGGTAGAACGAAGTTCATGAGGTCCTGATAGGTAAGGCGGGACAGCAGAAGTTGAGTTTAGAAAATTGTTTTCCAGGTCAAACGGGCAGTCGAATGGTCAAATAAAATTTAACAATCACACGTGGGACAATCTTGACAATCTCACCAGGAGATTTAAATAGAGTATACACACACACTATAGACACTGAAATGACTATGTTTAAAAATAAGCAAACATTTAATTTGAATAACCTACACTCTTTTTTTTCTGAAATTAAATATATTATCAATTGATGAAGTTCTCTTCATCCCCAAGTAATCATTACTACCATCAAATAAACACTACATATCAGATTTTTTACTTCGGAGAACCACCATCTTAGATATAAAATCAACCATTAGAACAAATAAACAAACATTTAATATTGATTACTTAGTACATCGGTTACATCTATACCAGCACAAGTACCATGCAACAAGCAAGTTATATACTAAATTAAAACCAAAACCACTTTCTTTTTTATACATACAGGGTGTACCGTATTTATTATCTATTATGAAGTAACCTTATTACTAACCTAAGATACTAAACTGTGTGGAAAATCCCTTTCTAATGATTAGAAAAATACAAATACTTCAAAGCATTTTCTAGGCATCAACAAAAAGAAGCAGAAAAATTTCGATGTCAGTACTCAGAAGTATCGACATTTTAATATATTTTATTAGTTAAATCGTTATTTATTTTTTCTTACTGTACTACAATGCCGATATTTTCTCTATATAGTCTCTTTAAAAAACGACCAGTGTTTCAGTTATCACAAAAAACCATGTTAAATAGGTCCATCACTTTTTTTACTCCACAGTTTCTTAAATACACTATATGTTGAAGATCACGTAAAAGTACGCATGTTGACATTATTTCGTAAAAAGAACGTTAAAACTTTTAAAGATGATGGAACAATGTTATATTCCAATAAATGCTATACAAAACCCCAATGCTACATTAGCAATATTTTAAATGCAATTTTTATTTTTTAAACTCAATTTTTATTTGAATTTTAGCAAGCTGTAAAAGGAATTCACAAAGTAAAATGTATAAAATTACAATCTACAAGCATTACTAAATGCGTAAATTGAATTAATTAATGGAAAATGGTATAACTGTACTAAAGGCGAGCCGTGAATTTGGTGTACCTCGACACATACTAAGAGACAGGGTAAAAAATAATGTTTCAATTAGCTGGGTAACCACAAACGGACACTTGTTTTAACACTGGAGGAGTAAAGTTATATTGTCAATCATATTTAGTCCATGGCAATATTTTTGGATATATGAGGCAAGGAATTGTTAACATTGGAAGAAGATTAGCGAAAACCTTGGGAAAACAGACCCTTTAACATTGCGATGGTTTGCTGGTTTTGTAAGTAGATGGCCAGAATTTCGAATACTCAAACCAAAAAGTCTACATCACCTTAAAACTGTTGGTCACCGTTGATGAGAAGGGAATACACCAATGTCACAGACCAATTCATGTTGTTGCAGGTATAGAGGTAAATCCACCTGCAAAAGCCATTAACCACAACGATCATTGGATGTGGAAGTGTTGCAGGGTTTGCATTGCCACCATATTTTGTATTTCAAGGAACCATGCATGTGCCAAGATATCCTTAAAAAGACTTCACCAGGATCAAATGGATGCATATCTGAAACTGGCTCGTCAAACAATAGCGTGTTCTAGATTTATACCCAAGACAGATCATCATGTCTTTTTTCTTTATGATATAAACTCAACAAACACCTCTGTTGGACTGAGTGGGCAAAAACGCAATGGATAGTTTTGTTCATTCTACTCACCCACACAAGCCATATATTACATCCACTTCATGTTGGGTGTTTTAAACCACTGCAAAAATATCATAATTTTGAATGCCACAAGGAGATACGACTGACAGCAAGTTCAATGGCAAACAAAAATTTCATTGGATACACTGCAAGTAAGCTTATACAAAGGCACTGAGCCCGGGGAGTCCAAAAATGCCTTTAGAAAAGCAGAAATCTATCCACTCTTTGAAAATAGACGAAGCTGTGCTGGAACCCCTCTCCCCCAACCCCCACCGAGTCCTTTCAAATGATTTAGATGTCACAAACAGTGGTGAAAATCCATTCAAAAGAAGACGTTGCTTTCGAAAAGTCGAAAAACTACAACAAAACGAAGTATTTTGTATATTCATTCGTTAATAGATATAATAGAAAGTTGATTGCATGAATGTTTTGGAAATATGATGTTTTTTGGGTTTTTAAAAAATATTTACTTTTTTCAGTGTCTTCGTGATAACACTACGAATCGATGTTGTGGTGTACAGTCAAAAACATTCAAATGACGTATTGTTGTGGCGCAAGCGGGTTTGCATAGTTTAAAGAAATGAAAATCGCATAAATATGTCAATATTCTAAATTGTTATCGTCCAACTGCTAAAAATTATATAAATATAAGTACAACGGAATCATTCTTTGAATATTGTGAGGTGATAATTTCGGTCATTGCGTGATCAAATCTATCATTAAGCCCTTCACCTCACTATACTCAAAGAAAGATTCCTTATTCCTTAAAGGTTTTCCTTTGGGGGTTAAATCTTTATACTGGTATTTCCTTCACCATCATGAAATAAAATTATAATAGTGTGCCATATGATCTAATATCATATGATAAAATATGATATTGTATAATATCATAAACAATATCACCATTTGTTTTCCCCCGTATTAAAATATAACAATTTCATTGGTTTCAACATGACACGTGACTGTTGGATATATGTCTTCGTCCGTTTGGTGAGGATTAATATTCGGCAACATGGCGGACGATTCGCTTATTCATCTCGACATTTAGTAATATAAGATTCCAAAACCGCGTTTCGAAAGTTATTAGAATATTTAATCTGGTTCCCTCTATGAAATAACCTTGAAATTACAGTAGCTGTCTATTGAATTGACGTCAGAATGATTTGTCTGGAGCATAATAATATGGCAGCTTCTAAATTTGCTCAAACCTTTGCGGAGAAAAATACACTGTATGTGTACAAGGTTGCATCAAAGATTTTCAAAGAGTATTTGAAAGAGTGAGAATAAAATGAGAACCTTTGGAAGTTTTGATAGTCTTTAGTCTGGACGATTAAATCACTTTTACGTGGATTTTTTAAGGTTATCGCCTCTATGGTCTGTCCCAAGTTATTTCTTTCATCACTTTTTTGATGATTTTTAATGAAAATACACAAATCTGTAAAAGAAATACAGTTGAAAGCTTCGCCTCACCATCTATGAGATTTATCAACCCAATATATTTCCATAGTTAGTCAGTAACTAACCTAATAAGTAATAGTATGGTATTGTGTTTTATCATGTAATATGATATTGTACCGTATCATGCAATTTTTGCTGCTTTGATGTTTTTTCAGGTGCTTAAGGAAAATCATCGTATTGATTGAATAAATAACCTCAACAATAACTGTATTATATGATTCAGCGATTCAAATATATATAATATATAGAAAGATCCTACATAAATGTTCGACCCTCCCCCTATTGTGGCCCCACCCTACCCTTGGGGGTCATGATTTTCACAACTTTGAATCTACCCTACCTGAAGATGCTGCCATCCAAGTTTCAGGTTTCCTCGCTGATTAGTTTCTGAGAAGATTTTTAAAATTTTACCCTATATATTCCTATGTAAAAGTTCGACCCCCCCCCCCGCCTCCATTGTGGCCCCATCCTACCCCCTGGGTGTCACAATTTGAACAACTTTGAATATACCCTACCTGAAGATGCTTCCACACGTTTCAGCTTTCCTGACTGATAAGTTTCTGAGTAGAAGATTTTTAAAGATTTAGCCTCCATATATTTATGTAAAAGTTTGACCCCCCATTGTGACCCCACCCTACCCTTGGGGGTCATGATTTTCACATCTGATGATGCTTTCACACATGTTTCAGCTTTCATGGCTGATTAGTTTCTGAGAAGAAAATTTTTAAAGATTTACCCTATATATTCCTATGTCAAAGTTCGACCCCCCATTGTGGCCCCACCCTATCCCCAGGGGTCATGATTTTCACAACTTTGAATCTACCCTACCTGAGGATGCGATGCTTCCACATAAGTTTTCCTGGCCAAATGGTTCTTGAGAAGAAGATATTTGAAAATTTCTCATAAATTTTCAATAATTCCTAATTATCTCCCTTCGAAAAAAGGGCGTGATTCTTAATTTTCCCAACTTTGAATGCCCTTTGCCTAAGGGTGCTTTGTGCCGAGTTTGGTTGAAATTGACCCAGTGGTTCTGGAGATGATGTTAAAATTGTGAAAATCTGATGGACAGACAGAGAGACAGACAGGCAGACTGACAGACTGACAGACAGACAGAAGGACAGACAGACTGACGGACAGACGGACGACAGACAAAATGTGATCAGAAAAGCTCACTTGAGCTTTCAGCTCAGGTGAGCTAAAAATATGATGTCTACGGAGATATTTCATTGCAAGATACACGGAAGTACCTGGATGATAACGACAAAACATTTTGCAAGGTACTTGCATTCTGACTTCCGAATGGAGAATATATGTCAACGATTCCCATCACCAATGTCTATAAGAATTTTTTTTTTCGTTCCTTTTAATTTTTCTGAGTGAAAAATGATAATGTGTCCATAAAATATCTTAGATATATCTTGAACATTTATTTTCCCTATTATCAATTTCAATTTTAATAAAAAGTATGTGCATTTCTATTAAAGTCGTCTAAATGTGGTAGTAAAATAAATTGGGACACACTATAAACATACCTCCCCATATCCCGATCTCCAGTTGAGACCCGTCGAGATTTTCCACGAAGTCGCCAAAATAAATGTTAATCAAGTTTGCCACAAGAGATTCGAATACCATTTTTTACTCCAATGTCTTGCAGCGGTTGTGTCATAGAGTCATGTTCGCTTGCAGCCCTCACATCTTAATTAAGCAACAATCTCATGATTTATCACGGGAAAACAACTATACTGGTTTTTATCTTGCCGGCGATCAAGTACTCGAGACTAAATGTCAATTAAGCTACCTGCCAATAATCTATCTGCTATTTATCTGACCAAGGGTGCCCAAATATTTTTGCAAATTATGTATATATATATATATATATATATATATATATATATATATATATATATATATATATATATATAAAAGACTGAACTAAAACTTTATTACGTGTTCCTTGGAGCGGCGGCGATGATAACGACAATATGTATTCAATAAAGATCCGAAGTGTGTTTACTCAAGCAAACTGGGTTATATATACTTTTCTGGTGTGTATTGCCAATCAACAGGGAGAAAATTATATATGTTCGGCATGCATTTTTGACGTTAATGTATTTGATGTTCCTTTTGTGTATCATCATATTTATGAATTAAGTGACAAATGATAAGATAAATCAATTGGATTTCTAACTAAGCCTATACCAATGAAATATCGATGATCTCCAGTTTTATGATAACAAGTTGTAGAGACATAAACAATTACCCGAAAAATCTGATATTACAATAAACAAGCATATAAATTAGTGCGATGTACTGAAACAATATCTTTATCTTAAAGCTTTATCCTTTAAACCTTTTCGCTATCGCAAACGGCTGTGTGTCAGCGCGGGCTTCAGGGGAAATTTATTTTGACGTTTGTGAAGTGCAACATAAACTGATAATAATTTGAATTAGTTTTAGGTGGATAGTATGATTAATTCGTTGACGATATAGCCTTTGTAATGTAAAGTCCAATGCAGAACATCAATGATTATTTTGATATTTAATCGTCAAATTGCTGAAAATCATATAAATACAATAATAAGGAATCATCTTTGAATGTTGTTCGGTGATCAAGCGCAATCAAGCGTGATCAAATCTTTCATAAGGCCCTTTTGGCTTTATTGGATTTGATCACCCCCGGCCGCATTTGATCACTACATAATACTGAAAAAATGATTCCTTATTCCTTAATTATAAATGTTTAGCTAAATTTGGAAGATACCCCTTTAAAATATTACATCATTTTTCAGAATCTTTTGTACATGGCCATACTTAAGGTGACATGGCAGATTATGATATATAAAATTTCTAGCTGCAAATCTTTTGCTCATTTGTTTATTAAAAAAATGTTGGATGGACAACCAGAGGGCTACAGTGCAACTCATTGAAAAAATGTCTATTGTTGTGCACAAAAAGTGCGCTGTTTCTCGATTTATTTATCTGTATATCTGTATGATTACAAATTATAACCGTGTGTTCCTAACATATTCTTTATAACTACTTCCACAACACAATACATATAAAAGTCATGCATGCAGCATGTTGGACCGGATTGTCTGCCCATACAAAATGGCAGAATGAATGGGTGTAAATTTCGAGGCTCTAAATTTCAGGCGCAGGATAGTTATTAACAATGGTTTTGAAACAATAAATATACACTTTTTCAATTCGTGGAACTGTAGCTCTTTGGTCGTCCATCAAACTATTTTCAGACCAGTTAGCTACATATCAGCATTTTAAAAAATTCATACTCAGATGCATAAATATGTATATTCATGCTATTGCTATTGTCTTTATACACAAAAGAATCTGTACAAAGAATTTTCTGCTACATTCACTAAATTCCCGTCGTTTTGTCTTTACGTATTTTTAAAGGGTTAACATTGTTGCTAGTTTCAAAACACAATTGTCCTTAAATATTAAAAAGAATCTGGTAATGCTTAGTTGTCACCTCACAAAGTTTCATAAACAATGAAACGAAATTTCAATGATATAATCATAGAATGTCTATTTAAAATATAGGAAATTAGGAAAGGGGTGTGTATATACATAATTATACACTTATTTTTTAACTTTTGATGTTTTGAGTACTCGTAAACTATAGTTATAAAAACAATCAATACAGCTTAGTACAAAGAAAACCTCTGAGTAATTCTTCGTTTATAAAAATGAGAGATATAGCCCATCTTTTTATGAACTTATTAATTTTATTTTACCATCATGGTGCTTAAATTTTTGAAACATAATTTATATTAATGAAAAGTGAACCTTTGTAACATAATTTATATGGATGAAAAGCATTATTATCATTATTAAGGTATTCTGTTTCCAACAGAGGACCTTTTTGTTGTCGAACTGTTTATTAAGATATTCCCTTCCAACGGAAGACCTTATTGTTTTCGTACTGTATACCCATCTAGCGCTTTCCTCGTACTTTGTACCCGCTGTCGTTTTATTTTCGTAATTGGTTTCACAGAAATTAGCCCCTTTGTAATAGTTGACAGATTTATACCGCAGTGTAACGAAGCATTCTATAACAGTCTAAGAAACTAAGCTCTGTGAAGGATTGAATCATACTCCTATAAAGTCTGTGCCCACGCTGAAGTTTAGAAAAGCCATGCTGTAGACTGCCATGACACAACAAAAGAGTATGTAACAGAAGAAAGAAACATTTTAAAGCAATATGAGCTGTATACTTTAGAATTTTATTTTGCTGCAAAAACCTGCTAGTATGGTAAGTCAGCATGTAACTTAAACTTTTATGGTAAATAAGGTTTGAAAAAGTCATTAATTTTTGTCAGAAGAAAGATTTCTCTTATAAGGAATATATAGCAGATTAATTTTTGTACAGGACGACAATAATTCAATTTTGTTTCAATTAAGGCTTCTTTACGGCTTTTTCAACAAAAATATAGCTAACAGAAATTTAAAAACCATGCTTTTTTGTCATTTTAGTAGAAAATAACATTTTCGTAAAAAAAATTTCAACATGAAAATTGCAGCTCATATTGCTTTAAGTATTTGAAGAACAACATATTCCATATTCTTTTTTCAGTATCGATGCAAAATGTTGTTAATTAAATGAAAAATAATTGATAAAACTTTACATCTCAGAAACTATCTGAGATATGACTATGACATTTTTAGGATAGGTGCCAATAGTTTGGAGTTGTGTACTATTTAGTTGTTTTACGCCAGTGGTGCCATTTTTTGGAGCTCGCCCAGGCGCAAAAATTAGGTACGAATTTCAAATCAAAATATTCCTACGTTTTGATTTGTATTTTTTTAATCTGTTACTATTTTGTTAAAACATATATAACAAACGTGGTCGAATAATAAAGGTTCCTTCCAAAAAAATCAGGAAAAAAGGCCTCGTTTCTTTAGTTAGGGGCCAAAAGACTCGTAAAGTCTATTACAAATAACTTGAAAACGATTTTGTAATGCAAAATAGGAGCAAAATTGTTGATCGTAACAATATCTCTTTGTTAAAAAATATCATTGCCACACCCATTTATGACGTAATAAGGGATTTTATTCATTATCTAAAAGTGGTGGGGTAATCTGAAATTTTATCGATAAATCATTGTATCATGTAAAAAAAAAATCGGGCAGAGGAAGACCTACATGTACTCGTTACTCATAACAATATCGTATCTAGTTATTATTATTATTATTACACATGTATTATTATTATTATTACACATATTATTATACATTATAATAATACATGTATTATTATTATTATTATTATTATTATTATTATTACTACTACTATTATTATTATTATCATTTTTATTATTATTAATGTTTAGTTATAAGTTAGAGTGGGTAATATTTTGCTATCCTTAAATGATTTTTTAATAACTAATAATAATAACATGTGTACTTTAGATTTGGTTATGCTAAATCATTTCTTAGTTTGTTTTTGGTGCAATACATGTCTTTTCAAACTGTTTTATTGAATTCACATATTATAAAGTATTGAGTATTACTGCAGGAAACCTTCTGCTTATAGAAATAAATGTAATAGTAGTATTAATAATATGGGTATTTGCTTATTCTAATGGTGTATGTATTTGTTTTGTGAGAGGAGAGAGAGAGAGAGAGAGAGAGAGAGAGAGAGAGAGAGATATTTCCTTAGAGGTATTCAATATTTAAGCACAACGAACAAGAATTGATTGCAGTACAAGTTTTAGAAAACAAACCTACGAAACTTGCTTTTTTAAAACAATATTAGTTCAAAAACCGATGAAAGAATTGCTCAATGTTGTTAACAATCTAATCGGGAAATGTGTGCCTTTGCTATCGATATTAGCATACAAATGATAATTATTCATGCAGTATTTGAAGCAAATAAATTGTTGTCACAACGCCAAACAAGATAAAAACCACATTTCTGTTTCATACATATTGAAGTATTATAATTAAAAGATTTTTTTTTAATAACCAGGTGATAAAAAAGTGAAAAAGATATAAAATCGAAGGGTGAAGTATGAAGAAAACAATTTAATTTTGTTATAAGTGAACATTACATGAGAATGTGTGCAGAAGACAATAGTAATAATCATATTCACATTCCGTTTTGTCATTTTATTCGTATTTCGCAGTTTTCACCAAGTAAAAAATCATGGTATTCTTTCCAATGGTTCAATTTACCATGCATTGCTCGTTTTAAAAGGTTTAACTGTTTATAGATCAGATTCTTTTTATTTATTTAGGAGATTGCAATGATAAGGTTCAATGTTTAGATAAAACATTTTAAGGGTCCTCCACACACAGTGACATACATGTACTTTTTATGACAGTACCTAGGTGTACGATACAGCATGGAAATTTTTGTTTAATTGTATACCAATTACTAATCTGTCGAACATTGCACCTCAATAGATAAAGTATTAGATTTTTAAATCACTGGTCCCGAGTTGTTAAACTGTTGTTAAAACATAAAAATGCAAAAAAAATATGAGGTTTAACATCGTGCTTTGCATGCAAACTGCACATACAGGTGCAGAATAATGCATTTTAATTACTAAGAACATCTGTAGAATTGCGCAGCTGCAGACTATCTTGAAGATTTAATCTGAAAAAATATTAAAGAAGTTCAATGGTGTCTAATCTACAACCATTCGTAGAGAAGGTTGAATTTTAAACATTAATGTTGTAGGTTTGTCTCAACACAAGTTTTAGATTCCTTTTGTATCAGTCGACATGGGATCTATTTTTGAACAAGAAAAAATATTCTCTATACTTAGAACTCCTGTGACTATGAAGGGACATTAACGTTAAATTTTCTTAAATGAAATAAATGTATCAATTCAAAACAATTCTGTGCTGAATTTGACAGATATCTCTATATCATCCCTCGCTTTTCAGCTGCATAGGTTTGAATTAAAGCCACAAAAACTATCTTAACGAGGCCGAGTACAGTTAGAGTGCGCATGACTTTGCGCATCTTTTTATTTTAATGCAACCGTAGGTGCGAAGTTATAACATTCTTCAGAGTTGTGTTTCTTTTCAAAATTAACATTACATATGTAACGTTGAAGACTTGTAATTTTGTGAATTTGATAGGGTAAAATGCTAAAATGACGATTACGCCGGATCGTTATTCAAAAGGGGCGGTCTTGTTGATTTTTTGGCATCAAAAAACATCCAAATATATCCTTTTAAATCAATTACTGGGTACAGTAAGTGTGTAGGGGAGCCAAAACTGATCCAGATAAGACATTCGATGAAGCAGCAGACGTACTTAATCCTATTGGTGTTTTAGGTTTTTATTCTGTGTTCGGATTGGTTGGTAAGGTTTTCCCTGCAAAAGTTCTTAGATTCTGGTCAGTCTTTGTCACGATCTTGATTTGGGCAGTCACAGTATATATGACAGACCTGACAAATACCTAATATTGATTTAAGACTGACAATTCCGCTGAATTGGTAAGTTGATATGTTTACTATTGATAATAATAATATTTCTAATATATCTATTAAAATGGTTTTTCAGTAATTTTGCATCAGACAATTTCCTTAGCACATACTTTGTAATGAATGTAAAGTGAGGATGAGACATCAAATATACAAGTTACATGTTAAAAGCAATGAATATCTTTGTCTCACTGTGATATTTCATCTGTAGATATTGTTTTATGACAAAACAAAAGGTACTTAAGTTATTTAAATAATTTACAGAATGATCTACATGACTGTTCAATGTACATATAAGACAGATATCACAGGTCAGATAATTGATCATGCCATGGCCTAATCCCATAAAATAGTATGATTGATATATTTTACCTACATTTAATTAAGATTCAATGAATGTCATTTGAATTAGTAGAAGTGAATATATTTTATGTAACTGTCTAATATTGGGAGAATTATAGTTGTATACAATATATATGCATGTAATCTGCAGTTTTCTCCCTTGTAATTGATTTAATTACTATTGATAATACTGATTGTATATCAGAAATTCTCATATAGTAATATATCTATTTTATACAACTATATTGATATACTGGTATGTTAAACAATTGTTACAGGGTCAAAATTCATGATCAAATTCATTGATTATTTGACATATAAAGCCAAGTCAGAACCCACAACCGACTTGTGTTGTTTATCATCCGCAAGAACTGTTACAGTTGTTACTAAGGTATCCATCTTGAATTTATTGTTTAGCATTTAAAATTTAGGCTACCAATATCTTCTTAGCGGCTAAGCTAGCTTACCGTTCAACAGTGTAGCTGCTACGTAACCCTACGTAGCAGCTACGGTCTTGAACGCACCTTTTGCAGGTCTACACAAGTGCGGTTACTCTGTGCTGGTGTTGCACAACCATTGCGTCAATAAAAAAAAAACTAAAAGAATATTACTATAGTAATATATCTTGAATAGATAGTAAGCACTGATCGAATATAGTAAACAATAGAGCACTTTATTTTGAAACAAAGATACAACTTAAAATGTGCAAGGATTAACCTTTCTCTCAACAATTGATTATAGTGTGGACACTTGCACTGACCTCCTTTCATATATTTTAGGATTTTAAAATCTTCAATTCAAATCTAAGTGATTAAAAGGCATTGTGTCCACAATTTGCGTACAAAACAACATGTTAAACCTCATATTTATTGCTTTTGTATCTTTTGACCACAGTTTTGGTCAGTTTTTTTGCATACACAAGTCAGTTTAAGAAATGTTTACATTTTGGTCTCCCCAATCATTTTCTGTGAACGATTGGGTTATGTTGATTTGAAAGCAGCAGACATGTTCACGAAAAGTAGTCATATTGCAGATTTAACCAAAAAAATTAAATGTCAGAAAGGACACTAGGATACTGTTGAGCTAAATCTTCGGATATGTACTAAGTTGATTTTAATTAATCATCTCCTTTATCCTAAATCATATCTTAGGAACACTCTTAGGTCATGTCTGAAGAAGTTTCGTGAAAAATATTTTGGAGGTTCATCATACTTGACCTAAAAGATGCAGAAACAAAGGTATGAATAAAACACGAAGACAGCTTCATAAGTTTACGGTGTTTTATTGCACTTTAAGGATACATAAGATTATTTTCTGTAATTTTCATGTCAAAACCACGCAAGACTCAGAAACACGGAATTCAAACAATAAAACCAACACACAAACCAATTGCGTCTTTCTTATGATGATCAAACTCTACAAGAACATCTCAACACCTCAATTGTCCGAGAAATTCTATAGCAAATTTGCAATAAATTTACACAAGAAGCTGGATGGCTGTGTTATAGAGATTTATTTTGTAGGGGTAGTGATAAGTTAAGAGAAAAACATCTGAACCATACACAGCCCCTTTCCCAGCAGACAGTTCAAAAGCCCTGTTTCCCACAATGTCAAGCTATTCGGCTTGGAATTAAAAGTAAAACGTGAAAGTCTCTTGAGAGTAAACAAATTAGATTGTGACACTTGTTATATGTATAAGGTCGCATATTAAACTCTAATACAAAAGTAAAGCTGAAGTTTAAACTTGAGTAACAAAAAAGTTCTCGTAAATAAATGCAAATACAAAATCAAAGTACTGAAGTACTTACGGGAGTTGATTTTATTGATTATTTTTTATTTTTATATCAACGATATGTTATTTCGTATGGCAATTACTTAGCTCTATTTGAATAATTGTACACATTTTTTTCTAATATGAATTCTCGGGCTTTTCCGACAAGAATTCTGAGCTGTAGACGGAAAACTCAATATGAATCACGTTGTGTAATATTCAAAGATAGAATTAACGCCATCAAACTCTACGATGTATTATGCATAAGTAATCGCAATATTTCTGGAAAAGTGTATCAAAGCAATTTTTAACAAACAAATGATAATAAAGTCTAGTCTACGCCAGTACTGGTTCTATCTTTAGATTCTATATTCTGTCCTTTATTCCAAACGCTACATAAATATTTTAATTGTTCGTGCCATTTAAAATCTAACATATTTAAGGTATTTATAAATAAATTTCCCTGAAAAACAATGCTTCTGAATACATTACATGGAATTTATCGATTATTTTCAAGTACTACGTTTTGTCAGCGGTGATGATTTGTGATTAGGTCCAAAGACTCTTTTACTTCCGGTTTGCCAGAGTAACTGCATAGGAGAGTTGATTAAAATCAACTCCCAACAAAATATAGCATACATTTATTAAGCAATTAACACTAAATAAAAAGAAATGCATGATCCTTTCGGCAAGAGTATCAAATTGAGAACAGATTACAATTCATTAACTAAACAACATGCATGTATCTAATATACCTATGTGTCAATTCCTAACTGTGACCAAAACTAACTTTACAATATAACCACACTATGTGTTTAAATGCACACATGCATTTACTAATAGGACAAATATTTAATTTTTAAAGTTACAATCGGTTTGGTGTGAAAAAAAGGTCTTATAAGTTTTTATTCTGGGCACTATACATGTCTACATACATATCAACTAGCTGAAAAAAAACCCCTCAAGAAGTCATAAACGATTTTGTGATAAATGAGTGCACATTACACTATAATGATGATGAGCAAACTGCATGCTAGAGTAACCGTTCTTGATCTACAAAGTATTCTCCTTAACCCTGTAAATATATTGCTTATGACACATAACTGTTAAAGTTTCACAAAAAAAAAACCCAACAACATATAAACAAAATAATCCATCAAGAGACAACAGCATATAGATATATATATCCAACAACAAATAAAATGCTTACAATCAGTGTTAAGTTTAACTCATTCAAATACAAAATAAAACAAAAATCTAGGGAATGTTAGTTGTGGAGAATAAAGCTAACTTGACGAAAAAACTGTCATAAAGACATTAAGCTCAATGACGTGATTAAATTCCAAGTATTGGTATTTAAAAGAGAAAGTAAAAATGGTAAATTTAATGAGCCAAAAAATTTAAATGCTAGTAAGAGAACGTTTTCACATTCCTAAAATCTATGAAATGCAATCAAAAACAACACAAACTCAGATATTAAATCAGGTAACATGCGTAGCCTATGTAAATTAACCTTCTCCCCCCAAAAATGCAAAATTGCCAAAATATATCTAGTAACATATTATAACATTGATATATTGTCTACATAGTACCACTGTATCATTTTTAAGATAAATTATATTAAAGTTTTGAGAAATTTGAAAAAGTCAGGAGTACAAAAGAACTGGCATTATAGTATTACAATAATATAGATTAGACTGGATGGCACTTGTATCATATTTAACAGGGTACTGACACATATCATTTGAATAGCACTAAGACATACTTACAGAATTCCTAAGGTAGTACTGAAATCTAACTTATAAAGCATTACCACAACTAAACTATCGTTTTATACTAATATTATGGTATAATTGTATTATCACTGGAAGAGCAATACAATTTTAAGGTCATAGTTTATGTATTGCACAGTAAACTTTCCTGATGCGAATTGAAAGAAGCTCATAAGGAGAAATTGCATAAACAACATTCATATTTTCAAAAGATGTTTATAAAACTGAAAGTGGTTTTATGACATAAAAAAACAACATACTTGAGAAATAAATAAGGCATATAATATTATATAATATAACAAATCACTTTACATCTTAATATCAACTCAACAGTACTAAAACACATAGATTGCTTACAAATCAGCACTCAGAATATATCATATTCAACAATCATATTTATGCATGTATGTTTCAATAGTGCAACAACAGTATGCAGAAATGTTCTGTCATTTGCTGATAAAACATGAAGACGAATGGGGTCTCTGTAACAATCTTCAGTGCTTCATTTCCATCGCTTCTGATATTTTTCCAACCAGCCAATGTAAACAAAAAGTAAACAAATGAGTACTGTATACTGGGTTATTTTTGCCCCAAGTTTTTCTCTTCCCCTTCTACAATTGCAAATGGCTTTGCCCCATCTTGAATTCACCTAAACACAGAATATGATAAATACCCTTTCTAATTAACACTGACAGTAGTTTAAAAAAGTATTTTGAATTCGCCCAGTATAAATTCATCCTCTGTCAAAGAGGGTATATTGGGCGAGAATAAAATGTGGAGCCAATGTCTCCCTCCATACAATATATAATATGGCTTGTAAACTTACTTTCGTAAGGAGTTTCCAGTCAGACTTACTGGTACTGTGATTTCAAAAGTATTTGTGGACATCAATTTTAATTGCTTTTAAATTATTTAAATTAACAGTTTCAATGATAAGTTAACTTATGGACAATAATTCTTTAATCTTATAATTGATTGACATATGGATTTTGTGAATGAACTCAACGATAAAATTTCCATGAATGTATGTGTTCAACAAACATTGATAAAACCACTGTGACAGTATTCAATTAATATTTTGTAATCAACCATTTTTACCTCTGCTCTCTTTGGATCTTGAATTTGAACTTCTATCTTTTTAGCGGATCCTCCAAGTGAGAAAGGTAACTTCTTCTTTTTGTCATTCTTAAAGTACAAAATATTTAATTTACTATTTTTGGGTGAAAAAAGTATTAAATGTTAAGCCAAATATATTTTTATTTTTGCTGTGAAGAAAAAAGTTTCGGATTTCACATGTATTTATACATGTATATTCTATAAAGAGCTCTCCTACTCAGGAGGTTCAAATAGTTTAAAAATGGCCATGACCATCCAGCCTTCTTAATGTGCTTTGTGAGAGTACTTAGCCCTCACCTTTAACAGGAACTCCACCCCTTTGGCAGATCTCTTTGGTTTCTCTTTAGATCACTCCATGTGTGTGACCACTCCGCATCCCAGTGTCCAAATATGTCTCCTTTGTTGACGTAGATATCCCGTCTGCTAAAGGAAATACAAAGTCTTAAAAACAACAGACACATGCTCACTTGATTCACCGTCTTGTTATCTACATCAGTCTGTCAAATACTTGCACTATGATGTAATTTTTAAAGGACACACTATAAAATAGAATGAGATCACCAATCGACGATGAACTAAGACCGTCTCTGTAATCTTTTTAAAAACATTTGAAATTACTGCCATGAAGATACAGGAAATATATTACAAAGGTTATTGCTCTGTTATATGCATGGTACTTCATACCACTGGTGCATAAGTAATGACAAGATTACCTGTCTGTAACTAGTAGTACACTCTTGGTAGACTTGCTATCTCCAATGATCACAGAATGGGCCATGTATTCATCTGTTCCGGCGAAATTTCCTTTCTCTGTCTCCTACAACCAAAAAAAAAGTTGTACCATTCCAAAACCACAGTACAACTAGTTGATCATTGTTATTACCCATGCCTACTGTAGATTGCTTATTTTACGCAAGGACCATATCTGAACATTTATTATGATTTCATATGGTTTTGAACTATCAAAAAAATAATAGTGAGATTTCAAAACCTGCATGGGGTGCTTCTTACGATTTTATGTGAATATTAATTACATGTGTTTAATTTAGAATCCACAGTATTTATCTTGTTTATATTCCTAGTGAGAACAATGAGACATTTTTCTGACTCTGTAACAGCATTGCAGAAAGTTTTGTACCTTTTATTGTGTTTTAGGACAACTTTAATTTGAAGTGAGATCTTGATATTCTTAATATATCGGTACTGTACTGTGAAATGAAAGTTGTGCAACATGAAAGTTCAGAAATGTTAATGTGTCCAATCTATACTTTCACTATTTGTTCAAAATACTTTATTGATTTTTTACCGCTCATACAATCATATATAGGCAATTCAATGGTCAAGCATACTCAGAGAAGATAAAAAATTATACAAAATGTAATACCATGGAAAAAAATAGACAACTGAGAAAATTATAACCTGAAAAACTAAGTAAACTTGTGCTGCTCATGTAAATTAAAAAGATATCAATTTCAATTTTTTGCTCGCAGTCATGCAGGGAAACAAAACTAACTTGTGTAGTTATAATAAGTCAAAATATTAAAAAGTTAAATTAAAGTGTGCACAATAAGAGGGAATAAGGTCATTCATAAAAGTTATATGGTGAAAATTTGAAACCG
The DNA here is from genome assembly GCA_016163765.1 of Magallana hongkongensis. Classification (NCBI taxonomy): domain Eukaryota; kingdom Metazoa; phylum Mollusca; class Bivalvia; order Ostreida; family Ostreidae; genus Magallana; species Magallana hongkongensis. Next base: position 62,150,569 of record WFKH01011926.1, read on the forward strand.
ATGCTGCAACAAAATTCATTAAGTTAAAGTAGAACATGGAATTCATAATAAAAAAAAATCTTTAAAAATTCTGAAAATATTAACAAACTGCATGGACTGCAAAGAAGAACAAAAATGATAACTTAATAATATAATTATCAAACTCTACTCTACTTAATCATGATGAGGTTACCAACTTCTAATGGATTCATACACAATGCTTTATTTGGACTCACATAACAAAACTGTGCAGATTATTCAAATTTTCTCAACACTTTTATTGTAAGTATGCTATTAAAACAGAAATGAAATCGTCTCGGGGGACGGATTTTACATTAATATTGGAACTGCGCTGTAGTGTTTTAAGGAAGCTGGATGAATCATTTTGCAAATAATTGATCCATGCATTCGATCATCTTTAAACTAAATGAAGTTGCTTAATTAATCGCAAACATATTGTCCAGTAATTACCTTTCCAACATACGTAGTTAAAATTCACCAACATCTCCTGTGTCTGGAGGTAGATTTATACTATAAAATGCCCACGACCATATAGTCTCATTAAAAAAAAACCCTTGGGGATTCGCTTATTATAATCAAACCATTCATATTTAAACTAAACCTTCTTGCCGTATCTCAACCGACTGATTATATATATATATATATCTGACTCCGTTTGCAGATCGCTATACAAATTAATTTAGCGCAACTTTGAAAAATATTAATTCCCTATCCACCGACTTAATGTTTAAAAACTGTTCAGTAGAGAGAGGGCCAACAAACAATTAGTTTTTTAGTAGGAGGCGCCGTCAAAGGCAGGTGCGTAGCATTGTATTCAAAAGGGGGGGGGGGGGGG
>WFKH01011926.1:62168663-62183500 GCA_016163765.1 Magallana hongkongensis
GAGAGAGAGAGAGAGAGAGAGAGAGAGAGAGAGAGAGAGAGAGAGATTCGATGTAAATCACACATGCGCTATCACCGTTGAAGGAAGTTAAAGCTTGCTAGTAGGTCTGCCCTACCCTATCTACATTCTCTCTTTTCTCCTTTAAAAGGCTTAATTATCGTCTATATACACTTGTTGCGTGGACCCTGAGGTCCACGCAGAAAATATATAAGCGAGGTTAAACCGGATGCACTGGGGAAAATTCAGCTTGTGCATGAGCTAGCCTGGTTCCTGCGCGACATTATGGGTAGCTAAGGGAACCAGGCTAACACACGTTTATCTGAATCGGGATCGGGATTCCATGCCATATGCACATGTTCCAAGGCGCTGTATTTGTAAAGTTATCGGTGAACAGTACAGAAACAAACTGAAGTATTCCTTTTAAAGAAATGATCGGCATGTGATGTGAATTGTCAGCATCATGAAATACGTTAATCTTATGCCGAAACTACAACATGCATCAAACAGCATAAATCGCGATGTTCTGTTGTTTTCCAAAATAGCTAAACTATATACTTTACTACTTGTAGACAAGGCTATAGTGTACGTACTTCCCGATTAAAACTTTTTACGCATTTAAGCATGATTTAATAATTATATGACTGTATATAATACATTATTCAATAATTATGTCACTGTATACAAGTTTAAATCTCAAGAGAAATGCATCAAAATACGAAATCAATTTACATATAGCTGCCACTGCATAGTTAACAAAGTAGTGAGAGGCGTAATGTGTGCGCAAATAGTGAAATAAGCTGAATGCCTAATACTATTCATGTAATCTTCATTAATATAATTCATAATTGTGTAAATAAAGACACTATATCCAGGCTTGCTACAATAATATTCATCATAACACTTTTGCAATTACAAGTCTCCCAGGGCTGTAGATGTCTTTTTATAAATGCAGGGGGCTAGAGTCGGTGGAATCTCTGATAATCTTAAGGCTATCGCGTTTCCGTTAGAAACACATGCATATGGTCCACGTATTGCAGTCCTTTTTTAAAGGACAGCAACTTGTACATTTATTTCAATCAAAATTGAATTTGAAACCACGAAAATCTCTCTCTCTCTCTCTCTCTCTCTCTCTCTCTCTGTAATCTCGACAATGGTATTAGTACACTACAATACACTATTGGTATTGCATTGTTGTCGTTGAGGTTATAAATCATTATTAAGGTCACCCGAGTCACTAAGGTGACCTATTGCAATTGGTCTTCGTCCGTCGTGGTGCGTCGTCCGTCGTGCGACGTGTGTCGTTCGTTAACAATGGGTGTAGTATCTCTATGGTAAGAGAAATCTAAATTGTGAAATTCATGGCTCTACCACCCCCAAGGCGTCATAGGCTGGGCCAAATATGCTAAACAAGCCAATTTTTCAAAAATCTTCTTCTCTACTCCCACACATGTGAGGAAAAAACTGAATGCATGGTTATAATGTCCATGAGGTCCTTTACCAAAATTCTGAAATTCATGGCCCCTGGGATAGGGGTTCAGGTCCTAAGGTTGGGCCAATATGGCCATATAGTAAAATGTGTGAAATCTTAGAAAATCGTCTTCTCTACTCCCATATAAATTTGTTATAAACTAAATGCATTGTTATAATGTCCATGAAGTCTTCTACCTAAATTGTGAAATTCATTACCCCTGGGACAGGGGTTCAGGCCTTAGGGCGGGCCAATATAGCCATATAGTGAAAATGTATTAAGTCTTAGAAAATCATATTCTTTACTCTCACATATGTGGGGAAAAAATGAATGCATGGGTATAGTTCGTGGACATCATACTTAGTAAAGAGAAAGAATGAAGCTGTCTATCAAAGTTAAGATATTGTGAAAGCGTTGGAAAGAGGTCAAAAAGGGGGATGGGGTGGAGTGTGCAACAGTTAATGGAGTTATTTTCCCTTGGTTGTTCATATTTAGTAAATAATCATTAAAATATTGTGATTAAGAAGTTGAATGATTAAAAGAGTTATGCAAGTATTTTTATTATTTAAAACAAAACAGCCAAAACAGTTTTTGAAATAAAGACTTGTTAATAGTAAAGTAATAATTGGCTAGCCAAAATCACTGATAAGCGGTACATATAAAATGATTTTGAAATAATTGCCAGATGGTGATGCATCAATAATGGTTGAATATTGAAAAGCTGGAATATGTGAAGGGATTTGAAATTTCAATATTGTATTGTTTGAATTGAAGTAAAGGAGCAAAAACTACGAATGAAACCATGTTAGTCTATCCTTCCATGTTATAAATATAAACTTCCGGCTACTATAGTTTTAGAACCAAAATGACCGGAACAAAAATTTCCGGATTTTTAAAACTTTCGATCTCTCGAACTCTTGATCTCTCGAAGTTTAATCATGGTCCCCTGAAGTTTGAGTAATCAAGATTCACCTGTCCGGACAAGAATGTGATTTAAATGCTAATATATTAAAACCAAAGTTGTAATTATCAGAGATGATGGGAAAAATCACTTGAGAAATGTGTGTATAGTGAACAGCAATAGTTACAAGTATGCTATTTTTCTTTAATGGATTTTTTTTTCCAAACATGAAAACATGTTTTCTGAACAAGGTAATAAGGCACTTTTTTGCAATATCTGATGCGTTGAAAAACAATCTTTTTAAAATTGAAACACAATGTTCTTTTTTGATACATGTGTACACAGTATTTTAACGTATACCTGTGAAACGTTTTGGTTTCAATAAAGCACTGGCCATTGAAAAGGTGCACTTCATTTTTGCAAGAAAGCACTGGTGTTAATTAAAGAACTAATAATAATATTATGTATTGTTAACTCGGTAGATTACCTCTTTACATACGAAGGAAATTAAGATTTAAGAATATTCGTCAAAACCAAAAAAAATAATTAAAAACTGTGTTTTAAAAGAGAGTTACAAGAGTATTGTTGTAAGCAATAATAATTGGACTGTTAATATTAAAGATGAACTGTCTAGCTTGGGTGCAGAATATAACACTGTGCCGGATAATAATGCCAGTGCCAAGGCGGCATTTTTGCACCCACTTAAGATGCAGTTTCGGAAAAATCCATACATTCAAAATGATAGACATTGACTAAAGAGAATATAGCCACTTTTGTTTTAGTGTGTTTTACCTGACAGGTGAGATATTTACCTTTAAAAATTCATATCGCATAGGAAAATGATAATTCCCATAGGATAAATGATTCTCTTACAGGAAATATTGAAAATCTTATAGGATTTTCTAAAAATCCTATAGGAATTATATTTCATAAAGGAAAATGGTATTTCCTGTAGGAATTTGATTCAGACAGGTAGTTTTTCTAAAGGAAATTAAGATTTATCGGATTTTACCAAATCCTATGATCGGAATTGAAATTCCTACAGAAAGTTCTTGTAATCCGATAGGAAATTTCAAATTTCCTATAAGAATATTGTTTTTCTTATGGGAAAAATTATTTTCCTGTAGGAATTCATTTTTGAGAGGTAAACATCTCACCTGACAGGTGAGATGCAATAATAACAAAGGTGGTTGTTTTCACTTTAAGCAATGGTCTATCATATGGCATATTTGTTTTTTTTTCGTAATATGCAGCTTAGACTGGTGCAAAAATGCCACACTGGCACTGGCATAATTATCCTGCACAGTCTTATATGTTTGATGATACAGGTTCAATCAATTTTAAAATTATAAGAAAGTTTAATGTAGAATTTGGATATCTTCATGATAAATTTGATATTGCTTTCTACAAGTTCGCCAAAGAGTTTCCTGTATCAGCATTTGATAGACACATACTTAAAAAATACAAAAAAAGGGGGGGGGGGTCAGTATTCATCCAACAAAGTTATGGCCAATTTATTTGACCTTTTTTTCACCTAAAAAGCAATTTTAGCCTTATTTGGATTTGTTGTTAGTATTTTGTATTAAGCGAACTTATTTCTTAAAATATTTTTTTTTCATTATGCACAATGGTCACACTGATTAAAGGGATGACGAAACAAAAATTGTACGAAGCTACATAAACTTTTTTGTGAAATTGGGATTTTGTGAAATGTCAAATTTAAGATATCGGGCTTCAAAGGTAAAATTCTCGCAAAATTTGGCTTCAAAAATTCATACATTTTATATATATTCGCATGATTTTATGCTAAACGTCTATCACTCTCTCAAGATTTAATTTTGTACATGTCACACAGAAACTATAAAATATGTTACAAAACTATCAAATGTTAAAAATGTGAATAATAAATAACGTATAATAAAAAGAAAAGTAAATTGAAATTTCAAAAAATTGCTTGTTTCTGTCATTTTTGTCTAAAAAAAAAAACATCCGCACGAAAAAATAGTTCCCGCCAAAACTTTTTTGTTTCTTGAATTCAAATGGATTTTCTTTATGAATGTTGTGTAATAATGAAATAATTATCTTTCTGTGATGATTAAATTAAAAAAAATCATATCCATTTTAAATATAATGATCATCTGCACTATGAAATCAAAACGTGAGGAGTGAGATTCCTTAAAAGACCTGTTTATTATAATTATAATTTAAAAAATCGGAACTCCTCACTCTTTGAAAATTGAAAAAGGCAGACATAATAATTTAAGTAGGAGTCAGAGGTTGTGTAATATGTGTAACCAAAATGATATAGAGGATAAGTTTCATTTTATTTTAAAATAATAATTGTATGAGGAAATAAGAAAAAACATATTAAGCGGTTTTCCTAAGACCTAAAGTGTAGAAACAAGTTAAGTTACTTAGTGTAGATAATACAACAGAACTCAGTATGTTAGGTAAATTTCTACTGCAAGCTGATGAGAAGTTTAATACGTGTATTGGACTATTTTGTAAAACATCCATTGTCATTCCATTCATCTTCTTTATCTGTGGTATCTCATCAATGGTAACTAATTTTTAGTATGTTTATATATGGTTATGTACTCTGATTGGTTGTATAACTTAGGATTCCAGATTCAGATTCATTTATTTCAATCTCAAAATCAATTAACAATGATATAAAGAGAATATAAAATACATAAACATTTAAGATTTTCTAATTAAATAACAAAGGCATACGTGAAAATAAACCAACGTCCACTTTCAATAGGTAGATGGTGATTACATGTTCGGAATTAACCAAAAAAGATTGCATTTTTTTTTTTTCTTTTGGTTAACGTATCTAAAAATTTTAAAATTTTAGTTCGTCCTTGTATAGGTAATGATTTAAAGCTTTAGCAGATGATTGAACTATTGATTGCCAATTTTGGTTGAATTGATCAATTAGAACATTTTTTTACTTTCATTTTTAAACACTTGGTGTATTGTATATTTTGTTCAAGCCAAAAATTAGAGAATCCACAATGATTTAGTGTCGTTTTTATACAGTCAAGTCAGTCAATTTTACCAATTTCTTGGTTTAATATAAAGGCCAAGTTCACCATATATCATGAAATCTGGAGTTTATTGTTTTAAAGGGGCATTGTCACGATTTTGGTCAAATTTTTTTTTTCTGTTTTTATTTTTTACAATGCTTTAGGAATGCTATGATCAAATGAAATTTGAGAGTCAGTCGTAGAGTTATAAGCAAGATACAGGGCATACAATTTTGTTATGTAAACAAGGCTCGTGTCCTGTTTTTGTTTACATAGGTTTAATATACAGTAAAAAGTCATTTTCAAGCTGATTTGTTTATCTTCTTATTCATTTTAAGCATAAATAAACAGTTCCTAACATTTAAAACATTCATTTTAGGTCTAAAACTGGAATTTTTACTTAAACATTCAAAATGTAAACGAAAGCTTTGTTTACATAGCAAATGATTGTAAGCTCTGTAATTCGCTTGTAACTCAACGAATGACAATAAAATGTTTGTTGCCCATTTGAAATGCCTTACTGAAGCATTGTACATGTACATCTCTGTAAACATTAAAATCGGAAAAATGATTTTGACCAAAATTGCGACCATGCCCCTTTAAATGAAGCAATAGTTTACAAAATTTGAGGTGTAACCTTTCAACAACAGTGATATTTGAAAATCCCGATACTATACATCCATATAACGATATTGGCTGAACAATTTTATCAAATAAATCAAGTAAACACTGTATTGATAGGTTGAGCATTCTTCCTTTTTTTAAAATTCATACAATGCATCCTTGCTGCTTTTTCGGATATTTCTTGTATTGCGACTTTAAAAGACCCTGATCTACTTAAAGTAACTCCTAAATAGATAAAATATTTCACAACTTCAATTAATCAATCATCATATCGTAGCTGTAATTTTTTTTCTGTCTGCCTCTGCTAAATACTAGTATTTTAGATTTATCCATTTTAAGGAAGTAAATTAAATGGAATTGACAGTTGACTTTATATATGTTTAGGTGTTTTAAAATAGACAAATTATTTTAATTTGTAAATGACTGTGACGATTCGACTTTGTATATGACAAATTGTTCCCACGAGAAAATAGAACATGGACAATTTGAAAACGTTGTGTATTAATTAATTCTTATTTGGTAAAGAAATATAGAAAAATTATCTGTATAATTTAGATTTCATATCTTATAAGAGGTTTGGATTTCAGGTGATAACTTTTTGAGTGGTCCTGTAAATTCCTGTCGACAGAATAGCTGTGTTTGCACGTCAATTAGAAGAGAAATTGCCTATGGTGACTCCTTTTTCCTTTGTACGATAAAACTTTAATCAATTTTACAATTAGGAAACGTCTGTTAAGAAAGACTAACACATTTCATGAACTCATTATAATATTATTATCCATACAATTAAATTGATGATATACTAGATTCTAATTGAAACTTTTATAATTTTCATAGACTTCTATTTCTATACTGCGTGTCTGTGCCAATTAAGTACGAGATAGAATATATTTCCTCTTAACAACTTGAATTTGTTCATTAACGAATGATTCATTAAGCTAAAACTGCATTAAATAGTGAACTGTTTATACAACTGGATCCTCATATCTTTCATATAAGCTCGACAAGTGACATTAAAAATACGACGTTAAATCATTTTAAGCATTAATATTAGACAACAAAGAGCTATGGGCTCTAAGGGCCAAAATCGGCCCCATCTCAAAAATGAATATTTTTTCTGGTTATATGCTGTAGATGTCTATTTCTCAAAAACAGTGCAAATTGTTCGGAGAAGTCAATTTTGGAAAAATATATCAGTATGAATACATGGTCATTCAAAGTCACGGTCATACAACGTTACAAAATGGCTTATCATGCAATATTCACACACTTATCATCACAACTATTCATTAAATAAACACATCATTGAATGTAATTAGGGTCAATGTTTTTTTAATTAGTTGACAAAATGATTTTGTTTTTTAAATTAAAAATGTTTTTAATGGTTGTCATGGCAACCATTTGCATTCAGGAATATGTAAATGAATACAGAAGTAGTAATGGAGTTGGGGGCCAACTTGGGTAGTTTTGTATAAAAACTACAATAGAAAAACTCTATTTTTAAACAATGTTTATGAATCCAGCTTTTAACTACATGTGGGTATTTAAGAATACATTCATATACATAATCGTCTGCGTGCCGTTGCTAGTTCAGTTGATAAGTTGTTTTGGGGTTTTTTTTTCCTTTCTTATCTCGTATCATAAATGAATGAGTTTTACAGGGAAAACAGCATTTCTTACTTTATTTACAAATGCATGCACTTAATTCTACCATCTCGTTTTTAAAATTGATCTTTGGAAGATATCTAAATGCATCAACTTTTGCTATTTTTGTGGTGTATAACAAAAGTACATTGGTACGAATTATGTTTTGAATTATCCAACATTCAATTATAAAAAAAACAAGAAATGTAACCTTTTGTAGTTCCAATATTAGGTCTTTTTTCCTGTAACAATATGACCAAGTTCATCTCAAAATATTTTCAAAAAAAAAAAGACAAAAACATCTATAGCTTATTGATTAGTTTTATTGCTTAATATTTTCAACATAATAAAATGATGCAAAAACATTAATCATAAATATCATGCAGATAAATCATATTAATGTGCATTCTATTCAATCACATGATAGAGTGAATTGTATCAACTACGCCAGTGAATAACGATGTTACGAGTATGTTCACCTGCGCCAGAGGATCGCATCCTGTTCTGCAAACTCACGTTATGCTCTTAGTTATTACAGAATAAAAAGTTTACCCCTTCACCCCAACTCTTGTTACATGTAAATTATTTACAAATTAGTGCAGCCATTAACAAAACAAAACTAATTGAATACCAGGTACAAAGACTGATATAGTTATATAACAAAAAATGAGTTGTATACCACGCTTCTGGATAGATACATGCATCTACAGATATCTGAATTTTGTTTCCCTTAACTGGTCAGGTTATGTTTATAAAAACAGGATAATTATATACATGTACATCTGTTCACTAATTATCGGTAATATTACAAGACACATGTTAGAAATGCATACAATAACAAACACTTGTATTCAATGTATGTCTACATGTACTAATGTCAACATAGACTCAAAACTCAATGATTCAATGTTGTATAAAAGCCTTATAATATAGTTACCTTATACTTATAGTAATTTTACGAAGGCAGATTTGCATCATTCCAATAACTGAGCAACCATGTTTTAAAAGTACAAAAACATCAGCATTTGCATTCACCTTTAGAGAACAATCTGAGGTGAATAGCTTAATTTTCTTGATAACATGGATTTTGCTTGTGACTCTCAAAATTTAAACACCTTGTAATTTTAACCAACTGTTAATGTATAGATCTTAATGTTACAGTAATTCATATTAAATGTACATTTCTCGCATATAAAAAATAGTCCTTATATTGTACAGTGTACATGTCTAGATGTTATGAAACACAGTCATTCTTCAACAGCTTCATCACATTCATCACTTTCATCAAGTTTTCAGATACAGGTAGGTTTTAGCATTTTACCTTGGTGCAAGATTGCAGAGGTACTTAAATTGAGCGATGGATAATTAAAAAAGTGAAAATTGTATGATTTTTGTCGAAGTACGTCATGTTTACGTCATGAAAATGACGTCATAAATATGCCATTATCCAAGTGGTGGCTGTTTATGGTTTCCGTATATTAAATAATAAAAATCAAGTGGGGTCATGTTTCTATGTATCACTTTAAAATTCTGGGATTTTGAGGCCGATTTTGGCCCTTAGAGCCCCCAGCTCTTTCATCTCAAATCAGGACCACGCCTTTGGGAAATATGATTTTACTAGAAAAGTAATTGACAAAAAGGAGGCCTGATCATTATGTTCAATGTACATTCTCATGACATCAATATATACAAAGATGACCAAATGATTAGGTCGCTAGCTGTGCACTATTGAAAATTGATTTTAAAAGGTCTGCAGTTCAACTTTAGTCACGCAGCTGTGACACACTGTTAGGAATGTGAGTCCAACCCACCCCCCCCCCCCCCCCCAAAAAAAAAAAGAAATAATAATAATAATAATAATAATAATAATAATAATAAAGAGACAGAAACACCCTATTTAAGGTTGTTTGACACTGCATTTTATTATGTGATTGATAACATAAGCATCTTTGTTAAAATATAAGTTCACAAATAATAGATCGATAAATTGTTTTGGTTCTCCTTAAATATATTTTTTACTATACTGCATTCAACAGTCTACTCCTTCATGTCTTGAAATGCATCAATATCTAATGATGTAAGTGGTGTTTTGAAGCATATATATTAATAGGATTTACCTCACCAAAGTGAAATCAGTTTATCAAAGCTAAATACTGCCATCTGTCTTTACGCGGGTATTACTCAAGCTATGACGTCACAAACCCCCTGCAGATATTTTCAGCAGTCGTCACATGGAATTCCAATGGGTAAGACGTGCTGATCTTCTTTTATGACTGATGCGTACATACTGCTTGTAGGTTTTCAACTATTGCTGCAAATGTTTCATTGTAATTAAATTTGTTTCTATATATTGTCATTAACGGACAATGTCAAAAAGAAAATCGGGCCATCAGCCCTCGACAAAGCGGCAGTCATTGACCCCCTCAGATCAAGCGTAAAGGCAGCCCACACAGCAGTTCGACTGCTTTGTCCTTGTCTGCGCACAACAGGCGGATAGATAAGAATGGTAGCAATGCCATCTCAGCGAGTTTGACCTGATCAAAATCTAGGTTATAGGGTCTTGATTATCTCTTTCTTTGCCAAAAGTGTGCAGTATGTTATTAGTTTAGCAAGTACATGCAAAATGATTTATTTTCTGATGACTAAACTTAATATATGGCACTAAATGATTTAGCAAGTTATTGCAAAATGCTTTTTTTTACATGACTAATATGGATATCCATTAGTTATACTCTGTCCCAGGATATCCTCGATTCACTTATTGTCTAATCATGAAGTCGATTTGGTTTGTAAACAAATTTCATAAATCTACATGAAGATTTTCATTCTTGTCAATATTTCTGGGTAAATATATATGATATGTTTCAAGAAACAAAATCTTTCCTCCCTTGTATTGATTCCAATCGTTATGTGTATTAATTATGCTACAGTTTGTCATGCAGTGAGAGAAACTGTAACCTGGACAGACTATATATATAAGACAGTCTTGCTAAGACCTACAAACGCAAGGCTTAATATGTTGGCAATATTCAAGTGTACAGATTTATTTATTTATTTATTCATAAAATTCATTTATTCCTCATCACTCTTAAAGCATGGGGAAACTGCTTTACGTAAAACAAACATGCATACTGTTTGTTTTTGGAGGTTAAACTTCATCATATATATTTTGGTTGGTGTGACAACGCTATTCAGTGATGCAAGACCTATAGTATCCCCCTAGAAATAATTCAGTCAAGGGACATAATTATTTTCCACTTAAAAATGAACGCAGGACTTCGAATATCGCGCAGCTTGATATTAAGGGCCTATAAAAAAAATTAATAAATGATTATCATACCTCAATGCTGTCAAATTGTTAAATTGCCTTTCAACCTTATAACTTCAAATAGCCTTTCAGGAATAGTCGCATGTATGTCTACACTATAAGCGGTAGGCAGTCCGAATTTCAGCCATGAGCTGTTGTTTTGTGCTAATGAATTCGGCACGGATTCCAGTATTCTTTTTTATTTTTAACCAAATGTTCTCGATAATATTATTGTCAGTAGACTAGGCAGGCCATGATATTGCTATTACATATATATTGTTATTTGCGATTTATTATTTAACTATATAAGCTATATGTACTGGATAGTTGTGGTCCATCAATACATATTGTTTATCAGAAAAATGTCTTGCTATAATGGGTCAAAAGTTATTGTCTAATATTTCAAAATATTTTCTTGCATTTAAGTTCTACATCAGTTAAAGTTCCTATTCCCTTTATAGATACACATCCCCAGATCTCGTCCAGATGGTGGGCACACAAGTTGTGGGCTGAATTTTTCGTCGTCTTTTCTCCATATATCAACTTTCGTATGGTTTTCCAATTACTATATGCTTTTCATCACTAAACACCATTTCACTCCACTTACGACCAACAGTCCAATTTTTCCTCTCCTTGCAACACTAACAGAAGCTTTTTTGTTAACCTCGCAAGTCGCAACATTTTTCTCGGCAACCTTCAGTTTGTATCCAAGCTTTTGAAGTTTTTTTTATAGTTCTGGTACAAAATCTATGTTTACCAGTTATGTAATCGTAAATTCTTCGTCTGTTTCCTTTAACGACGCGCGAAAGTTTGTTTTTATCTCTGTCCGTGAAAACTCTCTTCCCCGCCCCCTCCCTTGTCCATTTTCTACATGTCCTGTTTCTTCAATTTGTTTCACAATAATACATATGAATTTAGGAATTTCTAATGTTCTCTCCAACTCAGATATATCTCCGGTTTCTCGCTACGCTTTTACAATCATATTTCTGACGTTGGTACATAATTCTTTTCCCTTATGACCCACGTTGTTTTTGTATAAATTTAGGAACAAACAATGCAGCAGACATTAATAGTATCATATAATGAAGAAGTATCAGCATGTAATGTTGAAGTATCAGCATGTAATGTTGAAGTATAATCATATTATGAAGATTATATGCAAAAGGCAGTTGAGGCATTTAATGAACAATCATTGGTATTATTTTCTGGCTGATCCCGAAGTAGGTAACCCCAAAGGTAGGCAAACATGGGCCATGGCTGCAAAATTACTTGGATAGATTTGACTTATTTGCTGAGATAGATTTGGTATACGAAATCATACTCGGTAACAAAAAAGCAATGTGTGACCAAGTTAAATTCAATTGTTCATTAAGTGTGGTGCATTTGTCAAATTAGTAACTACTTCAAGTTTTATTAACTTGGAATAGCTATTTTCACATTGTATCTGCCTGGCAGAGAAACAATTGGTTATGTCTATTTTTGAATGCTAAATGTTTTGGCCAATTGATAATGTAATATCTGGGTTAAAGAAAGGCTGTTATCATGGTAGTTAGAAGGGAACCATTCTGTGACTTTTTATATTGCTGCTGTAATGGGTGTTCACTGATTAATGAGGCGACCTAAAAATTTTGTGCTGGGATGCCCCAAATCAAATTGTGCTGGCTTCCCTTTATGAATTTATTACATTTAACACAATCCAAATCAAAAAGGGAAAATCAAAATTCCTTTTTTTTGACCCTGTTTTTCGTATCTGCATCCATTTACACCCCTTTTTGCCAAAAATAAGTCTTTACAAGTCAAAGTTCATGGAATTTTCCTGAATCATTGACATTTAAATGCATTACACAGACATTTAAAATGAGGTATATTCCTCTTATCCATTTAAAAACTCATGAAGCATCAGAGGAACGTTCCTCTTTTTCCAACTAAAATGTTCACAAAGCAGCTGAGGAATGTTCCTCTTTTCACCTGACTTAAAATCTTGTCAATGACAAGTCATCTGAGAAACGTTCCTCTTTTCACTTCAACAGAAATCTTGACAATTCATCTGAGGAACGTTCCTCTTTTCACTACAACTGAAATCTTCACAAATAATCTGAGGAACGTTCCTCTTTCACCACAACTGAAATTTTCACTAAGAATCTGAGGAACGTTCCTCTTTTCTCTTTAACTGAAATTAACTTTAAAATTTTAATTTTAATTTTAAATTTAATTTTACGTAAATATTAAGGATGTAAACAAGTACTCGAGTACTTGACTATCGCTCAGTCTCGATGATGATTTGCTTAAATTTTCTTAGTCGATTACTCTATAAAAAGTAAAAAGAGTTTGAAATTTTATTATTTTTTATCGCGGCATTTTTGGGTTACAAATCAAAATAACGGTTGGCTTTATTAATCATTTTTGGTCGGTCTGTTCTATTGGTGCCCCTTGTGTTTTTTTTAAGCGGCAAATACATATATATTAATTAATAGATGTCAAACATTGATCTTGTATTCTAGATCAAATTATAATTAATTGTTTTCAATAAAAGTACATATTAGGCATGTAATTAAGAAAACCAATTTAATATTTCTTTTAATATTCAATGTCAAGTTTATTTAGTAATTAAATTAGATGTTTATATAATTAAAAATATAACTATCTTAATAATTGTCTCAGTGCATATGGTTTTATAATTATTAAAAACATAAAGCTCGCATCCATGAATCCATGAAATTCAGGATTGAGTTCCCAAGTAGAGCTGCATTTTCCTGAAAGCACTTTCACTTAATGTGGTCTTTGATACATGGTTGACAAGAGCCAAGGTTTATCTTCTGTTCTGTTTATCTTCTGTTCATACTGTTTGACTGGCTGGCTGGCTTCTTAACTTTTCTGTGGCCCCATTGATTTCCTTCCAGGGGGGATGTCCAGATCTTCTATAGAATCTATGTATGATACATGTACACATTTGCATTTAAACTCATAATTGCTAAATAACTTCCTGTTATTTCATTTCATAATAAAGATCTGGCTGTGATGCTTTTTTGTGTTAATTACACACAAATTCTTAGAACATACATTTAATAAGTATTGACATTCTATAAGAAGAAATACCCAGTAGGCAGTATATATATATAAGGTCACATAAGTTTCTCCCAGCTTAACTTGAGAGAGAGAGAGAGAGAGAGAGAGAGAGAGAGAGAGAGAGAGAGAGAAATTTGTTCAACAAATATTTCTCTTAGGATATACATGTATATACCTAAATATGTTTAAACATTTACAGAATCCAAGCAGGATAATTAAGCCTGAATTTGATTTGAATCTACCAAACATCAAAATACTCTTAAATTTCTGCTCTAATCTTAAAACAGTGGTATCATTACAATTTTTGGGGGATGGCGGCAGATCTTAACACTTCAAATCCCAAAGCTATTGTTATCGCTGGTCATTCTTGTGAGTATGAGAATGGTTCACAGCTGTAAATTATTTGTTTTAAGCCAGACAACTGAGCAGATGGGATTTGCATCACTTAATTAAAGCAGGAATTATTAGCCACATCAAACAAAAAAATTGTATAATTCAGATTCTGTTCATCCTATCAATTTAATGTTGCAGCAAGGAAATACTAGAATTCAGTAAATTAAGCTTGATGATCTTGGTCAAACTTATTTTTGTTTGAAATTTAAAAGCATGAAATATTCAGAATATTTGCTCATCATAAATTTGGACTTGTCATACTAAGGACTTTATGTTTGTTTCATCAAAAGTCTCAGATCCCTGTGTGCCCTACCTAAGTTAAGCTAAACAAAATCATTCAGGCTCAAATCATATGAATCAGGCCCCGCCGCCACCAAACATAGTTGAGCACAAAACTCAGCCTCA
>WFKH01011926.1:62188500-62202296 GCA_016163765.1 Magallana hongkongensis
ATACATAGGCTATGCCTGTTGTCCAATCCTATTGAATTTATTCAATAAAATATATTTAAATTAATTAGAAGTAAAGTGAAAAAGTCTTAATGATGCGCAGTATTTTTGTTCTACTTAATTGTGCATATCATTCATTTCAATATAACATAAACAGTCACCATGTTAAGTTTGTTCCTAACACATAATTTACCTGTCTTAAAGTTAAAAGTATTGAACTTAGGAAAAAGTTCTTTCCTAAGATATAACTTAGTCTTAAGTATGCTTTGTGAAATGGGGCCCCTGTGCACTCATTAGATTAATCCTTTCACATTTGTACATGTTACAACTGTGTGACAATTCATTTTGGCAGATTAATGATATATAGTATTTAATATTTAACTTTTTCTTAAATAGAGCATGTTTCTATTCCATATGACTTAACATCTGTTTATGATTTTCCTATTTACAAAGTCTGATTTGTAAGATCTAAAACTCACATCATGTAAATGGAGTTAATAGTGTTACTGAGTTCATTTGTCCCAAGAGGGCCATTTTCCTAGGAATGGTTTAGATAAACATTTGTAGGGGAAATTGATAATCTGTAAAATGAGAAGTGGCCAGCAGATTATTCTGTTTCACTGAAAGAGTCTTGTGGGAGTACTAGTCCCAGAAGGACAGCTCTAGTTTGAGATTAATTCAAAATTAAGAATAACAAACCTGAATCTTCAAGCATCTCCCATCTCGATCAAGCTCTGTCCAAATTAATGCTCCCCATCCACTAGAGCAGCAAAAAGGTCGCATGCAGTGATTTCAAATCAAAATCCACCAGGCGCAATATTTAGTCACTTCCAATCACCATAACCTATAACATTACATTGTATTATCATTATATTTTGATTTAATTTGCACATTATTTTCAAAATTTGATGATTACAATAAATAGTTTAAATATAAGATAATCAAGGATTTTGTATCAAATTAATTTACATTTGTATATGCTTTAGGTTTGCAATTACCTTGATTGTAGTGAATTAGCAGAAGAGCAAAAGAAAATCAGTTATGTATTTTAAACGTTTGAATATAATAAAAGTATTAATTACCTTGATGCATCCTGCGATATTTGCAACTGCAATTTCCAAACAATATTTCCGTTCTGCTTCATAAAGTACACATGCAGTGTTAATCTTAAATAAAATTTGCGACCACATTTTGCATCTGTTCCTAAAGCATTGGATCTCAAAGTTCACACAGTTACTATTATTAGCACACCCCCAACATCTTATCAGCATCCAGTTAGTGGTTGACATCTGTTAGAAGACCTTAGGATGTGCATAGTCTTTAGGTCATGACATTTCTATTGACCATGCTGAGAAGTTATTTACAGGATATACTGGAGTAAAATTAGATATTTCCTATTTGATAAACATGAAGTACTCCAACCAGAAAACCAAAAAGTGAGTTTGGTTTTTTTTTAACCTAAAATTTCCTCCTTAATACCAGAGGTAGACTTGTGGATTTATCAAAACTATGAGTACACTATTGAATTTTAGCTCATGTATGTTGTGATTTTATTAGGAAGAGGGTGGGGGGGGGGGTACAATGTAATTGTTGGCTAGTGTAAGATAAAATTTACATGTGTATTAATATAATGATTGCAGTTCATATGAGAACTTGCAGCAAGTCAACATTTTACATCCTAATGTTTGTTAAATTACTATCATCCAGCTCAAAGAATGCAAATTTTTGGCTACCTGATTGATTTCTCAAAGCTTAGGCCCTGTTACACCTGATTGCGTTCCCCCAGAGTTTCACGACATTGTTATATTTCTGGAATTGCTGTGGGATCCCAGAGAAATTCAAAACCATATTGTGCAGTTGTATTTTGAATGTTTACAATTAAGATGAAAATGTGAGAGCAACCAAGGGATTTCTAATCAGCTTCTACTTTCAACAAATGACCGCGCTCCCACTGAGTGCTCTGATGTGAGCAATTGAGTTAATCTGACTTCGAGTTTACGGTGTGTGTGTGTGTGTATGTGTGTGTGTGTGTGTGTGCACCTTTTTTTATCAGTTCTTTAATTACTTAACCAACATCACATTATTGTTTTAGCGGCTTGACACAAAGTTTTTGATTTGAGTGCGGTAAATAGATTTAAACTATCTGGTAAATTTACCTTATATTTTGCACATAATTTACTCATAAGGTGACCTTTTACTGGAAAAAAATTAAAGGAAATTGTATGTTTGAAACATTCTCTCCCGAGACTCCTTAAGAATGATTAATTTACTTTTTAATTTGTCAAAACCAGTGTTTCAATTTGATTTTGAAAAAGTGATACAGTAACATTAGAATTTGTCTTTTATAAGTTTTACAAAGTTTTGCGTAATGATTAGAATACGTAAAAAAATTGTTTTGAATTCCTCCTTGGGTTAGAAGTAAACATTTTGTTATATGAAATGAGGAACTTTCCTCAGATGCATTGTAAAGATTCCAATTTAAGGGAAAAGAGGAACGTTCCTCAGATGCATTATGTAGCTTTCAGATGAAGTGAAATGAGGAACGTTCCTCAGATACAGTGTAAAGATTTCAAGTCAGGAATTTAACTTCCTCAGATGCTTTGATAGGATTTCAGTTTATATAATTAAGTGAAAAGAGGAACGTTCCTCAGATGACTTGTCAAGATTTCTGTTGAAGTGAAAAGAGGAACGTTCCTCATATGAAATGTAGAGATTTTAGTTTAGGTGAAGAGGAACGTTCCTCTGATGCTTCATAATTTTTATAAGGATGAGAGGAACGTACCTCATTTTAAATGTCTGTTTTATGCATTTAAATGTCAATGATTCAGGAAAATTCCATGAAATTTGACTTGTAAAGGCTTATTTTTGGCAAAAAGGGGTGTAAATGGATGCAGATATGAAAAACAGGGTCAAAAAAAAGGAATTTTGATTTTCCCTTTTTGATTTGGATTGTGTTATTTGTTGCTTTGATGGGTGCCCATTGATTGATGACGTGACCCCAAGTTTTGTGCTGGGATGCCCAAAAGCAATTGTGCTGGCTCCCCTTTGGCTACACATGACTACCATATGTGCTCATTTGTACTACACACGAAAGTCAACTATTGAGACCAAACATTATTCATTTTAACATTTATGTTCAAAAATTATTTAAGACAATACTACCAATCTGACTTGCTAACCTTTGCATTTTTAAAATAATTTGTCATAGAAGATTGAAATTTGTAATATTTTCCTATAAAAATCAATCATTATATTTGAACTTGTCACAACCGTAAAATTTCACAAAAACTGTTCAGATTCATCGTACCAAACGAGTTTTACAGTACCTACATGTGGTGCATTTTGATGTTGTTAGGTATACATTATGGATTAAACAATGACGTCTCTGAGCCACGGCCCGACATAAGATATTTGTTTTCAGATAAAGTAATCGGAATTTCTTGGTTTGGAGTACAAGTTTATAGTCTAACTACGTGGTCTCATATGAGTTATATTCTCACTAAATACTGTTGTTTTTTCTTATTGTCTGAATTGTTTATTTAACTGAAGAATACATGTTGCTCATCGTTTTATGAAATAAGGTACATGTTGCACTGCAAGGAAAGCATATGCATATGAACTCTATCTCATCTTGGATTTTGTCTGCAGTAAACTTGTTTTACACTGTAGTGTTATTACAGAAAAAATCGGTTATTGTAAATTCTCTGGGACCAGTGGATTGTCTTTTCTAAATCTGTAATATGTTATGTAAGACTAACAGACTCATAGTAATACATATATCGAACGTACAAGATTTGTGTTTTCATACACGTGATTGCGATATGTGCACATGTTTGCTAAACATACAAAAACTAGCTTTGGAAATATTGCATTTTACGTTGAAGGATTAATATTGAGATGATTTTTTTAGAACTGTCAACCTTTATACTTTAACTAATTTGTTAATGAAACCGTGAAGTTTTACAAAATCATGAAGAATATTGTCAACCTTTATACTTTATCTAATTTGTTAATGAAACCGTGAAGTTTTACAAAATCATTAAGAATATTGCCTGGATCTTCATTTTTGTTGACTGTATATTTGCTCAGTCTGTGATATAGATATGTCTGTGTTCGTGCGAAAATATACCTAGTGCATTGCACTTCAATGTTCTTAGGTAGAAAGTTTTGATTAAACAACGTCTCTGAACCAAGAAAAACATATTTGCTATCAGGTAAAGTGTTCAAAATAGTTTGTCTTGATTTGAAGTTTTAGTTTAAAGTCTCACGAAGTGGGCTCTTATGAGTCATATTCTGAGGTATATTTGCTGACACATTATATTATAAGTTTAAAACCCTGATGCTAAATGGTTAGTTAAAAATGTATGGGTTTTAGTTGACCCAACTTTGGTTGACTTAATATACAGAAAGAATCTCAAAATTAAAATAAACTCCGTCTCACTTTCTCCTTTTCGTCTCAATATAATATAAATAAGAACCTCAAATCTTTTTTTTTTAGATGCCATTTAAAATAGGTGTTCATTAATGTTTGTATGGTCATCACATTATCACGAGTTATTATGTTGCTTTAGATTTAGTTAAATTATCATTAACATGATTGTTTCATTGATACAATCAATCATCACATGAAATGCAAGTAGTGTCAATCATCCAAAAATCATTCAGATATAATATGGGGACTTTAAAATGTTCATTTATTTTGTTTGTGACCCATGCCTTTTTAAAATATGGGGCCCCAAACAGTTTAAACTATTATTTAATTATAATTTAATACAGTATAAAGTTGAACAAAAAGTAATAGTTAAGTCAAAATAAAAAAAAAAATGTGCCTTACTTGTGGCTTCAAATGTCAATACATAATAAACGAAAGAGGATATATTAAGATTGCTACAAAATGTTTGATTTATCTAACGCAAATAAAAAATAAACAATAGTAATGCCATCTTCTCAACACTTTGCATACAAATAGACATGCAAATTCGGATTAATAATAGTACATCCCCCCCCCTTATAAAAAAACAAACAAACAAACAAACAAACAAACAAAAAACCGAACATTCACCATCATGATGAAAGTATATCTGTTTACAAAATCTATAAGTAAGATAAGCTTATTTTGAATCTTTCTTTCTTTTTTACGTTACTTATCAAACATAATAAACATCAAGAAACAGGAAACATGATTCAAGCTCTGTATCTGTCTTTTTTTTTTACTTCTGACAATTAAATTGTAGCTAGGCATTCAGAATGCATACGTTTACCATTCTATATATTATAAATGGAAACTAAAATTATAAAAGTGTGGTTTATTATCGACTTTTTAGCTTAATCGATAAGCATCCTTAAAAGTTTATAGTTAATTTAGCCCGTTCCTACTTCCAAGTCAGATCATATCTTTTTGTCTAAAACCTGAGTCAAGATATTACGTCAACCTTTCAAAACTGATTGGGGTACAATGTCGTTACCCGGAACGACATATGTGCAGTTTGTTTAATGTTATTTTAAATTTTGTCTTGGCTTTTGTAAATAATAAACTTTTAAACATCAATTTCTGTTACATGTTCCGTGGACTTCTTTGATTTGCAATTTAAACCATGGCACGAGATTACAGATAACAGGTAATGTGGGGGACATTATTGATTTAATAATTGGTCTCAAACTACTTTTATTAAAGATTTGCAGGTAGCGGAGACATCTATTGATTCGTTATTTACTAATTTATGCCAACGTTCCAATTTGTTAAAGAATGTTTCTTTATGATTCATACCTGAACATAGTTAATGTGCGAAAAATCAATTTATTTTAAATAGTTCCTAAGAATAAAAATCTAAATGATGTAAATTTCTGAATATGTAATTGGTCATGATTCATGAAAATAAAATGAAGGCAAATAATTTCAGATCGAAAAGTATAACCTTCTTTTGCATTTCTGTTTAACTCGAACTTAATGAATAACTTGTCCAACAAAAACTTTGCACAAGTAATATATCGGTAACAAGAGTTGATTTCAGCGTATGCATTTACAATCTTATGCAACAAGTCTTATAGTGCTGTTCAGAGCAAATTGTGCATGTATTGAACAATTTAATAGAAAATTCATTTTCATTTCATTAAAAAAAAATACGGGCAACCTAATATTTACATAATTCCTGTTCTCAATACTCAGTTTACAAGCGAGTGATGTTTCATAATATTACGACTTTTCAAAAGCATGCACGCTTTACAAAGTACATGGGGAATTTTTAAAGTGTCACATGGATGGTATGTATAGCAAGAAGACCTTTATCATTTACTATTATATCTATAATAAAATGATTAGAATGATTTTTCCTTAATAGTTTATTGTTGTTTTGAGGTTGTTAAAAACGCCGATAGCATTTTAAGCATATACTCGTAAAATCTCTTTTAAAGATCATAACAAAGCCAATAACTTTTTAACCTTTTGCACAAAAAGATTTTTGCAATAAGTCACATATACAAAAAACATTTAATACTTAACTCCGCCCTGTCAGAAATATAAAAAAAAGAGATCGATCTATTGGATGAAATATGTTGACTCATTTGAATAATTCAAAATGTCTTTATATAAGCCATAAGCTTGAAATTTAAGAACACTCAAATCATGAAACGGGATGTTGCTAAATTTAGATGTCATTGAATGATTGGCACAAATCCGTTTGATACATAGGCAAAAATGCCTTTGGAATGGATTCTGACTAAATTTTTTATGAAATATCTTGTGGATTACCTGGAAAACATCGAACCCAACCAGGTGAAACTCGCTATACGGAAAGGTATGTACTTATCAATTATGCCATCCTCAAAACAAAAAGCATAGCTTGTTACATGTGAGGTACAGTATTATATACCCATCAATTTTTCCTTTCCTGATACTGGTTATTTTATAGTGTGTGGTCCGATTTTCCGGATTACCACACTTTGGGTTTCACCGCTCTCTAAATCTGATGACGTAGTATACATATACATTTAATAGCATCTGTATTTTAGCGCTTTAAAAAAGATCAAACTACTGTATATGACCCTGAAGAAACTATATTTGATTATAGTTGATTGTGAATTATACTTTTTTAAAACACTACGCACAAGATGGCTATCTATATGTTTTTATTATTAAATTGTTTGTATCAATCGATTTGGTTGTATATCATCATAGTTCGGTGGCTGTAGTATCGGACTTGTGATTCACAGATCATGTGTTCGAATCCGCTTGGGACTTTTACCGAATATGATTTTTAAAAATATTTTTTTCCAAAATTCTTACTTCAATACTCTATACACATTATGATATCGGACAAAATCAAGAAGTTTTCTGCTGTTTTGAGACACTATTTCAATGTGTAGTAACTAACTTTCATTTTTGTATTTCATATCGTTGATGTATAGAAACGACACATATTTATCGATCAAGACGGAAGCAGTAAAGCGTTTTAGTTTAATTTTGTTTACGCTTTGATTACCTTAAACCTAATTAATGCTTGTTACACTGAAAAAACCATATTGATTATCCTTTGCTTTTTATTTCTGCACAGCTAAATTCTCCCACGCTGTCAAAATATTAATTGAAAGAAGCTTGTTTAGTCAATGGAATGTTTTTTGGTTTTTTTTTTTCGTTTTTTTGACAATGGTCCTAAATGTATTTACTTCGTGACTGGAACCTGGGAAATATTATTATCAGAATTTTAATATTTTTTTTTAAATTAATTATCTATATTGTTGTTTTTCTGTTAAGTTCGCGAGAGTTTTCGCTCTTGCGGTATTGTCCCAGTTATACAGCATCTTCATCAGGTCGAGACCACTAGATTTTGTGACGTCGGCATAAATTTGCATACTAAGTTAGCAATCTGTTTACTTTTATCGACAGACTAATCAGGTAAATGAGTTGCAAGGCATTGTGGGCTACTACAAGTTTCAGTGTATACAGAGCGTAATGAAAATATATACCATTTTGAATTGTCCTTTGGAAACTCATTTTCAATGATTTTTCAGAATTTATGAAATAAATATGGAAAATTATGTCTGATCTTTTATTTCTATGCTAACATTTAAAAAATATTGCTTATGAGGCCTTATATCAACCTGTTTAAATACCCCATTGTCAAAGTTCAGAAGAGAAGTTTGTCCTTTTGAATCAGAAGCAGTGAGTACGTTTTTTACTTGATATTCCAGGCTTGGGACAACATTAGTAGAATGCGCTTTGAAATTTTCTTCAGGGACACTCATCAGAATACTTTGCGTACAAAATACTACATGCTACATAACTTCTTGTGCTTCTGTATTTGTTTGTTTATGCATTTTTATTACCGTGGCTATTTACGTATGTTAAAAATGTACAGTTACCTGTATTTATTTCTGGTGTACAACAATAATTAAACAATTATGCAGTTTTTTCTTATCAAAATCTATTTGTACTTGTTTGCCAATGTTTGCCATACTTTTGATACTGATCAATTTTGAAGCAACAATTGATAAACTAAAACAACAGTATTTTTCAATGTGAACATGGAACAATGTCTGTGGTACGTAATCTTTCCTTTTTTATTTTTTAAAGTAAAAAACAAGTTGTACAAATTTTCCGGCAAGCAATTAAGTATTGAGTAAAAAACCGACAAAAACCACGTGTGCCTGTTGAAACGTAAAGACGTAGTAGACTGTCATGCTTTGCGACTCATTCACTGGATTGGAGAATCTGGTTGACATTAATATTGTCACATGTTAAATAATGCTATCCATATAAGGTAGTGTACCCGACCTGTTCATATATATTGACACCTAAGTCAACGCTCTGGTAACCAATGGCATTAATGGTTTCGCGGTAAAACTGTCGGTGGTCATTTTAATAGCGTGGGTTCTCACTTTTTTTCATGATGCAAATAGCTTAGCATTGGAGATTTTTAAAGCGATCTTAAATAAGTAATCAATCACATCATTGATTACATGAGTTATGTGAGTTATTGATTATTTTGGTTGTAAAATATTTATGGCAAAGAGAATCAAATATTCATAATTTATAACTAATTTCTAAAGTAATTGTTTCATTTATTGTCGTTTTTTTCTGATTATATTCAAACTAAATTATTTTGGTTAAATAATAGTCACAAAATTGACAGAGTACAACATACCTTTTTTGTTTTGTGATGACTCAGGTGGTTTTATTTCGAAATAATATATTAATCAAGATTAATTATTTAATAGGAATATGCGTTGAATAATGCTACATGCATAAATGATCATTTTTGAAAATTACCAATTGTAGATAGCGTATTACTTTACGAAAACAAATACGGGGATAATGATGTCATTGTTAAAACAAAAGTGAAACCGTATTTTACTACGATGATCGCATATTGTTTCACCTGTCGACATTTCTATTCTTTGTTCCCCAACTCTAAAGGAATAATGGCATGAATAAACTTGAAAATGCTAGTTGAACCCCTGTCACACTGGGGCTGCGTCCTCAAAGCTATCATGCTGCGTCATAAAAAATGTAAAACGCCAAGGTGCTGTAGAGTCTCCTAAAGCGCCGCAACAACGGAGTAGCATCTTCATTTGTAGCGGTGGGATCGCCTATAGTATGTCCCAAGTTATTGCTTCCATCACTTTTTGTTGATTTTTAATAAAAATACATATACCTGTGAAAGAAATGCTGTTGAAATCGATAAAACCGAAAATATCCAAGATATCCTCATTGACAAATTATCATTTTTCACTCTTGAAAGTTCACAGGAACGAAAACAAATTTCTTACGAAGATTTATAATGGGAAATGTTTACATCTTTTCTCCATTCGGAACTCACTCGGAATACCTTGCACAATTTTTCAACGTTATTATCCGGGCTTTATCATGGCTGATGCAATGCAAAATCCCCTTAGACTTTCTTTTTGGGGATCTGTATTGAAACCTGAAGCGGTAGAGTGGCGTTTCAAAACAGATAATCTGGACATTTTTCATATTAGTGGATGAACGAAGTTTGAGCACAAAGGTATTTATGATTATCGAAATATCAAGCGAAAAGTGGTGTAAGCAAAAACTCGGGACCGAGTATAGAACGGAATGCGATGGCGCGCACATCGAGCATGAACAAATTAGGCGCCGTGGCTCTGCGTTCTAATATACACGCAGTAAAAACTGAGCGGGATCGCCATGAAAGCGCCGTAAGGTCTCAACCGCGCCACTAGAGTCCCTTTGACGCGCTGAAGTAACGCACATAATCGCAGTATAGACGCAGTAATAAGTCGAATGCGCTAGCACAGAGACCTCTCGGAGTCCTTTGGATGTTACTGCGTCTCTATCGTGCTCTCACTGTGTATAGTATCCACAGCGTTTGGAAGTGTTGTTTTTCATTTCATTGCGTTTACACAACGACCCCGAAGAGCTGTTGCTGCGAATATTGCGCAATCTTGACGTTTTTTCAGCGTTCATTAGCGCCTATAACGCGCATCTACGGTGTTTCTAGTGCGTTGTCAGCCAGACCACAAAAAAAAATCAACAATGGCTGCTGTACAATAGCAAGCGATATAGCATTCTCAAACTTGATGTGGATGACAATGTAAAAAGTAACATTTTTGAATATTTCGGGACCTATTCCAGGACATACATGTTATTTATGTCATTTTTCCCCCGATGATACTAAACCTTCTATGTTTTCTAACAGCTAATAACGGTTATTTTTTATAAACCCGTCTACTACATGTAATATGTTTGTCTTGTTTGTTTCGCGTACAATTGTACAAATTGAATATATAAATGTACCCATAAGTAAAGAACGTCGTGTGCACGCAGTCGGCGCACTGAGCACGTCGTGAACGCAAGGTAAAATCCCTGCAACGTTCTACTTTCCCATTTTCCGTGCGTTCATCGTGCTCTCACAGTGAGCTCAACGTGCGTTCACTTGCGCTATCCCTTCCGCTCCGTTGGCGCCCACCGTTCACAAAGCGCTCACCGTACGCTCACAAAGCGTTCACCTTGCACTCACCGTTCGTTCAGCGTCCACTTATCGTTCAGTCCCTCTTCATTTATTTTCATTCGGAACTCCAAAGTGAAAGTATCGGTCTTTGTGGGTCACAACAAAATGAGGAAAGAACGCGTGCGTAAAGATGGAAGGAAATTTATATTTCACATCAGAAACATTATTTTAAATCATACTAGTAAGGCAGCTAGATTATCTGTAAATGTATATAAATAATGTTACGTAAACTTACAGTTCACTACAGTCTACGTCCAATAGAATATAAGTACACGTATACAATCACTTTCTTTGAATTACGTTCCCCATTTACTAAAAGTTATAAAATGTACAGTACCTTGTACTCTTGTTACATACTAATTCGTAGAATTTAAAGTTAGCATTCGTGAGCAAACGGTAAATTATATACCAAAATATGTTTTTGTTTTGTTTCGTTTTTGTATTTTTTTTCAATGACTTCAATAATACAGTCAGTCAGTACAGTTTATGTGTCAAATTTTAAACGATATTACAACAAGGATAATATTATATTTAGGCTGATAACAATATATACATGTAGGTTATTTGGTGTTTTTTCATGATTATCGACGGAAAACCGTCAGTAAGGATAATTTTCGAGGCACTCCAAATAAATCGTTTATATTGCGTTCACATATCGTTCACTGTTCACTTTGCACTCGCTTTTGCGCTCCATTTGTGCTCTGCGTTCGCTCACCGTTCACCGTTCATAAGCGCTCACAAAATTTCGTTCAGCGTGCGCTCACCGTTCGCTCAGAGTGCGCTCTTCATTCAATCAGCGTTTAAGTGGGAAATTTGAACGTTCCAGGGACTGTAAAACTCTTAGCACGTCATTAGCGCTTGGCAGATTCTCAAGAAAAGCTCAGTCAATCGCCAAGTAGAACTCTTTGGAAACGCAGTAAAATGCCACGGAAGCAACGCCTCGGTCGCCGTCAGGACGCCTTGACATCTTTACTTGTAAAAATGTCCAATAAAATTGTACAGTTTTTCTGAATGTTTTCTGCGATCCTACGGCGATTCAAGGAATTTAACAACACCGTGAATACGCCATGGGAATGCAATTTGGTGTGAAAGGGCCTTTATGATACATGTAATCTTATTGCTTATGTATTGCATTTTTAACAGTATTGATAAACTATACTTTTTATATTCACTAGGATCTTTAGAGTTAAAGGATTTGAAATTAAAGAAAAGTGCCTTGGTAAGTTAAATATAGTCATTTGTACCGACATATAAGAATATGACAATATAGACATATAATATTGACTGACCCCCTGACAAATCTTATTATGGGTCTTTGAAAGTTATACGTTCCCCACTGAACACTCGCTTAACAAAAGTTCAGTAAACACAGAACGAAAGATCAGCAAGTTAAGTGAAAATCTTTTTGCACTTGACGTGAATTGAAAGCAAATGCCGACAAGCAAAACAGTTCGAATTGCAGTTACTTGAGGATTTTAAATGTGTTTAAATAAGTAAAAATTCAGACCGACACTCTAACTTGCAGACCATTTTTAGAAAATGAAACGTTTTGGCTCTATGCATTTTTTTTATTACCGAGGGATAGAGAAAGGCATGCAACTCTTTCTTTGACATCTGCCTTCCTCGTTTAAACTTTCCGTGATTGTACATTTAGAGCATGACAAAATATGAAATATTTTCACATAAATTTTGTTAGCCATTCTTCTTTTCTTTTGTTCTTTTACTTTATTCTGACAAGAATTTAAAAACGCTGTGATAAGATTACGGTCACTGTGGCTTCAGGTTACAATAACGTATGCAGATTTGTTTGTTAACCAACATCCAGTAATGTCACTGACAAGAAACTGTTCACTTCTGTAAAATTTATCTTTGATGACATCCCAAATAATGTGAAGAAAGAAAGCGTTTTACTCAGGAAGTCAAAAACAATATATCAGGAAAAACTATCCTACTGTATATTATTGTGTCCAGAGGAAGAGACTCCCTACCCCAAAAATTTGACAAAGTTTATTGGTCGTATCGTTGGCCATTTCTAGTGCTTTATATAAATTAGGATATATTGTAAGACATTCCTTTTTTGTTTATATGCGTATTAATTAAATAAATACTTATTTATTTCTACTGTTTATGTCAATAATGAATGAGCACACTATTCTTTTTGCAGTCAGGGTTTGCTTCTATGTTTCAAATATATGTATATCTATATCATTTTTAACATACATGATGCACGCATGGTATGCGTTGCATAACAGTAATGGATTATGTCAGAAGAAATACAACTTACATGTACAATGTCAAAGAGAGTCTGTTAAATTTTTAACAGGATGTAATTTTAATATGCACTTTATACAGGGAAATGTTCGCCTCCGTTTTATTTTTTCGCCTTTCGCCCTCGTGGTCAGTAGATGAATTTAAGACTGGGCGAATTCCAATACCTTAAATTATCTCTCCTTTAATAAACCTTTGTTTGGGCGACTTTGAGACGGGCGATACCGTTTGCAGGTGTATAAGAGCGAAAATAACATGGAGCGAAAATAACTCTATACACACTAATTGTCAGCACTCTGAATAGCATTTTTACATTCTTAAAAAAAAGAAGACTATGTGTTTGTAGTTAAAAAATGAAATACCATTTTCACTCCTATAATATTTGATAGAAACGTGAAAGCTAAAGCTGCTACACGTACTCTCTCTCTCTCTCTCTCGCTTCTCTCTCGCTCTCTCTCTCTCTCTCGCTCTCTCTCTCTCTCTCTCTCGCTCTCTATCGCTCTCTCTCTCTCTCTCTCTCTCTCTCTCTCTCTCTCTCTCTCTCTC
>WFKH01011926.1:62211265-62232717 GCA_016163765.1 Magallana hongkongensis
GGGGGGGGGGGGGGGGAGGCATTATTACATGTATTACATGTCATATCTTTCACTCTTAAATGCTCTCAAAAAGAACGGGGGGAGGGGGGGCTTCGTGTTTATTCACCTTTTTATATGTAATTTCAAACAAAAAATGTGTGGGGGGGGGATGTCAGGCCTCCCATGCTTGGAAATTTGTAGCCTTTGTTAATGATTAAGATTGAAAGAACAAGTCAAAAACTTGTTATCATGAAACAGTGTTTTAAACTTGCTAACAATTGATTTTCTTCTACATTGCACTACACAAACATTTTTCTTAGAAATTGACACACTGACACTCCTGCTATAGGTACAAGTTATTTCGCCTGTAAGATTACTTTCGTGATGTGATATAGAGAAGGCATGTTCCTTAGTTACATGTACTTGTCAAACCAAAGGACGGTATCTTTAAGGCCATTGAAATACCAGGGTTTTTTTTAAATTGGTTTAACTCTGTCAATTAAAATAACTATCAAACTGACATTTCAAATTCTAAAATAGAGATACTGATTTACAAAAGATATAATTATAAAGTAACCCATCGCTAATCTACTTTTTGAAGCTATATAATCATAATGATCTTAAAAACACAATTTAGTGAAACAACTTCATTAAATTTCTATTTATAATACATGTAACTAAATGCATATAAAAGAAATTAACTACATCTTATTTCAGAATTGTGAAATATGACAAACATTGTCTCGGGTACCTGTTACACTGCATGTAACAACCTGTTGTGTTAAAATCTTTGATACTGTTTGCTACTTTCTAGTTTTTCTACAATGAAATTTCTACATATATACACAACAGAGGTTTTCAGTTGAAGCAATTCGCGACAATTTCTCAACTGTAATATATTTTTAATATTGCCTCGGGCACCTGTTCATTACATGCAGCAAACTCGCGTGTGTATATCTTGTATATTCTGTGTTAGTTCCAGTGTTTTTCTGATCATGGGAAACAAAAGAATCGCCAATTGATATACACAACGAAAGTTTTATTAGAAGATAATACCATATGCATCGTTTAAGAAAACAGTACAGTAGAAATTCTTTTTTAATTGTCATTGATTAAATTAGATATTATCTTTTTCAAGAACATATTCCTTATGTTTATTGTAAAAAAAAAAAATAAAAATCCTTGTCGTTTTACCAAAAAATTAAGCGATCGATTTGAAAATAGAACCTAATATAATCAGGCAATATAATGCTAATACCCGAACATGCTTTCTTTTTCTTACTTAAAGCTCAGAGTTACTAAAATGAAATTTTAATTAGTCAAATTAAAATCAAAATAACTATTGTAAAAATTAATAACGTTAGCTTTTATAATTTTATTTTAATCACATAACTTTCGTTTTTCTATTAAAAGTGACATCAGGGCCACTCAGGGCTTACTCAGTACCCTCAGTGCAAACCTCAGGGTCTCTCAGGGTTTCCTCAGTACCCTCATTGCAAACCTCAGGGTTACTCAGGGTTTCCTCAGTACCCTCAGTGCCGACCTCAGGGTCTCTCAGGGTTTTCTCAGTGCCACTCAGGGTTTCCTCAGGGTTTTTTGATAGTCTCAGGGTTTTTTCATTACAGTAGTGTTAACTTCCTGTTATGCAGTGATCTTAATTCTTAGTGGTAAGTTATCTGGCAGAGGCCAGTGGCCAGATTAGCAACTCAGCTGGAAATACAATGTAAATCTAGAAATGTGTGAAATGTGTATAAGAATTCCATTTAACTGTTCCTGAAAATAAATGGTATTTTACTGGGAAACAGTAACATTGAAGTTTAAGTGAAATGGAAAACTGGTGTTTCACTGAGAGTTGTAGGCCATTGAAAAATGCAGTTATCTTAAAACACCTATTTAACTGGTAGGTATAAAACTGGTCAGATGAAGACACAAGAAAAATAAATGCACAATTAATGGTATTTCAATGAAAACTGGAAAATCAATGAAAGTTCAATGGAATTTTAATGGAAAAAAGCCAGTTCTTTTCTCTAAGGGTTGGTCAAATTTTGATCAGAAAAGTTCACTTGATCCTTCTGTTCAGGCGAGCTTAAAAATATAACCTTATTATTCTCTGCTGTTTCGTTTATGAAATAATGAATTGTTTTGTGAGTTGATAGATCCCCTTTTTGTAAAACATCGTGTTTTTAATTGGAAAATATGTAACTGAAAATGCAATTTGCTTTTGTACCAAGTTTTAGATAGCTTGACAAACGCATTTGAGAAATTTGTTTTAGTAAACAGAATATATTTCTTGCATTTCTGTTTTTTTTAAAGGGGTATTTTAAGATAAATAGTTTTTATTGCTTAAACTTTTTAGGGAAAATTTCACTGCAGATACCTTGGACGAATTTGGACACTAATCCAACCTGTATCTTAATTGAACAACTTTATGTCCTACTTGTGCCGAATACTGGTGAGCTATCTACAACATAAAATGTTTAATCTTCATCACTCTGTGTTATCAAACACATTCTGCATTTTTTTTCATTTTTTGTACATTTATTTATATTTTCTCCCAGATATAAAGTTTAATACTAAGAGGAGAGAGAAAGCCAGGGAAAAATCAAAGCATAAAAAGCTGCTGCAGATCGAAAAGGCAAAAAAAGGTATATATAGAATGTATATAAAATCATGTTTTATGATTTTTAAAGAATAACAAACGTTATTATGTCAATGGGACATGTGGCACGTTTGTAATGCAAACTTAAATGAAAGCATCATCATATTACTTCCATTCTTACGTCGACTCGATATATCCCAGTGAACTTGAAATATGATAAACCACGGAGTCTGCGTCATCCGTTTCACATTTGGATATTTCACTGTAAAGGGACATTAACAAAACTTTATGATAAACGTGATGACTTCAATTTTCTCTAGTCAACTTTCCTTACTTATGTAGCATCACCTGCATATTATGGAGTTTTTTTCTCTCAGTTAATTACATACGCAAGAGCATACTTTACGTATGAGCAGTTTATAAAGCTTTAGTCACAACTAAAAATCACCCTCAATATGCATCTACTGCCTTAGGTATGCGATTAATGTCTAAAGGGTGGACGGAAGTTGTCATCTATACGTAAATAAGATTTCCCTGCA
Organism: Magallana hongkongensis; assembly: GCA_016163765.1. Taxonomy (NCBI): domain Eukaryota; kingdom Metazoa; phylum Mollusca; class Bivalvia; order Ostreida; family Ostreidae; genus Magallana; species Magallana hongkongensis. The sequence continues at coordinate 62,214,383 of WFKH01011926.1, forward strand.
TCATGTGTTTGTGACAATATTTCAAAATATATGCATTTATAAACATGTTTATATACACTTTGTGTAATAAAAGTTATATCATTCACTTTCATAATTTTAAATTGTATGATGATCGATTTTAAATTGACGCCTTTGTAGTAGATGCAGATTAAGAGGCGATTTTTATTTATGACAAGTGTGACGCGCCGTTTTGGTTGAATCGGTTGTAAGCTTAGATGTTGAATGACCGACCGGGAGACGGAGGGAATAATAAAATGATTTTACCGCTGAGTTTTAAGCAAAAATTCCACCTGATGTGACAGTTTGGAATAAATCCAAGATGGCGGTGATGGGGAACTTGTGTATTATTAGTTATAGGATATTTATTTTTATTATGAGAAATATATATAAAGTCAAGTGCCTGTGGATAGGGGCTGTCCTATAGATGTGCAATAAGGTTTTAAAAAATTAAATTTCATCCAGGGAGTCAAATAATAGCAGAAAATTGACGTTTATCATTCAAAAGAAAACCTAGTTCCCAGAACTCCTCTTATGATTTAATGAATAGACACGTCACATCTTGGGATATGATAGAGACTGTCCTATAGTTGTACAATAAGTTTTGAAAAATTAAAATTAATCCTGGTAGTCAAATAGTAGTAGAAAATTAACATTTATCCCATGTGTGGATATAGAGATGGGGTCAGGGGGTCAAGATTTCCCCTCAAAAATTAAAAAAATTTAAATTACATTATAAAATTGCTAAAAATATGCCTTGAACACCCCCCAAAAAAAAATCAAATAACCGTTGCCCCCCCCCCCCCTCTCCTCCCCTGGAAAAGCTTTCCGGATCCGCGCATGTATCCCTCCTTACACTGTAAATAAAACTTTTTTAATTTTTTTCTTAAAATAAAAAAACCTTGCATTTATTTTTGCTTAAAATAAAAAAAATCTTACATTTACACTTTTCTTAATTGTCGAATAATCTATTAAAATCAAAATAAAGTTTGGGGTCTAAAAAGTTTTATAAACTGGTAAAAAATGTTTTTCTTTAAAAAAAAATCACATTACACCTTGCATAATTGACAAATGATCTATTGAGATATGATCAGTAGTCTTATTTTCTACCTGGGGATCAATAACTAATATTCAAGTTAAAATTAATAACAATAAATGATAAAAATTAAATGTTTTTCCTCCACATTAAACTCCCACACCCCTCCCCGTCCCCCCATCAAACCTGGTTCTAAAGATTCAGTCTTCTTACATTCTTACATGTGTACAGTAGCAAATTATAAATCATTTCTTGATTGGTATTTTTCTCTAGATGCACATTAAGATTTTGGAAATTGCTGTTTAATTTTTAAGATAAACAAAATGTTATATGTATTCGGGGCAATTGTAAATTCTCCTAAACAAAGCAGGTTCATCATTAGGCTAGGAATTACCCACATGGGTCAAACACTACATATGAATAGGATAAAATAATAGTTTATTATTTTCAGTTCTGGAAAGTCAGAGTGTCTCAAAGGGGGCATAACCTATACACCATTTGACGCACAATTACACAAAGAGCAGGAATAAATATGGTTTAGGGATGGGGATCTCAAAAGTTATCAAAATATATCATCATCTCCTTTTTCGGGGGGGGGGGGTGTTAACTCCTGTGGACAATTCCTGTGGGTCATGTACTTTACACCATTTTATGCAACATAATGACATTAGAAACAAGAATATATTTATGTTTAGTGGTGATCACTGGGGGTCTGAGTCTCAACAGTTTTCAAGATATTTGATATTTTCCTGTTTCATCAAGGGGTCAGAACAATCCCATAGGGTCATGGCCTACATTATATTTGATGCATCATAATACATTAAGAAAAAAGACCCCTTCCTTCCTATTATAACTCATATAAACATGATAAGTCTCTACACTTACTTTCATGTAATAAACAAATTTTGTCACAGGGTTAATATGGGTCAACTCAATAATGTAAGTCCGACAAATGAAAAAAAACCCAAAAAACTTTTGCAATTAAAATGAGAGAAACTGTACAAATGTGATAGGATAGGTTACGATGATAAGCTTATCTAAAAATTAAAAGATGATGATACAGTATGCTGGCAAAGGGAGATCACTTATTTAAAAAGTGAAAGCAATAGTTATGTATACCGGTATCCCATAATATTGTGCTACTACATGTATGTATGCTTACCTTTATTGGTCAACATCATAATGATAATCCAATTAGAGCACAATATGAATCCCTTTTTGATGATCATCACAAAAGAAACGTTTATGCATGTTAATTAATCCTATTCTGCATATGGAAAATACATACCGGTATGTACACCACGTGAAACCCGTCTAATTGAAGAGCTGGGTAAAACTAATACCCGTTAATGCGACCTGTAGACCTTTGTTGTGTACGTAACTTCAGACAAAGATCAGTTATTTGTAACATGCATGTATTTTCATGACTTTATTCTTTTAAAACCCCCTGCACTATTTTATTTAGTTGAAAAACCATGTAAAGCACACATTTCAGCTTTAAGGTGGTACATGACACCTGCAGGACACCTGCATATTGTGATGTACTCGGTCTCTCTATTGAAATAAACAATAAAGTATCAATATAAGAATTTCCCACAAAATAATGTAACTTGTATGATGATCGATTTCAAAATTGACGCCTCTGTAGTAGATACAGATTAAGAGGCGATTTTTATTTATGACAAGTGTGACGCGCCGTTTTGGTTGAATCGGGTGTAAGCTTAGATGTTGAATGACCGATCGGGAGACGGAGGGGATCACAAAATGATTTTACCGCTGAGTTTTAAGCAAAAATTACACCTGATGTGACAGTTTGAAATAAATCTAAGATGGCGGCGATGGGTACCTTGTGTATTATTAGTTATAGGGTATTTATTTTTATTATGAGAAATATATATAAAGTCAGGTGCCTGTGGATAGGGGCTTTCCTATAGATGTACAACAAGGTTTTAAAAAATTAAAATTTCATCCAGGGAATCAAATAATAGCAAAAAATTGACGTTTATCACTCCAAAATAAACCTACATCCCAGAACTCCTCTTATGATTTATTGAATAGACACATCATATATTGGAAATTGCTGTTTAATTTTTAAGATAAACAAAATGTTATATGTATTCGGGGCAATTGTAAATTCTCCTAAACAAAGCAGGTTCATCATTAGGCTAGGAATTACCCACATGGGTCAAACACTACATATGAATAGGATAAAATAGTTTATTATTTCCAGTTCTGGAAAGTCAGAGTGTCTCAAAGGGGGCAGACACATCAAGTGATATCGACCTCGCAAGCTCGGTCGATATCACTTTCTGTGTCTTCGGTTGATATTACTTGACATGGGTCCATATAACCACATATCAACCTACAATGAAGTCCATTTACGGAATGTTTTAAATTTTTGCCCAGATTATCCGATATAACCTGGTTTGAGGCAGTGCACGCTTTATAATCTGCAAAGCGGATTATAAAAAAGCGTGCACTGCCTCAAACCAGGTTTTAACGGATAATCTGGGCAAAAATTAAAAACATTCCTTATAATTTAATTAAAAGATTTTAAAAATTCAATTTTTAAAGATAGAAATTGTTTATTTTTGCATAAAATTTGAATTTACATAAAAACTGTATACGCGCAGGAATATGGGGTTGTCAAGGGGGCTTAGCTACATAGCTAACCAGGTTATACAAAATAAATCATTTTTTTTCGGTTTATTTAGCCAATCAAAATGCTTGTTACAAATAAAATTAAATTATAATTGTATAATATACACTGAATGTAAATATCTGTCCTTGAACGCAACTAACTGATATTTGGAAACTGTTTTTTCTATTTTAGGTCAAGTAGAGAAATGGATTTTATGCTCCTATATATGCTCCTATATGTTAGGCAAATTGAAGAAGAAAGGAAAACAAAAGCTTATACAGGCTTTTAGAAATTTGAAGATTCGGATCAATGATATTAACCTCCGTTACGAGGACACCATCGCCGATTTGGAGCACCCTTTATGTATTGGAATTTCCCTGAAGGAATATTCGCTAACGGTACAGAGTTTTTTCTTTTTTTTTTTTTTTTTTTGGTTTATTTCATAAACGAATTTTATATCTTTATAATATTCATTTTATAAAAAACGGTTTTGTCGCGATTTACAAGCTCATATCTGAATCTTTGACAAAATCAGGTTAAAACTCTTTAAAATTGATACTTTATGAATTTAACGAGGCCGAGTACAGTTCGAGTAAGCATGCTTTCGCGCAGCGTTTCTTTTGCATTTTGACGTCATCTTTTTGCTTGGTTGACGCCATGGCGTTATGGTTTCAACTGCAGATATTCAGCGAAATTTGTTGAAAATAGCTCGCTCGAGGCGTAAAATTGATATTATATTGTAGAATAAACATAAATGCCTTGAAGTATAAGCTATATTTGGGCTCGGGTCGAAAACTTGAAGAGGGTTCAGCAAGCCTAGCCCTCTGTCACGTTTTCTTACCCCGACTAAATATAGCTAAATACATGTATTTCAAGACAGTAACCATGTATTTTATATTTATGACCCTTAATATGTAATGATATATATATTTTTATTACTTAAATATGTCTGAATGTTTTAATAATACTATAAAGATCACCATTTCCGCCTTTGTCAAATAAAAAATAGCCATTATCCGACAAATTTGTAAAAATTGGGCTTACAAATAAAACTTCGATAATACCCCTGGAACAAACCAGGAGGTAAAAGGTTTTTTTTTATTTGATCATTTGATGCCTTTTAGCAATAACTTCCATATGTAGAACAGGGGAAAAAATCCCTAGGGCAGAAGTTTGAAAAAAAAATGAAAAAAATGTGCAAAATTGATACATTTCAAGCAAAATCCCATAGGATCCTATGTTAAAAATTAACAAACTTTGAGATGACCCCCTAAACAAAGGATGTGGTAAATGTCTGATTTTTTGGTTTTAGAATGATAATTATATCAGTAGAAATTCATGTAAGAAATATCATAAAAAAATATAGGGCAGAACAAATTAGACCCGTCCTCGTTAATATGAATTATAATATTTGAATGACATTATTAGTTACATGGTTTGTAGTTGAACTAATATGGTTTATACGTGGTCAGTTATTTTCATATGGGGCGATATCTGAGATACAGTACCTTACCGACTGCATTTGTGTTTATAAATGGAAAATAAATAATATAACAATACAAAAACAACTTTTTATAACAGTTACAAGTTTCAATTTGGGTACAAAACTTGACGTCATAACACTTTTAGAATGAGGTCATAACGCTCAAAGGGAGTAATATTTCGTTTTATGTTAACGGTGTGACCGTTGGACCGAGCGCAGATCTAACACAGTGCAGTTTGATTTTGTAGAACAAAATTTATTTGAAAAGCACACAGTAGGATCCGCCCGATTGCCTACTCAAATAGCCAAAGTTAAACTAAACGTCGCGTGCTCAGTCTACATTATGACTTCATGTTTCATACGTAAAACGTACAAGTTTTGTCTTCGGAAATAACCGAAGAGAGTTACGTGATTCCGAAAAAAAAATCTTATTTCATCGTTTATCAATTTTTAATTCATATGTTGACTTCCGGTAATAAAATTAAATACCCTATTCAGTGTCTAAAAGATCACTTCTTGATGATCATGTTGATGTTTTTATTTTATCGTATAATTTGATGAGACATACCTAGAACTAGTCGTGTTTCTTGATTGAAGCACTATTGAAACGTATCTGTTTTTCTTTTTAATTTCTGTTACTCTAAATTACCTTCAATTGAAACATTGGAAAGTTTTGAATCGAGTTTGGGGCAATAAACATCGATAAGTGCCAGTCAATCAATGATCGAACTAACTTTTTAAAAACAAAATCGCGGCTAATATAGCGGCGCTCAGGGTTGGAAGAAAATTGTTTAGCCTATAGTACCCCTGATTCAACACTCATTTTTCACTGGTTTTCTAATATATACGTGTTTCCATTAATCCTCGCCTCGCCGTCCTCTCGCTGCGCTCGGTACTAACTGTATAAAAATAAAATGAACCCGTTTACCAGTTTGTTGATCTCTTTGAAACTTTAATAAGGAATCGTGAAAAAACTCAAAATTATTCTACGGTTTAAGTTTTATGATATATCTCTAGAAGGGAATCGTATGAGGGAATCCATTATTATTAAATGTTAGCCCATTATAGAGAGAAAAAAAATCAAATACTTTATGAACAAGAAAAAATATAATTAATAGTTATGTCTCTTTTAAAAGATAAAAGTTCCTCCTAGGAATATGACAGGACTCAATTATTTCTTAAAACATCAATGACATTTCTTCAGATAAAAAAAATAATCATATCCATTTTGCTGACGATATATTCAAACAAGTTGTTGTATATCACGATATAATTTGAAAAGCAAACTTACTTACATGATTTTGCAAATCTACATTCTTTGTCAAGACAATATGTGCATATAATTAAGTTAACCCTTTCACCACCTTCCACACCCCCAAATAAAAAAAAATAACAAAAACAATTGATACATAAGAACAATTTCTTAAACGAGTCAAGCTACTAACAAACAAGTTGTTGGAACAAGAATATCTAGGACCTCGACTAAAATCATCTTTACGCAAGTTCTATGGTCGATACAATGACCTTATCAGCAAGTACAATATTTCATTAAGAGAAATGCTGACTGACTTTTTTTTAACACTTGTTAAACCATTATTTTTACACCGGACTGATTACGGTTTCTTCCGTTTTTCATGACCTTGACTATGAGCTTTACGGCGGTTGCGACCGGTCGGCAGGGAATGCTTACTCCGCCTAGGCACCTGATTCCACCTCTATTAATTTGGAGGTCCGTGTTTGCTCCAGATTTGTATTGACCATCGTATACAAACCACATCATTTTTTCCCGATTTTGACATTCTACCGAATACGATATTTGACTAAACTATGACTTATATCTGCGGGTGCGACCGGTCAACAGGAGATGCTTACCGCTCCTAGGCACCTGATTCCATCTCTATCTTTTTAGAGGTCCGTGTTGCTCTGCTTTGAATCCTTGTTTTCTAATATATACATGTATTATAAAATGCAACTGACAAGAATGTTTAAATATTTCGTATCCATTCATAAACCTGACATGTTATTTGCTTTTTAACATGTAACACACAAACACATATACACAAACAGATATTTATTAGACAATAAATCTATTAAAGATGAAGAATGAATAATAAATTCTGAATTTACAACAGTTTGTTTTTGCCACTCTTGAATATGAACCTACCTCAGATCGAGTCTTGTCCCAAATATAAAAGTAATTCTAAAATTATTCATTTATTTACGTCTATTCAGTTCATACATATACACGTAATCAATAAACTATTCAAATTTATTAGACATAACAAAGAGACCTTTTATCAAATACCCGATGATTGATATTTGCTGGATGAGAATCGTGTCTAGTTTTTATATTTGCCTCAGATACTAATATTTTGGTCTGTAATGAGTACACATAGAATCGTGAGATGCAAAAAAGTCAACAGAAATATAAAAAGAATTAGAGCAAAGCTCGTTGCAAAGCAACGAGTGGGTCTTCCGTTAATGTCGAAAGTTAAGTTCGAAGTTCCTGTAAGTTCTTAAACTAATAACAAAAGTAACTTAAACAAAAAGATAAAAAAAACACGAAAATTCTTGGTACGACTTAACAAATTCCGAATGATTTTAAGTACGAATTAACAAAAACCTTAATGATTTCAAGAACGACTTAACAAAAAAACCGAATGTGTTCAAGTACGACGTAACAATTTTTGAATTATTTTAGGTACCAGTTAATTTAACTTTGATCTTAAGACTATTTTCTTAACTCAGTATGCGGAATCAAAATTTCCGGAAAAATCAATTTTTAAACGTCAATATCTCTGTAATGCATTGTCCGATTTAAAAAAGACTTTCAGTGTTAGATTCAGCCTAGTGAGCTCTACAAAACACGTATACGTTTTTAATTTAAACAAAAAATTCAAATTTTCGAAAAATTTTATTCACTTCCGGTGTCGACCGGAAGTAACGGATTTTCATTTCCTGCCTTCTTACTGAGGTAAAATGACAAATGTATAACCGTGAAAAATTTCAAGACTCTGTCTTAAAGATTTTTTAAGAAAAGCCGCGGACAAAATTGCATTTTTTTAAAATTTAAATAATAACGTAACGTCAAAACGGAAGTGACGTTGTCTCGAAAACTTCAACACATTTTAGGGACGCTAAAGTCAAACAATCTCTGAAAGTTTCATTGAAATCAGTTGAAAACATTTTGAGTTATCAAGCCGAAAAATGAGTTAGAAAAAAAAGAAAGGTTATAATATTTAGAGCAATGCTCATTGCAAAGCAAAGAGTTGGTCTTTCGTTAATGTCGAAAGTAAAGTTGAAAGTTCCTGTAAGAAGCAGAGCTCTTAAAACTAATAACAAGAGTGACTAAAACAGAAAGATGCAAAAAATCGAATTATTCTTGGTACGACTTAACGAAATCCGAATGATTTTAAGTACGGATTAACAAAAACATTGACGATTTCAAGAACGACTTAACAAAAAAAAAATCTGAGTGTGTTTAAGTACGACTTAACAATTATCGAATTATTTTAGGTACGAGTTAAATTTAACTTTGATCTAACAACTATTTTCTTAACCCAGAAAGCGGAATCAAAATTTCCGTAAAAATCAATATTTCAACGCTAATATCCCTGCAATAAATCTTCCGATTTTTAAACGGATATCAGTTTTAAATTCAGCCTAATAAGCTCTTTTTGCATTTATGATTAATAACAAACTATTGCTCCGAAAAGAGTTTTTATTAATAGACTTTAGAGCGCTCCTGGCCCCTAATTTGAGGGGCCAGCTCCCTTTTCTTGATATCAAATAAAAGGTATCATGAATATTAGCATATTTGGTTCAACAAATGTTTAAGAATTGTTGACTTTTAGACATATCTGAACACTGTTTTTAGGGGCCGACCCTTAAACTCCTTAACGGGGTCACCAACAAAAAACTTTTAGGTAGCATTTTGTTAAAAACATTATTCTGTGCAAATTTTCCTCTATACGGCTTTTCAAAGGGTTGACCTTCCGTAGTGTGTGCTTGTTGCACCATCACATGTCAGAAACTTACCGATATATAGTTTACTGTGTCCCATCCACCTACATTTCTTGTTATTATATCTCCTGTTTGTAACCTGCAATTTCACTGTGTAAAGTCAACACAACAGTCATAGCCGCAAGTTTCACAATTTACTTAATCTGCTTCTCATCGAGATGTACTTAACATTAAGGGCCTTCATATTGCATACCAATTCCAACAAGAGACATCCCTCTAACTCAAATGATAATCATTAAAATTCATCTCATGAATCTTAGCAACACTCATAAGCCTTCAAGAACAGCAACTCTCAATTTTACAAAAATATTAACAGGAACTTTATCCAAAACTGTCCCTTGCTACCTTTAACTTAGTACACTAACATTTTATGAAAAGATGTTTTGTCTTAGAATTGGAAAGCTAATGCAATTCTGAGAAAAAAGTATACCACATATTGCCAATTCCATTGAGGTTTAAGAAAAATATGGCCATTTAAGTGAACCCACCATTTCCACATTCCTCTATTCAACCCCAATTCATAGGGTTCTCCTTAGTAAAACATCATTTCCTGACCTTTTAGAGGTCAATTGTTGTTCAACCTCCTTTAATAAGAAACCTTATTCAATACTACATACATCTACACTATATTATCATGATAAAAGCATCACATCACTTAGAAATACTCTTACGTGTAAACCCTCCCCCATCTTTGATTTTCATAAAAATTCATGGTTTGAAATCTTTTACACAATTTTTTGAAACTTGTGGCAATTTATTTGAGTCATTTCTCACACATATTTGAAAACAATCATCAATGATACTAAAAATTGATTTTTTTTTATTGGATGATTTGTAGCATTTTTTTAACAAATAGACATTCTAATTTCATCAAATCAATTTGGAGTGGATGTAATCAGACGCAGAATTGTAAGCGCAACTTAGATATCATGTTTTAAAATTAGTTTGAGGTCATTTTAACACGATTAAAATGAATTAAACATTTTTAAAAAATTGAAATTCATCCAATCAATTCTAAAAAGATGTCATCAGACCCAGAATTGCAAGCGCAACTTAGATATCATGTTTTAAAATTAGTCTGGGGTCATTTTTACATGATTTAAATGAATCTAAAATATTTAAAAAAAATTGAAATTCATCCAATCAACTCGAAGAAGATGTCATCAGACGCAGAATTGCAAGCGCAACTTAGATACATTGTTTTAAATTAGTCTGAGGTCATTTTAACGCGATTTAAATGAGTTTAAAATATTTAAAAAATGTAAAATTCGACCAATCAATTCGAGAAGATGCCATCAGACGCAGAATCTTTCATTCCTCAAAATTTCAGTATTATATCTTTAATCGTTTTTAGGAGATGCGTGGATTAAAGAAAATTCATTGCAAATGTTTTACCTATATTTTGATCCCATATAGCTTCCGTACTCGAAATTTCCGGACAAGAATTTTTACTGGAGAGGCTAGACTAGCTTGTCCTTTATCATTCCTAAAAATGTCAGTTTTCTATCTTCACTCGGTTCTGAAGAGTTGCGTGGACAAGAAGTCAAGTAAAAATGACAAAATGACGGATAAGTCCAAACTGGAAATGATTGTTACAAAATCGAAAATAGGGTATAAACTTCCAATGATAATAAATCGATGCTTAAAATTTGACGAAAATCGGACCACCCATCTCCGAGAAATCTTCTGCACAAAAATTGTAAAGAAAAAAAAGAAGAAAAAAACTAGACACGATCTCGTTGCGAGCAACGGCGAGGTCTTCCGTCCGATTTTAGAAGTTGAGATACATGTAAGATCTTGATTTTGCTATAAAACAGCTGAACATAAGTTGAAAATAGAGGAAAAGGATGTCTTCATTTTAAATATCAGAGAGTATTTTGTTTCAGGTGTAAGAGCTTCGGTTGAAAAACTTTAGACCCCTCCTGACCCCTAATTTAAGGGGCCAGTCACCTTGTCATGATATCAAATGAAAGGTCTTTGAATTCTTAACACATTTTGTTCAACAAGTGTTTAGAAATTTGGTACAGATCTTGAGATATTTGGAAGATTGCTTAAGGCATTGTCCCCTTATCTCCTTATCGGTGCCGTTTAACGAAATTTTGATGGTTACATACTGTTTAGTAGTTCATTTTGAGCATCTTTTCTTCAATACTGCTTATCAAAATATTTTCCCTTTATGAGATATAGGTGATCAAAGTTTTGGACTTTTGACCCCTAAAAACCCTTAATTACGTAACACATGAGAAAATCATTATATTGTTAGGCTACATAACTGTAAGATAAACATATTTGCTTCTATAACCTATTACAAACTATCCTTAAGTTAAGGGCTATAGATAAAATACTTTAGAGCCCTCTAGGTCCCTAATTTGAGAGGCCAGCCCCTTGTCCTTGGTATTAAATGAAAGGTCACTTAAAACTACACCCTTTTTGTTCAACAAGTGTTTACAAATTCGTTATCGTTATTGAGATATCTGAGAAAGAAGGTTTTAGGATCAGACCCCTTATCTCCTTATCGGGGCCGTTTAACGAAATTTTGATGGTTGCATACTGTTTAGTAGATCATTTTGAGCATATTTTCTTCAATACTGTTTATCAAAATATTCTCCCTTTTTGAGATATAGGTGATCAAATTTTTGGACTTTTGACCCCTAAAACCCCCTAATTACGTAACACATGAGAAAATCATTATATTGTTAGGCTACCTAACTGTTTTGCTTCTACAACCTTATACCAAATATTCCTCAGTTAAGGGCTATAGATAAAATACTTTAGAGCCCTCTAGGTCCCTAATTTGAGGGGCCAGCCCCTTATCGTGATATCGAAGATTTTATAAATTTAAACTTTTTTTGCTCTACATGTTTTAACAAGATATTTTCCAGAAAAGAGATAAACAAAGAAAAGCACGAAAATTCACGACGCTTTTGATATCTCAATTTTCGAGCCCTACCGAGCTTTGGCGCATTTAGTGCTAGACATATAAAACAACAACCATGCAAAACTTCAATCTTTCCTTTACCAACCGTAGAAATTTGAGCTCGATATCTCTTATTGTTTAGGAGAACGACCGCAGACAAAATACCCATATAAAATTCGAAAAATCTCAATAACGGATGTGACCTTATCAATGCAAAAAATTTGCTATCAGGTTTAGACCAATATCTATCACATCTGAAAATTTAATGGAGATTGGCCAAACTGTTTCTGAGAAATCTCGTGCACAAAAATGGGAAGAAAAAAAAAAGAATAACTAGATGCGATCTCGTTGCGAGCAACGAGTGGGTCTTCCGTCCAATTTTTCAGCAGATGCAATGAAATAAGATTTTTGACTGAGATTTAAATCTGTTTGATGTCATGTTAACTCGATTTAAATGAGTTTGAAATTTCAAAAATCCTATAATTCATCCGAAGATTTTGAACAAGATGTCACTTGACGCAGAAATGCAATAGCATTTCAAAAATCATGTTTAAAAATCAGTCTGAGGTCAATTTAACACGATTTAAATGAATTTAAAATTTTTGAAAAAATTAATTTTTATCCTATCATTTCGAGAAAGATGTCATCAGACGCAGAACTGTAAGCACAACTTTGATATCATGTTTTAAAATTAGTCTGAGGTAATTTAAACACGATTTAAATGAGTTTAAAATTTTTGAACAATTTGAGAAAGATGTCATCAGATGCAAAATTGAAAGCGCAACTTAGATATATGTTTTGAATTAAGTCTGAGGTCATTTTAACACGATTTAAATATGTTTAAATTTTTTTTTAAAAATTAAATTTCATCCAATCAATTCTAGAAAGATGTCACCAGACGCAAAATTATGTTTAAAAATTAGTCTGAGGTCATTTGAACACGATTTAAATGAGTTTAAATTTTTAAAAAAATGTAAATTTCAACCAATCAATTCGAAAGAGATGTCACCAGACGCAGAATTGCAAACGCAACCTAGATAGCATGTGTTAAAATTAGTGTGAAGTCATTTAAACACCAATTAAATGAGTTTAAAATTTTTGAAAAATTTAAATTTCATCCAATCAATTCGAGAAAGATGTCATCAGACGCAGAACTTCAAGCGCAACTTAGATATCATGTTTTAAAATTAGTCTGAGGTCATTTAAACACGAATGAAGTGAGTTTAAAATTTTTGAAAAATTTCAATTTCATCCAATCAATTCGAAAAAGATGTCATCAGACGCAGAATTCAACATTCCTCAGATATTCAGTGTTATATCTTTTATCGTTTTTAAGGAGATGCGTTGAGTAAAGAAAATTCGTTGCAAATTTTTGACCTATATTTTGATCCAAGCTAGCTTCCGTACTCGGAATTTCCAGGAGCGACTAGTCTAGCATGTCCTCTATCATTCCTGAAAATTTTAGCTTTCTATCTTCACTCGTTTCTGAGGAGTTGCGTGGACAAGAAGTCAAGAAAAAAAAGACAAAATGGCGGATAAGTCCGAACCGGAAGTGATTTTTACAAAATCAAAAATGGGTACAAACTTCAGATGATAATAAATCGATGCTGAAAATTTGACGAAAATCGGACCACCCATCTCCGAGAAATCTTCTGCACAAAAATTGTAAAGAAAAAAAAGAAAAAAAGAAACCTGAAAAAGAAACAATAGAATAATAGAAGGGTCTTCCGCTGAGACGGAAGACCCTAATAATAATAGGGAAAAAGAAACCGAAGAATAACAATAAGGTCTTCCGTTTCCAACAGAAGACCTTAATAATAAAAGTGAAATAGAAACAATAGAATAATAGAAGGGTCTTCCGCTGAAGACGGAAGACCCTTTAAAAAGAAACAATAGAATAACAAGAGGGTCTTCCGTTGGAAACGGAAGACCCTAACTAGAAGCGATGTCGTTGAGAGCGACGAAAGGTCTTGCGTTTGAATGCACCTTAAAATAGGCTACCGGGATAGTTGTTCTTTTCTATCATTTCTTAACACTTCTTCCAATTCCATTAAACCCTCTTGAGGGATCTCAAAAGATATATTTTTACTGAAAAAGGACACCCTTATTGTGATTTTTGATAAAATTAAATCAGAAATTAGTAAAGTTCATCATTTCAAAGATACAATCGAATATTGAAACACAGTTAAGAAAGAAAAAAAAACAGTCTGCACTCTGGGGAGTGAACTCTGGTCACTTGGGCACAAGTCCATGACTCTTACGAATGAGCGGCGCGGACTCTTGATTCAGGATTTTGAAGCCCACTATCTCGAGAAGGCGTGAATCAGTTTTAAAACAAATTACACACTTTGATTTAATAAAAGCGTTTCTATCAAATTAAAAATAAATGATAAAAAAATAATAAAAAACAAAAAAGAGAAAATTTATTTACAGTAAGATCTTAAAAGTTTATCGAAATCGGTTGAACTGTTTTTGAAAAAACGTTACAAAAAAAAAATAACAATAGATGAAAAGAAACAAAGCAATGCATGTAATAAGAAGGTCTTTTGTTGGAAACGGAATACCTTAATTAAAAAAGAATATAACACATCGAGTGAAATTAAAGGCTTATCTTAAAAAGGATAATAATACATGCAATGATAAATCAGATGAAGAGGAATTTTTTTTTAATTCTTATTTCAGACAACAGATGAAAATTGGGAACCATGCTTGGTAGAGAAAGAAGTGAACGAGTTCTGCAAGGTACCGTAAACTAAATTGCATATTCCATTTCCAATATTAAAAATGTGAAAATATCAAATGCATACAGTACCGTCCGACCGGACTCACCCAACATAAAAGCGGGTCCAAAAACCAAATCCAAGATCTGCTATGCATTCGTTAATGGTCATCCATATATATCTAAGTTAGCTTCCGAATTTGAAAGTCGCCTTAAGGAAGCCACCGAGTGGAACCACCTATTGTTTAATCGTATGTTAACCCCGTATCTTGTATATTGCATATCACCCCTGCGAATGTGTTCGGAATGTTTTCTTTATCGTTGCTAAGTATGTAGCAAATCCAGAGGTGCTCGAATGAAAGTTCACGAGACTTCCCCGAGATTTGTTCAGTTCCTGTGAAATTTCGAGCGGAAGTATAAGTGTTCGGATAATATTCTCAAAATACCTAAGTACTGGTCGTTTTTCATATCATATCCTACTCTGATTTGTGTTAAAACATGAAAATCTATTAAGATATATGTCTTATTTCATCATCTAGCAGTTATTTAAATTAAACGATGATATTCAGAACATAGTTATCGTTCGTGTTCAACCACTGTACACGTGGTTGAAAATAAAAACATTGGGTTGCTTAATAAAATCATAGCCATATTTGATGCTTTTGGTGTGCAATACCATGCTTTTTAAAAAAAGAATGGGTGTCTGTTTTGTATAAAAACTTAGTATAACGAGCAATTTTCAATTAACATTCTGCATAAAATAGTATAGTCTGTTTCACTATTGATGCTATTACTAGGTCAGGCGCGGATCGAAAATTAATCCGGGGGCGGGGAAATAGAGGGATCGCTACGAAGCATGTTAATTGTTGCAACAGCAGAAAAAAAAACCTATATTTTCTATTGTCACATTTATTTCTAGAACTCATTTTATCCACCAATTAATGAAGATAAAGTTTAAAATCAATAAACGTCTAGATTTTATATTTGACTACAAGTACCTAAATTCTAGGAAAAAGACTATAAACACGAGGCACGATTTTTATTGCGAAACTGAAAGGGTCAAATAAAAGCACGTGGTCTAAATTTAAATGACAATAACATTCGCAGGGGTGATATACAATATTTGACATTGTGAAATTGTAGCGATTGTGCAAGTGAGGGATAAGGTACCATTACCTTTGTTAAGCTATTAAAAAAAGGTGAAAGAGTGCTCCTCTCACTAAGATATCTCATTGCAGATGAATGATTATGGCCATCTGTAGACTGATAGATAAGGCTCTTCTTTCAAACGATTTAATTGAAACCACAATCAAGTATTCAAATAACTTTCCTCACCATTGCATATTGACAAATAACGTTTTTTGTTGCTCATTTGTTTTTCAATCATGTTTATTTTTATAGACATTATCTTGTAAAAACTTACAAAAGATTTCATGAATATCAATTTTTTCTTGCGTTTTATTTGATTTTGTAACAACAAATTTTTATTACTTTATACAGTTAGTGTCTAGCTTGATAACATACTGTAAAAGTGGTTATTTACGCGTGGGGGAAATTTACACTAGTTACGCAGTATGCCTAAAAACGCGTAAAATACCCCCGCGCGTATGGTAAAAAACAATTTAGAGTGGTTATCATGCATCCGCGTTTTTAATACTCACGCGTATTGTTTGACCATAGAAAACGCGTACTTAACCACCAGCGTAAATAACCACTTTTACAGTAAGTACATTGAAAATGGTTGCGCGCAACCATTGAACAAACATCGGTAATGATAGATGGTAAGTTATGTAAAAGAAGACTTATAAAGCGACAACGTATTTCAGTGTGGATTTTTTAGCAATCATACACTTTTAGGCAAAAGGGTATACGCGGGGGTGTTAAGGAAGCATATGGAATCTGAGTTACACGTAATTCCGTGAAAACACAAATCTTACTTTTTTTGTACCTATTTAAATATTTAAACAATGAAATGCAGACTAAAAAACAAATAAGAAATACTGGAGACAATTTTTTTTACAAATTAGATTGTAACACGTAGATTTATACTTTGATGACGTCATGACTGAAAGTTATATGTCGTGTAAATTTGATCGGAAAGCATTGTAAACAGATTCAAAATATAAGTAATCTAAGAAATCTAATAAAGTCTTTTGGTGTGATTTATTGAGAATTGAACAAAAGAATATTGGAAGAGATGTTAAATTTGTTAATCATTCGCTAAAAGGTATGTAATTTTGCTTTTATTTCTCGGCCAGGCTTTCCTCTGTCGTTGTTTACGATATAAATATCCGACTAGAACAACACTTACCCGTACATTTTGAACTTCTCATTTAACATGTATCAATAGTGTGATCAATGCTTTACTTATAAAGTGCTGCTAGGATCCCGTGCTTTGATGCAACATACCGTTTTCTGTGCAATCTGTATAAACGTTACGAAGGTTTTTTGAGAACCGGATTAATAACTATTTAATGGAGGAGAATATAGGATTCTAGCAGCGATTTTGATAAAACTTAGATGCTTTGCCTTACCTTGATATGTTTATTGTTCTGTGAAAACCGCGGGGTAGTGTTGTTCTTATCTCATTTTATATTAAGGAATATACGTAAGCTATTTATAGTTATCACGTGATAATGCACCGATGTGGCAGTAATGTATAACCCGATTTTATTGCATTGACATCTATTTCAAAGGATAATACTAAGTGTTTGGACTGATTTAAAACAGTCATTTAATCTTACGATTTTGTGATAGTCAAAATAAGACGCTAAATTGCCCATATGCTTCCTTAACCCTACCTGCGTAAAGGATAAAGTGTCTGTAATGACATGTTACATTAGTTTAAGGGAAAGGTGCATTTATGTTTTAAGTTTCTTCACATTAGATCTTGGCTTCTCATACTTTGCCAATTTAACCTGGCATTTATTAATGTCCATGAATGACCCATTATCATTGCAGAATCGATGTTATATTCTGAAGTCAATTTATTGTTCTGTTGACCTCTTAAACTCTTTTGAAGTTCAAAAAGAGGTATATCATCCTCTGAGGAAGAATTGAATCGTTCTTTACTGTACTTACGAGCTAACTGCGCAAGAGAATTATCTTTCTTCCCGTCACTCTCTGGAGAAAGTTCTTCATCAAAACTTTCTTTAGTCTTTAATGAATCTTTATCTTAACTTACGGATTCGAAATCTGATTTAAAATCAGAATTTTGTTTGACTAATTTTGATTCATTATTTATGTCATTGTGAATGGCGTCATCGTCTTTGTCAGATTCAGAGTCTTGAGGCATAACGCATGCTGCTTTACGTAATGGTCCTCCATCAACGTTTTTTGGAATCTCCAATTCATCTATCTCTGCAAGTCTCAACAGTTCTTTGTGTGCTTTGGTAACATTGCCATCGAGTTATTTTTTTTTATCCTAAACGTCACTGGCGAGATGTGTTCCATGATTCTCTAGAATGTCTTCGATTTGGCTTGGAGCTTTCTCTGACGTCTGTTGTTTGTTTTTTGGTG
>WFKH01011926.1:62232817-62248674 GCA_016163765.1 Magallana hongkongensis
CAACTTTAAGATCTAGATCCACTGCTTTTCTGGAGGCTTTTTTTTTTAGCTTGTCGTCGTTTGGATTGTCTGAGTATCCGATGAATTCATTGAATCGAATAGCTGCTAGAGTTTTGTTCAGAAAAAAACATCCCATGTTATTACATATTCTTCTAACTTCTTCCCTGATACGTCATGCAATATTCTTTGGAATCGTTCAACCATGGCATTGCTTTGTAGAAGATAATGGGGCGTCTTAACATAAGATATGTTTAATGCGTCTAATGTTCTGTGTCCTGTTCTCATTTTGTCTGTAATGATTCACAACGGAGGACGATAGCGTGGAAAGATTTCTTCAATTATCATATGAGCAATTGTCGTAACTTTCTTATCATGCCTTGCCAACACCTCAGACCATCCAAGTTTCTTGTGACGCAAATCACACTTTCCGACATAATCGTACAATTCTTTGAACAGGTTAGGCCAAAAATATTTTTTGCCTGATTGCATCAAATGTCTTGACAATAAGTGACCAATGACGTCATAGTATTGCTTAATGACACCAGAACGATAGTGTATTGGTACATACAGTCTCAAGATGGGATCGTAGTCAACATTCGTTTACTAATAGAGAACATCGTCTGTAAGTAGATGTTTGTCTCCTGCTGATTTCTTTGCTTGTTCTAGCTGTAACTGTCTGATGATTAGAGCTATTTCCGGATCCTTAGGTTGTTGATCGGCCATGTTAACTTCATCATCTTCCCTTTATTCATTATTTGGTTTATGTGGAATATACGGTTCTCCTATGTCAAGGTTGGTATAATCTCTTAGATAAATAGTATCAGAGTTGATAAAATTGAATTTCAACGAATTATCATGTGCATCTGGTTTACCTTTTTCATTTGTAGCACACCTGAGCTGAAAGCTCAAATGAAAATTTCTGATTACCTTTTGTTCGTCGTCCGTACGTCTGTTTGTCCACCTGTCTTTCTTTCTGTAATTTTTTATATCTTTTCGCCTTATTGTCGAGAACCACTGAATCAATTTCAACCAAACTTGATACAATGCACCCTTGGGTAAAGGGAATTCATGGTTATTAAGGTCAAGATTCAGTAAATGATTCCAGAGAATTCCATAAGATATTATTTAAAAAAAAAAACAGAGCGGGTATTTTTTTCGTTTTTATTAATTTTACTTCACAAATTTGGTAGTCAACCCTTCTCATCCCCCTGAAAGAAAATTTCAAGTATTTTTTTAACAATAAGTTGGTTATGAAATTCCTTTAAAAACATTTTTTTCTACTTAAGTAAATGAGAAACTGATAAAATATCTCAAAATATTTTAAATTTGACGTATCAGAGTAATTTAATTTGGCTTTATAAGAATTGTTTCTATGTATTTTTTGCAAAGGGCAGATAACTCAAAGCAAGAAAACCGTATCAAATGAGTCGTAGCAAATAATTATGCCATGAAATTCTTTTTTTAAAGATATTTTTCCCATTAATGAAATAGGTTTCCTGTTTGAACAGATAAAAATATTTGAGATTTTTAATATTTTAAGAAGGTTTCTATTGATTTTAATGTATAACAAAGGCCAGATAACTCCAAATATCAGCACTTATCAAACATCATATATCTTTTCGGTGCAATTCCACTAATAAAACAACATCAACATACATTATGAACAATTCTTCAAGTAACGATTCAGAATATACTCCCAATTGTAAAAACAAAATAAAAATACACCAACAAGTGCCAATATATGAATGATGGATTGCTCAATATGTTAGCAAGTTCAATTTGTTTAATATTTGCTAATCTAGCTTTGTATGTCTAATTGTCTTGCTGGTTTGTGTATTCACTGGACTGTTCTGATCATTTTTCTCATCCCCCTGCAATGTTGAAAAGTAAAATATTACATGTATGAATAATTTCATAAAACCATTTCCATGTAGGCAGTCTGCATAGAATACCACAAACAAACATATTCAAATGTGAGTGAAGTTTTTTTCAAATGAGAAACAAAACCTGATGTGTTTATGAATACATGTAAGAAAAGAAAAAGAAGACATGACATTTCATTTATAATTAAGATCGCAAGAGGAATTAATGTTATTTTCACTGGGAATCTTAGGCTATATTTGAATGCACTAATTAACAGCTGCAACTGAATTAGATATGGCATCACCGGGCTCAAAATTAATTAAAATATTAACCTTTTCTTCGAGTAAGTTGCTTACTTGTTTGAATGCTATTATAATTGTATTTTAAAAAGGAATAAGAAGAAGGAATGAATGATAGATATCTATGAGAGTATGGTTGGTCTGAATATTATTTACTGTCACGAAATATTTTATTAAAAATTATTTTTCTTGTTGTTATCAAATACAGTGTGTATCAGTACTGGGTATTTATCAGTATACAAAAACAAAACCTTTTGAATATTTGAGAAAAAAGCTAATACAGGTTTAAACAATAGCTTACTATTGTATATAATATCGCTCAGTCCAGAGAGAAGAAGATTTTAATACACTTGTTCTAGTAACTTATCTATTATATACCTTGGATATAAGTTTTCAACCTTCTCAGAAATTTCAGATTTTTCTTATTTGTACTTAAAATTTGATCTGATGTTCTTTCTGTTTTATTACATTAAAAAATGTTTGATTTTTCATGATATTTTATGATCATCCTATTATAATTGTTTGAGAAAAATGACTTGTCAATCAGATAAATGTTTGTGAAGATTGACTTGTCCAAATACAAAAGCAGCTGGACACAGCAACTGGACAAGTGTTGAGCCCAGCATGATGATAATATACTATCAGCTGATTTGATTATCTACAATTGAGATCACTTTGTCATTAATTTTATTTAAGGGCCAAAGTCAGTTATTTCTGCAGCATGCGCAGAACCCTACAATTGTACTTAAATATAATTACAGCAAATTTGTAATAATATGAAACATTTTAAGTATTCCCAAATTACCTTTGTTAGAAAATTGTATCAATAAAATGGCATTACATAAGAACCATTATTCTTTACTTTAATACTTTTGTATGTATTTTATATACGTTAAATTAAGTAGTCTGTCCCTAATTCCTATTTCCATCACTGTTTGCTTACCGGTAATTAAGATAGCTCATTATGCTTTAAAATTTTCTCAAATCAGCAGAAAAACGACTTAAGTATGGAATTTAACATGATGCAAAAGAAGTTTACAAATCAAAAAGGTGAAACCGTTTTTGGATGGAAATTATTTTCTATTGCATTAAGTATCAATATACAGCTAGTCTAAAATAAAAAAAAACAATTGAGATTTTGCATTGCAAATAACATGAAAGTACCTGGGTGATGCTGTTAATAATTGGAGAGGGATGCTCGGGTGGTCCTTTTCTTTGCCAGGGGGAGCTAATGCCTAATTTTTGTAACTTTACTTTATACATTTAGATCTGAGGTGTATTTAATGAGAAAATCAACTAAAACACACTACCTATGTTTATTGGAATAAGGACCTTATGGACTGCATGTTATCTCCATAAACCGCCTTTTGATGGTCCCATTTTTTCACTTGTTCATGTGGGATCTCAAAATGAGTACATCTTACATAATGGGGATATAGGTCTGGTATTTTAAACATATACGAGGGTTGATCCAAAAGTAATGTCACAGATGCGATACAATCGTGAAAAATCCGCGTAAAGTGACAAAAATTCGTGCTTTGAGATATCTACCTAATTCGATTCAGATCTGAAAATTTTAATGCATTATTATAAATATTTCTGAAGATAATATATTTTGTAGAGCGTGAGGTAAGAATAGTCGCCGCACGCTAGCGAGTCATTTCTTTCTTTTGACGTTCTGGTAGAATTTCGTAATTTAGTACTGCATATAAATTGGCCACGATGCTCTATTTTACATTTTTTAAATCTTTTTTTTTTTTTCATAGAGTAAGTAAGTAATCTTTTTGTAATTGACGGGGTAGTATATTGGATATTATTTAATGTGCGATCGGTTTGTCGAGGTCTCTTCAAGAAATGATAAACGTAGCTTTATGATAGTGCTCATGACGTAAGAATCAAGTTTTAACTTTCTTAAGAGCGTATATCTTCTGTCTATCTAATTTATCTATTAACATGACACACGCTTTTAATATATATTGAAACCACGTTAAGGGTACCCCCGTTTACTCGCTCTTAATGTTAGGTTGATATTTCAATTCCCGTGCATTTTCTAGTGATTTCTACCGAATGAAGCAAAAAATGCATCGTATCACTTTTCGCATGTCCAGCCTTTTTATTCCTTGATCTAGAGACAAAGGGCATTGCGTAGATATCCGAAATGGACGGTAACGGTCCCTAATTTTTTAAAACAGTAAGAAAAAGTTTATAATATATCTGTTTCAAAATATTGTGCTGTTTGGGGCGTTTTCAAATCTGTAAGCATGTAATTTATTCATAAATACAAACTTTAAAAAAGACGTAAATTCATGACGCGGCGATGTAACGTATATATCATGCTATAAACATCAATATTTTGTTAAGTGTTCAACGAATTTTAATTAAAATTTTAAATCGGATTAGAATTTTGATAAGAAAAATTTTGATGCATCATTTTATGCAATACAACGCCAGTGAGAAGCGCGGTGCATAGTGTGACATTACTTTTGGATCAACCCTTGTATATTCCAGAAAACGTGGGTCAATTTAAACAAAATCACTGACAGCAGATTTGACTTTTACATAGAATGGCCATGTTGGATTTCTGTATATCCTCAGAACTATGCTCTACAAGTGTTGACACTCTGGAAGAGTACACACTTCGACTCTTTCCATCAAAACCGTCAACATTTTTTGCAGTAGCCAAAAGATCTTCTAGAATATGACTGTGGTGTCATTTTGAAGTGTGATCAGGTTTCAGAATTTCTTTTTATCACGGGGATCGGTGGGCAACAAAAAAAGACGTTTTCTTGCAAAAAAAAAGTAAGGTTTCCAGAACTCCTCTTACAACTTTGGAGTAGCTCTGTCATCTCTTGGGATATGATTGAGGCTGTCCTATAGATGTGCAATAAGGTTTTAACAATTTAAATTTCATCCAGGGAGTCAAATAGAAGCAAAAAATTGACGTTTATTACAAAAAAAAACCCCCTAGATCCAAGAACTCTTATGATTTAATTATAAGACACGTCATGTCTTGGGATATGACAGGGTTGACCTATATATGTGAAATATGGCTTTAAAAATTTTAAATTTCATCCAGGGAGTCAAATAATAGCAGAAAATTGACCTTTATCACTAGAAAAAAAACCCTAGATCCAAGAACTCATCTTATGATTTAATGAATAGACATGTCATAACTTGGGATATGATAGGTGATGTCCTATAGATGTACAATAAGGTTTTGAAAAATAAATTTATTCCTGGTAGTCAAATAGTAGCAGAAAATTAACATTTATCCCATACACGGATCTGGAGATGGTGTCGGGGGGGGGGGGGGGGGGGGCCCCCCCCCCCCCCCCCCGTTTCAAAAATTCAACTTTCTTTAAATTACATTATAAATTTGCCCAAATATGCCTCGAAACCACCCTCCCACCCCCGCAAACTCAAATAACCCCCCCTCCCTGGGAAAATTGTCTGGCTCCGCGCATGTATCCCTCCTTAAACTGTATATAAAATGACAGGTTTTTTTCTAAAAATGAAAAAAAAAAAACTTGCATTAATTTTTGCTTAAAATAAAAAAAATCCTTACATTTACACTTTTCTTGATTGTCGAATGATCTATTAAAATCAAAATATAATTTGGGGCCGAAAAAGTTTTATAAGCTAGAAAAAAATATTTTTCTTAAAAGAAAAATCACATTACACCTTGCATAATTGACAGATGATCTATTGAGATATGAACAGAGGTCTTATTTTCTACCTGGGGATCAATAACTTATATTCAAGTTAAAATTAATAACAACAAATGATTAAAATCCTCAACATCCACCCCACCCCACCCCCCTTTCACACCAATTAAACATGGTTCTAAAGATTCAAAGTCTTCGTACATTCTTACATGTGTACATGTGAAGCAAATTTTACATCATTTCTTGATTGGTATTTTTCGCTAAATGCAAATTAAGATTTTGCTTTTTAATTTTTAAGATAAAAAATGTTATATGTATTCGGGGCAGTTGTAAAGTCTCCTAATCAAAGCAGGGTCATCATTAGGCTAGGAATTACCCACATGGGTCAAACACTACATATGAATAGGATAAAATTGTTTATTATTTCCAGTTCTGGAAAGTCAGGGTGTCTCCAAGGGGACATAACCTATATACCATTTAATGCGCAATGACACAAAGAGCAAGAATAAATCTGGTTTAGGGATGGGGATCTCAAAAGGTATCATTAAAATATATCATCCTTTTCTATTTTATAGGGGGGGGGGTGATTTAAAGAAAACACCGGGGGTCATGTACTTTACACCATTTAATGCATCACAATGACATTAGAAACAAGAATATATAAGAATATATAAGGTTTAGTGGTGGGGATCTCAACGGTTTTCAAGATATTTGGTATTTTCCTGTTTCTTGGAATCAGAACAATCCCATAGGGTCATGGCCTACATTATATTTCATGCATCATAATACATTAAGAAAAAAAGACTTCTTCCTTCCTATTATAACTCATATAAACATGATAAGTCTCGACATTTACTTGCACGTTATACACAGATTTAATACAAAATGTCACATGTGCAATACGGGGTCAACTCAATAGTGTAAGTCTGACAAAATGAAAAATAACTTTTGCAATTAAAATGACAGAAACTGTACAATTGCGATAGGATAGGTTACGATGATAAGCTTATTTAAATATTAAAAGATGATTATACGGTATGCTGGCAAAGGGAGATCACTTATTTAGAAAGTAAAAGTAATAGTTATTTATACCGGTGTCTCATAATATTGTGCTACTATATGTATTATGCTTACCTATATTGGTCAGTATCATAATGATAATCCAATTAGAGCACAATATGAATCCTTTAGCTGATCATCACATTAAAACGTTTATGCATGGTAATTAATCCTTTTCTGCATATGGAAAACACAAACAGGTATGTACACCACGTGAAACCCATCTAACCGAAGAGCTGGTTAAAACTAGTACCCGCTAATGCGATCCGCAAACCTGTGTTGTGTACGTAACCTCAGACAAAGATCAGTTATTTGTAACGTGCATGTATTTTTATGACTTTATTCTTTAAAACCACTTGGACTAATTATGAGGTAAATAACTATGTAAAGAGCACATTTCAGCTTTAAAGTGGTACAAGACACCTGCATATTGTGATGTACTCCCAAGCTATTGAAATAAACAATAAAATATGAATATAATATTTTCCCCCCAAATAATGTTACCCAACAGTAAAGCGCAATGGGTTAGAGCGTTAATTACGTGTCTGTAAGTAGAGAGTTCAAATCCTGCTGGGCCTTATCTATTTTTTACTTATGCTTCAAAAAATTTAAAAACTTGGGGTTTTCTGCCAATTACATGTATTGTGAAATTTTAAAATCCTAAAACATCACGATGAAAGAATTTTGATTATAACGCACTTTTATCCACATTAATATCGACATGGGTCTTTTACGACATTAAATCAGAATTATATCAATTATATCTTCTGTCCTGGCAGTTCTATTATGTCATTTATTTTGCACTGTTTACAATCTTCTTTGATGCAACTACATGCACAGGCTTCCGTTGTTATCAACATATTCTGATGTTTATTTATCTATGAGGGGTGGGGGTGGGGGTCAGATTAATACATGTAATTGTAATTGTAATTGTGTTTGCAGAGGGGGGATTGGGGTCCGAGGTATATTTTACTATTAATATAAATGAATTTTCAAGGGGGAGGAGGGTCTGGACTCTCACTCTCACCCCTTCTTTAAATCCGTGCACACGATGATGTGATTATTATACTGACCATACTTTCTATGACATGAAATGTTAAGATTATTGATTAACTTATGCAAGCAGTTCAACCCCAAATTGTATATAAAGGGCCGCTCATGTGTATTATGGGATGGGAGCTCATCCTTTATGAAAACTGTAATTTTCAAAAATTACCGGAAATTGCATGTGGCCTTCATTTTTATTAAACCTGGTACAAAACAGTATTTTTAGGAGCAAATACTTGGTGCTTGTATTACTGTCTAATAACAGCATCTAGTTTTAATTGTACAAGACAGTCACAGGTTTGAATACAACCCAGGTCGGTTATTAATCTTAACTTCGATAGAGCATTGTTCATTTCATATTTCCCAGTTCATTAGATACTTACTCTTAATTCATTAAAACTTTAATCACATGCTTTCTCCTACTCATTTGATCTATGTTTTTCCAAAGTTTGCTTTTTCCATGTTTTTGTGACGTCTTATTTTGTACTTCAATACAAAAGAGTAAACAGATGTGAGTAACTTTAAGTTGAATTTGATGGAAAAGTGATAACTTCAAATAATTGTATGTGAAACCCAGGATATATACCCAAGCCAATTTTGGTTGTATATATTAGACTAAGGTCTCATCTTGTTAAAAAAAAATGTTTATTCCAGCTTTCAATTGTCTGCTTAAAATTATATTTATTTTATTTAGTGCGCCTGTTTTTATCTATTTTATTAGCTAACTCTATGAAGCACAAACTGATGGTATTGTTATCTGTACATTTCACTGAAATAAATGTATGTGTGTACAAATACATTGATTGCTTGTTAATAAAATTAAACCAAGGTCATGATTAAACCTTCATACATTTAGGGAGCATACCAGTTATTTATATGATGGTGCTCTATATGTCATTTTGGCCATGAGCAAAATGTTTCAATGACCTTGCTATGAAAACTGAGTATGTACTGTCAAAATGTACCCACAGAGATTCTTCATATGAAACACTCTTTCAAGTCAAAGAGACAAAATTCAATGTCATGATAGTGTGTGGCCACGTATTTTTGGTCTATACAGAGAATTGATGTTAATATGTAGAAGAAATCTTAAGAAATATTGTTTTTAAAAAGCAATCAACAAGAAAAGCTGATACTTGGGTGGAAGCACCCTCCTCAGGTAGTGTAAATTTAAGTTTCTTCAAATCATGATCCCCGTCATGATCATGGTAAAGTGGGTCACAATGAGGGTTCAAATTTTTACGTAGGAAGAAATAGAGATCTTTGAAATGTTTTTAAAGAAACAAATCGGCCAGAAAAGATGTAAGTGGAAACGTCCTCAAGTAGTAAAGATTAAAAATTGTTAAAATCATAATCGCCGGGGGGAATGATGGGGCCAGTATTATCATTTTCTATCATCCTTCAAAATTCATGACGTCATCATTGTTTCGATCTACGTAATACAATCTAATACATGAAAAATAATACATTAAAAATTTACTCCTAGACTGGAAAATATATCAAGCAATTTCTGAGAAATCTTTTGAACAAAAATGGGGAAATAATAATGATTTACACTACCATCTCTAGAAGATCTTCCGTTGTTAAATAAACAAGGTCAATTATAATAACATAATTAATTTGGAGTATATAATTCTGTTATACCAGAAACAATAAGAAACAATCAGATGTATGATTTAAGGTTGGCAATCCCATCAGTTTACCAGATGATCTTAAATGTATCTTCATATGAGCAGAAAAAAATATCTATGCTTCAGGGGAAGGAATTTCAACCATTTACAACATATTTGACCAATTAATAATTGTTAGAAAATGAAGCGGCTGGAAATAAATGCTGAGCATTTTCCAAAATGGATTTTATTAAATATATATTAATTCTAAAGTGAGATTAAAAGTCTCACAGCCTCTAAAGATGTAAGACAAATAATATCAAGTCTAGCTTAGCATTCTCATTACTTCAGTACTTTGATTTCAATAGAATGTATGAAACATATTTTTAATGCATTTGGCTGGGGAGGGGGTTTCTAAAGCTGTTATACCATTCAACACTTGTGTACCCAGAACTTACCGCTGCATTGAGTTATTTAAATTTTTAGGTCATTCTGGTCACTCAGGTAACCTATTGCAGTTGGTCTCCGTCCGTAGGTCGTCTGTCGTTTATCGTGCGTCGTCTGTCTTGCGTTAACAATCTTACATTTTAAACATCTTCTTAAAAACTACAAGTCATATTATTACCACTTTTGATTTGAAGCATTTCTAAGATGAGAGTGTCACAATGAATGAGTTCTCTGATCAGTAATAACAACACATTTTATATACAATAAAATACTCATATACAATATTCACAAATATACAAGTCATCAATTCACGACGCTAGAAGGTCCATCGACGTCGGCTCCCAACATCTCGTCTCCGCCAGTCACCACGATGATATACTAAGCTAGTGTCCACTGTGTAGTCCACCTCCTGCTCCAGGTCAAATCCCGTGTCATCCTCAAAGTCCGGAAACTCTTCTGTGTGCCCATCGTTGGCCGTCAGTCCTCATCAACACCTCCCATGCCAATGCATAGAGTCCATGCATTAAATGAGACTAAACCCTTGGAATCCAGTCTAGAGATTAAGTAAACAGGCATTTACCAAACTCTGTAGGTGGTCAGATCCGTGTGTGGAAATCGTGCGCTCTGCCCTAGAACTGCAAAACCCAAAACTTTTAAAGCCCTAAGAATGCGGGTAGAATGACCAAGGTTAAGTGTATTATGCTGACCAATGCCAAAACATGAGGCTCCATACGTGATAAAAACAATGTTTATCAAAACACTGGGGTTCAGTACGCGATAAATTCACAACAATTAAAACAAATTATAATACAGAAATTACTACCATTTGATTATGACATAGAGGAATATAAATTGTTATATTTATGACCATACCACCCCGGGGCCTCATTGGCAGGGCGAAATAAGCAAAAAAGGGTCAAATTTAAAGAAAAATCTTCTCTACTCCAATATCGTTTTTAGGACATCTGCAGGGTGGGCCTTAAACAAAAAACTACACAATAAAAGAATATGGGTTGACAAAATTCATGAAATTACTTGTTTTATTTGACCCTTTCAGTTTCGCAGTAAAAATCGTGTTTCCTGTTTATAGTCCATTTTCTAATATCTAGGTACTTGTAGTCAAATATAAAATCTAGATATATATTGATTTTACATTTTATCTTCATTCATTGGTTGATAAAATGAGTTCTAGAAATAAATATGACAATAGAAAATATACTTTTTTTCTGCTGTTGCAACAATTAACATGCTTAGTAGAGGTCCCTCCTAAGGATTAATTTTCCATCCGCGCCTGACCTAGTAATATCATCAACAGTGAAACAGTCTAAACTATTTTATGCAGAATGTTCCTTGAAAATGGCTCGTTATACTAAGTTTTTATACAAAACAGACACCCATTCTTTTTTCAAAAAGCATGGTATTGCACACCAAAAGCATCAAACATGGCTATGATTTTATCAAGCAACCCAATGTTTATATTTTCAACCACGTGTAGAGTGGTTGAACACGAACGATAACTCTGTTCTGAATATCATCTTTTAGTTTAAATAACCGCTAGATGATGAAATAAGACATATTCCTTAATAGATTTTCATGTTTTAACATAAATCAAAGTAGGATATGATATGAAAAACGACCAGTACTTACGTATTTCGAGAATATTATCCGAACACTTATACTTCCGCTCAAAATTTCACAGGAACTGAAGAAATCTCGGGGAAGTCTCGTAAACTTTCAGTCGAGCACCTCTGGATTTATTACATACTTAGCAACGATAAAGAAAACATTCCAAACACATTCAGAGGGGTGACTTTAGTGTCTAATAACATTTAAATCAAAACTGTATTTAACCATTTCAACGAAGTTGCCATTCAATATAGAATGGGTAGTCAACATAGATAAAATGTATATAAATCAATTTGAAAAACTGTAACAGGCAATGTCTCAAAAGTCCTGAAATTATTTGCAAGCAATGACTGATCCACGATTCATGATATTGCCAAAGCTGATGGGATATCGCTATCACGGGTGCATTTCATTTTGAAGCGTAATTTGAAAGTACAAAAGTACGAATCCATCGAGGCATCGTTAAGAAATTGCCCTAATCAGAATTTTGTATTAGAAGAAAAAGAATAACTAAGGGATATATGTATAAAATACCAACCTTACATATCTATTGTGCAGCTTGACACACACAGACAATCCATAAGTGTATATCATTACATGTCGTGCATATTTATTTTGAGTAAAACTATTTTTAGAGAGTATGCATTATTCTAGACGATGACTGATTTATGTGAACTTTTAATAAATGTGTAGTTACTTTTACTCATTTTCGATACACATGCCCTAATATTACACTTTCTTCCCTAGGTTTTGGAATTGACATGCCTATCTGTGTTCTTGGACAGTAACTCTAATCAGTTTGTCGCCTCCGAGAAAAAGTCGCTGGTTGTAAGTTCCATATGCAATGAAAAGGCAGAAGCAATTATATGATGTTATGCCTAGCTACAAGAATTATAGTGGTTTTTGTGTATGAGAATTAATATAACATAGATCCTGCGTTCGACAAATTTCACTTGTTCAAAAAGTTTTAACATGTGACTTAGTCATATAATTTTTACAGTAAATTAGGGACATTTGTCCACAACATAACTTTACTTGTAGTAAAATAGTCAGTTGTAGAATCAAAATAGACTTTATTGATTGACACTTTGAGACACCACATCCCCTCCCTTTAATTTGTTTATGAACGATTATTTTTCTTTAATGATAAATAGTTGTTAAAAAAAATTCGCTTAACCTATCAATCTATCTGAAGAATGTTTATCTTTCTTATATGACCTATTTTCCTCATTTTCAGGATTGCATGAAAGAAGATCTATTCGAAACATACGAAAAAGTCAACCACAATTTCTGTAAGTTCTCATTTCGATGATAAATTGACATGTTTAAGTGGGACTTTGGTCATATTGACACATCTTTTTTGAAAAATTAAATAAAATAGTTATAACAAAGAAAAACGACTCCTTTCACCCTATGCTGGTATTCATATATCCATAAGTTAAATCTTTTTTTCTCAAGCTTAATAAAAAACCCAGAAACTGTTTTTGAAAAATCATCTTTCGTATATATATATATATATATATATAGCTAGCTAAGCGTCTATTTGCAAAGATTCATTATTTTGCACATGCCTTTCAATATATCTTTCAATACTACGTTCACATGTTTGTAAACAATAATTCATAGTGATATGGCGAACTTCCCCAAGAGCGTATTTGAAACTGAACATGAACCCAGAACTGAACAACTATAGTTTGCCCCTTGTCCTTTTAAAAGTTGTTTTTAAAGAGCTTGGGCTGGGAATTTCCAAAGTTCAGGTAATTTTGTAATTTTTCTAATTAAGTCATTTTCTGTCCAGCTCAGAATGTATTTTTGTCTATAATTGATTGTGAATCTGAATAATTTTGTGTAAATTTTGGAATAAATTTATATTGGTTTTGATGATTCATATTTTGAAATTTAAGTTTATTTGTTTAAACAGATACATGTAATTGTCTAAAACACATTAAAATCATCAGACCTTAGATTTTGATTTTTTAAAGTGCCGTTTAACCTGCTATATCAAGTACCTGCTGGTATCAGATCAATAAAGAAAAACATAAAAAAAAATCTTTAAACACGTTTATTTATTGATTGCATCGTTAAATCAAGTTATGCGAATAAAATTGCTGAGATTTGTTTAAAAAGTTATGCAGTTGTATATATTTATTTATTTATTCATTTATTTCTATTTATATATTTATTTACTTTTAACATATTATTTCTTGTTAATCAGTACAATGGTATGCTCAAACTTCTTGAGTCGTGTGAGAGAATTTACCTGGAGAATTCATTAAAGGAATATTATTTTCCTTGCCTTTCTTACACAGTCTCTAAGGAATGGTATGTATTATTTGTTTGATAATAATATAAACTAGATACGATCTCGTTACGAGTAACGAGTGGGTCTTCCGTGAGATTTCTTTTTAGGTCACCTGAGTAAACTCAGGTGACCTATTGCTATCTGTTTTCGTCCGTCGGCGTGCGCTGTGCGTCGTGCGTCGTGCGTTAACAATTTACATTTTTAACTTCGTCTTAAAAACTACAACGCCAATTGTTTCCATTTTTGGTGTGAAGCATCTCTATGGTAAGAGGAATGTAAATTGTGAAATTGGTGGCTCTACCACCCCCAGGGTGCCACAGGTGGGGCCAAATATGCAAAAAAAGACAAATTTTCAAAAATCTTCTTCTCTACTCCCACACATGTGAGGAAATGATGAGTTATGAAGTCCATGAAGCCCTCTACTAAAATTGTGAAATTCATGGCCCCTGGGTCAGGGGTTGAGGCTCTAGAGTGGGGCCAATATGGCCATATAGTAAAAATGTATTAAATCTTAGAAAATCTTCTTCTCTTTTACCATTGATATTTGTTAAAAACTAAAAACATGGTTATGATTTCCATGAAGCCCTTTACCAAAATTGTGAAATTTATGGTCCCTGGGTCAGGGGTCAGACTCTAGGGTGGAGCCAATATGGCTATATAGTAAAAAATGTATTAAATATTAGAAAATCTTCTTCTCTTCTCCCATAGATATTTGTTAAAAACTAAATGCATGGTTATGATGTCCATGAAGCCCTCTACCAAAATTGTGAAATTTATGGTCCCTGGGTCAGGGGTTCAGGCTCAAGGGTGGGGCCAATATGGCTATATAGTAAAAATGTATTAAATCTTAGAAAATCTTCTTCTCTACTCCATATATATTTGTGAAAAACTAAATGCATGGATATGATGTACATGAAGTCTTCTACCTAAATTGTGAAATTCATGACGTCTCGGACAGGGGTTTAGGCCCTAGGGTTGGGCCAATATGGCCATATAGTAAAAATGTATTAAATCTTAGAAAATCTTCTTCTATACTCCCGTATATATATATGTGAAAAACTAAATGCATGGATATGATGTCCATGAAGTCTTCTACCTAAAGTTTGAAATTCATGACCCCTGGGACAGGGGTTTAGGCCCTAGGGTGGGGCCAATATAGCCATATAGTAAAAAATGTATTAAATTTTAAAAATCTTTACTCCCACACATGTGGGCAGAAAACTGAATGCATGGTTATGAACTCCTCTACCTAAATTGTGAAATTCATGACCCCTAAGTCAGGGTTCAGGACCTAGCATTTGGAGAGCATTTGGAAAGAGTTTAAAAAGGGGGGGGGGGTAAACAGTTAATGGAGTTATTTTCCCTTGCTTCTTCCTAATGGAGTTATCTTCCTTTGCTTGTTCATATTTAGTAATTAATCATTGAATATAATGTAATTATAAAGAAGTTGTATGATTAAAAGAGTTATGCAAGGATTTTTAATTATCATTTGAAACAAAAACAGTTTTTGAACTTTCAAAATAAACAAATAGACTTGTTAATAGTAAAGTAATAATTGGCTAACTAAAATCACTGATATAAAGATTAAATGATTTTGGTATAAATGCCAGATGGTGATTGTCAACGAAGGTTGAATATTCAAAAACTAGAACAGGAGAAGTGAGTAACTCATGATGGCTTTTAAAGCTGGGTTTTTTTTTCGTTTGTTTAAATGCAGACAGGGAGAGTTTCTGTCTGCCCCGGGGGATGGGGGATGGGAGGTTGTTTTAGATAAAACATGAATAAAAGCCACCTTGTTATAGCTTTTCTATGAAAACATATACACTTAAAACCTATCCTGAAAAATAATGAATATGGGAAAATTATTTTCTATCAGAGTCTTGCACCTTTTCAATATCAGGCCATGCACTCTTTTATGATCTTTTAAGTTTTTTGCTAA
>WFKH01011926.1:62248774-62260706 GCA_016163765.1 Magallana hongkongensis
AGATAAAACATGAATAAAAGCCACCTTGTTATAGCTTTTCTATGAAAACATATACACTTAAAACCTATCCTGAAAAATAATGAATATGGGAAAATTATTTTCTATCAGAGTCTTGCACCTTTTCAATATCAGGCCATGCACTCTTTTATGATCTTTTAAGTTTTTTGCTAACATTATAGGTTTAATAGTCCTTTTTGAAAGATTTCAGGCAGGGAGGTGGTCGTCATTACAAATTAAAAAATTTTCTATTCCAGAATAAAACTTAATTAAATGCCTATATGAGACTCCTTGACAAGTTTGTGTTAGGTTATGCTACTCAGGTGACCGTTAAGGCCTAAGCTAGGCTAAGGGAAGTAAACCTACTGAATTTAAAATCCACTGATATCACTGAAATTCCCAAACAATGATTGACATTGTCTGACATCTACTGAACATTAAATGTACCTTACTGTACTTTTCACTGACTTCCACTGTACCATACTGTACATTTCTACTGAACAGCACTGTACGCCACTGTACAATCCTACTGACTTCGACTGAACCCCATTGCACGTCACTGTACTGATGATGATGGTACTGGCCAGCACTTACCCAACTCTATGACACTGTACAGTTCGCCACTGTACGCTGAATTCGAAAAAAGAAATCTTTCTCAAAATCATCAGTATAATTTTTTTCTTCGATATTCATTTTTATTTTGATGTATATAGCATTAACATTTAGTGCATAGAGAAGAATGCAACAGTTCGTTAAATTGATTTATTATGTTTTATTATATACTAATTTTTATCGTTATTATTGAATGTTATGATCTCAAAGAAATGATATGTTTTTTAAGACAATTTCCCTAGCTAGAAGATGAAAATTCTGAATTTTACATGTTAAATCTGGTTTTTTAAAAAGTGCATGAAATTCATATAGTTTATATGTTAATTTTGTAAACTGCTGGTCATAAGCGTATTAAAATACAATTCCCTATCCAGCAAGGTTAATACATAATTATTTCTTAGTGTTGATGGCAAGCCCTTGTTTAAATGATTGGGCTGTTTAAGTTCTCTATCTCGTGAGCTGTGCTTTAGCCACTGAAAAAAAAACCACAGTCAATTAACACAGAATTAACGTAGTCCAATTATGACCGCACGCTTGATTACAAGGGTACATTTTGTAGATAGCATGCGAGTTTCTAACTCACATGTTGATTTCTTTTGATTAAAATGTTTAATAATACATTGTAAAAATAACGGATTTTAATTTTACATAATAAAACTAACAGCAGTATACATTATGAATTTTGAACATAATCAGTGACATATTAAGCGGCGTAATTAATTTCAGCAAAAAATAAAAAAATCGAAATCAAGGAAGGTTGTAATAGGCGTAGCTGTTTTCTTAAAATATCGTTAATATAATATGAGAGAGAGAGATAGAGAGAGAGAGAGAGTACATGTTTAACACTTTTGACTATATTGTAGTGGTGTCATTTTTAGTCGTAGAAAGGTATACAATCAAACCTATGTTGAAACTGGCGGTTGTGATGCTGTACGGGGATTTATCGTGCTTTTACCTTTCTGACTCGGGAACTCATATTTTAGTACTAGAGAATCCAAGAGAGAGAGAGAGAGAGAGAGAGAGAGAGAGAGAGAGAGAGAGAGAATTAATCAGAAACCGATAATCGATCCGGTAAAGAAATTGATTATCTTTTTATCTGCTTCTTTAATATATCGATTATTTGTCGGCAAAAAGTTTATCTTTGCCGACTAACAATGTGTGATAAAACATTCTGCTAAGTCGGCAAATAAAATAACATGCATCTTACTATTGCAGTATGGTTGATTATCCCCTTTTTCCTGAATCCACTCGATACCTTAGTGGTACGTCTAAACGATCAGTGTTAAGCAATCGGTTAATAAAAAAAGAAATAATGAATTTTAAACTTGATGCATAATCACGAAACAGATACATGTATGATAAGTCCCGCTTGTGGGCAAACATTACATATATGTAGTCCTTTGTAAATAATTATAAACTTCAGACAGATTTTAAATTATTATAATCCCCATCCACCCTGTCGTAATGATTTTTTATCAACAGTGAAAATTTAGACTTTTCGCTTTAACAGTGAATCTCCCAGATTGGTGTTTAATTAAGAAATAAACAGCAATTTAAACAGTTCACCGAGATATGAAGTTGGTTGGTCACGTGATCAAATCCTGTGAAGCCCGAAGGGCTTCTCGGTAGATTTGATCACGTAGCAACCAACTTCGAATTCATATCCCGGTGAACTTTTTAACATTGCTGTATATTACTTATATTTACGTTTGAAAAAGACAAATCGCTCAGAACTGTTAAAATTACCGAGATTTCATGTTTAGAATAATCCAAGCGACAAGCGATAAGCGCTTACTATGATCATTGTGACGTCACGAAAAAGTTCATACAGAATTGAACGTTTTTGCTATTCTATAGGTTCATATAAGGAAACATATTTGCAAATGTAAATATATCTGTTTATTCCTAGGCTCAAACACACATACTCAGGTGGTCAGTTTTTACACATTTTTGCAGTCAGCCGGTCGTGTGTATAGTTCTGTGTGTATACTTCGGAGCTTTTTTTTTAATCCAGGACAGACAAAAGATTTTTATCTGTAGACATACACAAAGAAGGAGGAAGTACACCGTAAATAAAAAAAGATTAACTTTTAAGCGTTGACTTCCAATCAGTAAGAAGACAATCATTAAACAACGTATTTCACGACAATGCTATAATGCTATAGAGAATGAGAAACTAACTAGAAATAAATACTTAATTTTTAGACGCCAAATGTACATTTAGCCACTAGCCACATTACTGCATGTTACCATGTTACCTATAGTAGTTCTTATTCAAATACAAAACTATTAGTACGTTAGAGAGAGAGAGAGAGAGAGAGAGAGAGAGAGAGACAGTTTTTTTTAGTGTTTTATAGTGTTCAGGAAATCAATATATAAACAACATCTGTCAATAAGCACATGTATACATGCATGCATGTATCTGTATATGTGAATTAATACTGAACAATCATGTACAATATTTGAAACGGTGGCGCATTGCTAAATGTTTTGTGCATACAGTCATTGAGATGGCGGCATTTCTTTGATGCCGGCAAAGCAACCCAGCAAGCTCTAATGCGGTCGTACAGCAGGGGTGCTTTGACGGCATGTCTTTGATGCTGGCGATGCGACGAGCGTCTGAATTTAGCGAGCTGCTGATCGAAACAAGACTGTCACAAAGCGGGAAAATTATGGTATTTTGAAACGAGCTCTATATTTGTACAAAAAAAAACTGCTATTATTTTGACGTAGGATAGAAATAAAATGGGAAACATTAAAATCAATCATTTTAAAGATAAAATCGTTTAACAAAACACAATTAAGAAAGAAAAAACATTCGGCAGTCGGGGACTGAACCCGGGTCGCCTGGACACAAGTCCTCCACTCTAACGAATGAGCTACGTGGACACTCGGTTCAGAACTTTGGAGCCCAAAATCTCGAAAAAGCGTGTATCGATTTTAAAACAAATTTCATATTCTGAAGTACTGGAAGCGTCTCTATCAAATACTAAAAAAAAATTAAAAACAAAAAAGTTTTTAAAAAAGGGCTGTTATTTGTTTCCTTCCGATGACGAACGGAAGTGACAGCGGACGTTCGGATATGCAAGGGACACTGAGGCTGATGACTTTCTACCATCCCTGAAAACTGTAAAGTTCCATTTTTCATAATTTTTTAGAAAAATAAGGCGCACGCAAAAACATAAAATCTTTAATTTCTCGGGATCGGAAGTGACAATCAAAAAAATGATCAACAATTTTCTTACAAATTTTGTCTTAAGTAAGCTCTGAAAGTTTCATGAAAATCGGCTGAAGCGTTTTTGACCAAACGTAACAGATAAAAAAACCAAAAAAAACTAGAAACTCGTTGCCAGCAACGAAGGGTCTTCCGTTTGATTATCTGTATACATATTAAAAAGGCAATCACTACTTAAAATAACACTGAAAACATGTAAAAACAAAAACGTTGAAAAACAACCGCATTTTTTTTATTTGGGAAAACGATATTTTGAAACGAGCTCATTTTTGTGCTGCACAAAAAGCTATTGTTGAAATTTCTGATAAAATTAAAACCGGATATATAAAAAAACATCATTTCAAAGATAAAATCGTAAATCAGAACACAATTAAGAAAGAGAAAAACATTCGGCACTCGAGGACTGAACCCGGGTAGCCTAAGCACCAGTCCATAACTCTAACGACTTAGCTACGCGGACTCTCGCTTCAGGAATTTGGAGCCTAATATCTCGAGAATGCGTGGATCGATTTCAAAACAAACTTCATATTCTGAAGTTATTAAAGCGTCTGTTCGAAAAATAACATAAAAATGTTCAAAACAAAAAAGTTGAAAAATTAATGTTTTTTGTTTCCTTCCGGTGACGACCGGAAGTGAAGGCAGACGTTCGGATATGCAAGATACACTGCGGCTGAAGACTCTCTACCACCCTGAAAACTTGAAAGTTCCATCTTTCCTAATTTTTTTAGAAAAAAAAAGGCACAAGCAAAAACATAAAATCTTTAATATCTCGGGACCGGAAGTGACGATAAAAAAAATGATCAACAATTGTCTTAGAAAAGTTCTGAAAGTTTCATGAAAATCGGCTGAAGCGTTTTTGAGAAAACGTGACAGATAAAAAAAATAATAATAATAATTAGACGCGATCGCGATCTCGTCACGAGCAACGAGAGGTTTTCCGTTTGAATGTACCATAAAAAAAGACAATAGGGATAATTGCTCTTTCCTACAATTTCTTAACACTCTCTAACATTGAGCAAAACCAATACCGGATATCTAAAATGCTATGTAAAAGTCAAACCAATATTGTAAAATCCGTATTGTGACGTATAACGAGACTCGGACTACTCAATGTATACGTCAGGTGCTTGCTAGAATCAATCGGCCGGTCACTTCGCCGGCATCAAAGGCATGCCGCCGCTACAACAATGCATCAGGTTCCAACGGTGCAACTGCATTACAAATAGTTAAAATAGTTTACCGCGGGTCGAAAAACAACTATTTTCCTTATTTATACTAATATTTAAAATTGTTCTTATGTTTGGAATGACTTTATTCAATAGTATGTTGAGAGAGAGAGAGAGAGAAAGAGAGAGAGAGAGAGAGAGAGAGAGAACTCTTAGCTAGACTAAGCGAATTTTTTGCTTATTGGAATACACTTTATATTTAGTATCGACATCTTTCTGGGTTGACCCCTGAATCCAATCTAGATTAGAGAATTGCGCACAAGCAAGGCTACATCAACGAATTGTTTAGATCCGTGTTTACTCTGATCGTGTTTTGTGTTTTTTACTTTGGACTTTAGAGTTTGAACACTCTTCGTTATCACATGTCATCGTAGAGGGGGAGTTCAGATATTCACCGCACATTACTTGACAAAGAGGGAGAGAGAGAGAGAGCTCTAATGCGGTCGTATTGCAGGGGTGCTTCGGCGGCATGACTTTGATGCCGGCGATGCTACGAGCGTCAGAATTTAGATAGCTGATGACAGAATCAAGATTGTTATAAAGCAAGAAATTAAGGGTATTTTGAAACGAGCTCT
Organism: Magallana hongkongensis; assembly: GCA_016163765.1. NCBI lineage: Eukaryota > Metazoa > Mollusca > Bivalvia > Ostreida > Ostreidae > Magallana > Magallana hongkongensis. The sequence goes on from WFKH01011926.1 coordinate 62,254,420, forward strand.
ATATTTGTACTAAAAAAAGCCGCTATTATTTTGATTCATGATAAAATAAAAACAAAAAAAAAAATTAAAATCCATTATTTTAAAGATAAAATCGTTCAAGAAAACACAATAAAGAAAGAAAAAGCATTCGGCACTAGGGGACTGAACCGGGGTCGCCTGAGCACAAGTCCACCACTCTTACGACTGAGCTACGCGGACTCAGGAATTTGGAGCCCAAAATCTCGAGAATGCGTGGATCAAATTTTTAAACTTTTTTTTATTTGTTTTTTACTATTTTAATTTCATATTCTGAAGTTATTAAAGCGTTTCTATCGAATAGTAACATTAAAAAAATTCAAAACAAAAAAGTTGAAAAATGACTGTTTTTTGTTTCCTTCCGATGACGACCGGAAGTGACGGCGGACGTTCGGATATGCGAAGAGCACTGCAACAGGACACTTTCTACCATCCCTGAAAATTTGAAAGTTCTATCAAATACTTTTGGAAAAAAATCGTGATCAAACAAAAACATAAAACCTTTAATATTTCGGGACCGGAAGTGACGACCAAAAAAATCTCGGCTAATTCTTTTTACAAATTTTGTTATAAATAGGATCTAAAAATTTTATAAAAATCGGCTGAAGCATTTTTGAGAAAATGTTGGAGAACAAAAAAATTATTAATAATAATAATAATAATAATAATAGAGGTAAAGAAACAGAGCAATAGCAATAAGGTCTTCCGTCGGAAGACCTTAATAACTAGACTCTTGTTGCTATAGCAACAAAAAGGTCTTCCGTTCTTCATGTATTAATCTGGTTAAAAAAATTGCATTCCTCTTGTAAAAAGAAAAAAAATTGATATAATATATACTGTGAAGGAATTTCCCAGTAATTATTTCTATGTAAAACAAAACAAAAAGACAAAAATTCAATTTTTGAGTACTTCCTGTGACGACTGGAAGTTACGCCGGATAAAACAAAATAGTGGAAAAACATGTATAAAGATAGGTCTATCATCCCACAATGTTAAATTGTTCAAGTCTCTACCATTTTTGAGATATCTTGGAGACAAGGTTTTTTGTTATGGGACAGGAAAAGAACAAACGGAAGTACTTAATGAAAATAAAAGCTGTTTTCTTGGATATTTTCCTATCATACATTATTATCTATCAAACTAGCTTAAACTGTCAAAGACAAGCAGTTAAACTTATAAACAGCTTGATTTGTTTGAACCCTTCCGGGGGTGTGGACCGGAAGTGACGGTCGACAAAATAAAACCCGTTAAACACATCTTCAGTCAAATGTCTATCATTCAAGTAAGTTTTATGTCTTGGACACTTAACAGTTTCTGAGATCTCGCTGGTACAAAATTTGTTTTAAAAAGCTACCTGAAATAATTGAGGTATTTCACAGGAAGTAGAATTTTTTGTTTATTTAACAATGTGTGGATGATCTATTGGATTTCTAATACTCAAATTTTACTTCCATTGTAAATAACAGGAAAAAAATTAAAAATCAAATTTTGGAGTACTTCCTGTGACGACCGGAAGTTATGCCGGATAAAACAAAATAGTGTAAAAACATGTACATACATAGGTCTATCTTCCCACAATGTCTAGTTGTTCAAGTCTCTACCATTTTTGAGATATCTTGGAGACAAGGTTTTTTGTTATGGGACAGGAAACGAACAAACGGAAGTGCTCAATGAAAATAAAAATTGGCCTTTCTGGGATATTTTCCTATCGTACATTATTATCTAATTTTACAAAAAGTTTACAAACTTACTTAAACTGTCAAAGACAAATAGTTAAACTGATTAACAGCTTGATTTCTTTGAATCCTTCCGGGGGTGTGGACCGGAAGTGACGGTCGACAAAATAAAACCCGTTAAACACATCTTCTGACAAATGTCTATCATTCAAGGAAGTTTCGTGTCTTGGTCACTTACAGTTTCTGAGATCTCGCTGGTACAAAAATTGTTTTAAAAAAGCTACCTGAGATAATTGAGATATCTCACCGGAAGTAGAATGTTTTCATTTATTTAACATCGCATAGATGTCATTTGTGAAGATTTATGCTTACATATTCATTTTATGTAAAATAAATTAAATACGTAAATAACATAATTTTTGAAGTTCTTCCGGTGACGACCGGAAGATACGACGACCAAAACAAATTAGTTTAAACACATTTACAACTATAGGTCTATCATCCCACAAAGTTTGGATTTTCAAGTCTTTCGTTTGTGAGATCTCGAGGTGACAAGCTTTTCGTCGCGGGACAGGAAACGGACGACAGGAAATGAATTTTGGAAAAATGAAGAGCACGCCTCGAGATATTATCATTCTCTATCATCCCTGAAAATTTCAAGAAAATCTATCCAGCCGTTTCTATGAAATCTGGTGGACAATAAAAGGAAAAAAAATAAGAAACATTACAATCACTATAAGGTCTTTCGTTGGAAACAGAAAACCTTAATAATAATATTAATAGGGGAAAAGAAACAAAGCAATAACAATAAGGTCTTCCGTTGAAACGGAAGACCTTAATAACTGGACGCGATCTCATTGCGAGCAACGAGAGGTCTTCCGTTTGAATAAACCTTACGCTATCGGGAAACTTGTTCTTTTCTATCATTTCTCAACACTTCCTCAAATTCCATTTAACCCTCTCTAAGGATTTCAATAGACATATACATGTATTTATGCTAGAAAAAGGCGCTATTATTTTGACTTTTGATAAAATTAAAACGAAAGTTTTATTCATTAGATACAGAAAACATTCAGCACTTAGGGATTGAACATGGGTCGCCTTGGTACAAGTTCACCTCTCTAAACATTACGCCATTGGAACTCTCGCTTCAGGCAGTTGGAGCCCAAATCTCGAGAAAAAAAGGAATTACATACTCTGCATTCATTAAAACGTCTCTATCGAAAAAAAAAAAAAAAAAAAATATTTAAAAACAGAAAAGTTGAAAAAATGATATTTTTTGTTTCTCTCCGGTGACGACCGGAAGTTACGGCGAACGTTTATATATGCAAAAGGCACTGTGACAATATACTCTCTTTAATCGCTGAAAATTTGATATCTCTTTGATGCCTTTTAAGAAAAATCTTGTATAACAAAAACATGAAATCTGATAATCTCGGGACCGGAAGTGAGGGCCAGAAAAGGATCTAAAATTTTCTTGCAAATTTTGTCTTGAGTAAGATCTAAGAGTTTCTTCAAAATCGACTGAGGCCATTTTGAGAAAACGTGTCAGAAAAAAAAATAACTAGACCCAATCGGCCGGAGAGAGAGAGAGAGAGAGAGAGAGAGAGAGAGAGCTAAGCTAGGTTAAGCAAAGTTAAACTACTTAGTTCAAAATCCATTGATATTCCCAAAAATTGACTGACATGTTCTGGCATCTACTGTACATTAACTGTACCTTTCACTGACTTCCACTGTACCTAACTTTATACATATCTATTGACCACCATTGTACCCCACCGTACGCCACTGTACAGTCCGACCGAAGCAAGGTACCTAACTGTATGGCACTGTACAGGGCACTGACAAGCACAGTGTCCCACTGTTCGCCACTGTACCATTAATTTGAAAAACAAAATCTTTCTCAGTATCTTTAGTATGTTTTTTTTCTTCGAAATTCATTTTTATTTTGATGTATATAGCATTAAGTACATAGAGATGAATGCAACAGGTCGTTAAATATATTTAATTTGTTTTGTTATTTAGTAATACTTATATTTATCGTTTTTAAAATATTACGATCACAAAATAATGATATATTCTTTAAGACATTTGTTGAATCTGATTTTTAAAAAAGGGATTGAATTTCATATATTTGATATGTTAATTTTGTAAACTGGCGGTCATAAGCATAATTATGAGAATAGACCTCCCTAACCAGCAAGGGTACATAATAAAGACCGCGGAACATTAACTGGTAGGGTTGGAAATATACAGCTTACGTCATTTTTACCTGTTACAGTCAAAACATTTGAAATGGGCGGGAACAAATTGACGTGGACGTCTGAGAAAACATTGAACTGAAACTGTAGTTAGAAGAAGTGTATTATCAATTCACCTAAGCATTTCTTACTTATATAACTTAATAGAAAAACATTTTATTTCATCAATTATTGTAAGTATATAATCAGCAAATTGAAAAAATCTCAATCCGAGAGAGATTATACGCAGGGCAAAGCATTGTCCGGTGACTCGTCATAAGTCTGAAATCAAGTGGGGGCATTGTTGAAACGGGGTCTATTCCCAGAGGCAAATAATAAATTCAAATTCCGATGAAATAAACTAATATTATACGCAGATAAAATTTTTCGCCAAGTTAATGTATACGGATATGCGCGTTCATTGTTTATCTCGCTATACAATAAATATATCAAAAATATATCAATTATATCGACATTGTTGAAGATTTCTGAGGTACGTAAATATCGTAGAAAAGTTTACAATCAAATCTGTGTTGGAACTGGCGGTTGTGATGCTGTTAGGGGATTTATCGTACTTTTACTTTCTGACTCGGGGCCTCAAATTTTAGCACTAGAGAGTCCATAAGAGAGAGAGAGAGAGAGAGAGAGAGAGAGAGAGAGATATTAATCAGAAATCGATTTGGTAAAGAAATTTGATTATCTTTTTATCTGCTTCCTTAATATATCGATTTTTTCTTCTTTTTGTATCAAGTTTATCTTTGCCAAAAAATACTGTGTGATAAAACATTCTGCTAAGTCGGCATATAAAAGAACATACATCTTACAAATGTAGTATGGTTAATTATCCCCCCCCCTTTTCCTGAATCCACTCGATACCCAAATGGTATGTTTGAACGACCAGTGTTAAGCAATCGGTTAATAAAATAGGAAATTTATGAATTTTGACCTCAATGCTTAATCACTTAACAGATATAATAAATTTCGCTTTACGACGATATTATATGTATGTAGACCTTTGTAAATAATTATAAACTTAAGACAGATTTGAAATGATTATAATCCTGATGCACCCTGCCGTAATGATTTTTTTTATTAAAAGAGAAAATTCAGACTTTTTGTTTTAACAGTGTATTTCCCCGATCGGTGTTTACATCTGTTTATTCCTAGGCTCAAACAGACATACACATGTGGTCAGTTTTCACACATTGTCGCAGTCAGCCGGTCGTTTGTGTAGTTCCGTGTGTAAACTTCGGAAGTTTTTCTTAATCCCAGACAGACAACAGATTTGTATCTGTATATAGACATACACAAAGAAAGAAAAAGTACACCGTCTATAATAATCAAAGTACTGAGAGTACTGATAGGCAGAAGCATGATTGTTATTAAAATAACCAAACAAAATTAAGGTACACAGGGGATTTCGCCACATATAATTATCATATCAAAATGATATGATTCTGATATAATTGCGCTGATATGAGATGATAAAAAAAGGGCATCATATCAGAATCATATCATAGACATCATATGAGAATCATATAATCCTGATATGAGAATTATATAATAAGGACATCATATCAAAATTATATGGTCGCTTATATAATAATCATATAATTCTTATATGATAATCATGTAATTTTGACATCATATGAGAATCATATGAATATAATATGTGTGCAAACTATGGTTTTGCAGCGCAAAATATGCCCCATAATTGACATATGTTAAACCTTAGTAGTAGATAAAATACATAGAATGTATACTATCCACATGTTTAACATGCAAATACATGTAAACCTCTTAATGTTTTCAGTCTTTAAAATCATTTGTTGATACTCCTCAACTTGCTGTTCTAACTTCCTGTACTTGTTATCCAATTTTTGCATCAATAGATCTTGAGAAATTTTATTCGTTTTGCTTTCCAAGCCACTTGAGTTTATCTAAAATTATAGCTAGAGAAAAAAACACAACATTTCTCAGAATTAAAATAAATTTAATTCCTGCAAATGATAACATATAGATATGTTTATTCTTCTTGTTATTTGGTGCTTCATTAGTTTTCTGAAAAAGAAACACATTTTGACACTTAGAAATTAAGATATCAGTTTTTATGATTTGTAAATTAGCACAATGCTATAGTACATATGTAGCTTCTATATGCGACGGTATGTAACTGTTATTCACCAGATTTGGTGACAATTTGTTGGAAATAAAACATGAATTTCCCATCCTCTTACACATTTATCTCCCATGTAATAATATTTGCTAAATCATTACATATGCAAACATGGAGAGAGAGAGAGAGAGAGAGAGATACCCTATATAAAATGTCCTACATCAGTATCAATTTGACAAA
>WFKH01011926.1:62273857-62300180 GCA_016163765.1 Magallana hongkongensis
TATTTTGGTTTAGTTATAAAAGTTATCTTTATTCTGTAAATTACAATGCTGAATTCCATCTTATTAAAAAGATTTTTTAAAAAAATTATTGTCTTTTTTCATGACAAGAAAGTAATGCTTTTTCATAAATATTGATGAAGGTAAAGCGAGACCGACCTAATTGTGCATGCCCGCGGGAAATCAGTTGGTCGTTATTGTTTTCTAAATTTTATATCCGTGCTTAACAGTTTTTGATTTGAAATATAATCATGTATTGTAGGCGTAATACTTCTGTCATTCACGACACTCTTTCTTTTGCATGTTTTAAGTAGAATAATACTCGCAGGAACTTAAAATAGACCTTAGGGAAGTATGCACATGTATACATAAACGTCCCTGACTGCTCGCACGCTTGTGGGTTTTTTTTTCTTTTGTACGTATACGTATATACATATAAATATATATATATATATATAATATTATATTGTGAATATTTTCTATGTAAAATTACAATGAATAAACACGCTATTCTATCTAACCATGAAATAGTTTCCGTGCTATCTGCCCATTGTGAATAGTCACTTAAAACTATTCACAGGCGGCATTCGATTTCCCTCCGTTTTAAACTCGGAACACCTCTGACGTAATCCGATCACTATATTTAATTCAAAGTCCGATAACTCTAATTTGTTTATCATCAAGAAATTCTGCATAACTGACAAATAAAGTTTTCTTCGGTATAATAAAATACCTATTTACTGACTGCTTCGCCTCGTGAGATAGTTGCTGTCTGGGGGGACAATAAACTTGCTGTCGTCCTCATAGCCAGTAAATAGGAATATATTAATATATCATTATTTATATATCATTTTTATCTTGAAAAAATATTTGAATTATGGAGGTGCTGACCTTCCACCCATTGATGTAAAATATTCTAAAATTATCCGTCAATACCAGGTGATAAATTGGTATTTAAAATGAGACATGACTTTCTTGCCAGGAAAATAAATATTTTTAATTATTCAAAAATGTGTATCTTTGTAGCCTGATTAAATTAAGCATTGTAATTTGCAGCATAAAGGTATTTTATAAGTATACAAGAACATGTATTTACCCTATCATTCAAAATTGATGCAAGTTATATCGTGTATAGTTTTAAAACTGAAAATTTTCCTGTATCTTTTGCAGAGCTCTTTGCTAAAAGGAAAAAAACAGCCCTCTTAATAGAACTTGCATTCACATAGAAACTTACATTCTTCTAGTTGGCCCTCCACCCGATTTTAGCTCACCTGAGCTGAAAGCTCAAGTGAGCTTTTCTGATCACAGTTTGTCCGTCGTCCGTCTGTCCGTCCGTCTTTCTGTCCGTCTGTCCGTCTGTCCGTCCGTCCGTCTGTAAACTTTTCACATTTTGAACTTCTTCTCTAAAACCACTTGGCCAATTTCAACCAAATTTGGCACAAAGCATCCCTAGGGAAAGGTGCTTATACATTGCAAAAATGAAAGGCCAGTTTTTATTCAAAGCGGAGAAAACCTCGAAACTGCAAAAAAGGGGGGGTGCATTTTTAAAAATCTTCTTCTTAAGAACTACTGAGTCAAATTCAACGTTGTTTAGCATAAATCATCCTTATGGAAAAGAAAATATAAATTGCAAAAATTAAGGGCTAATATTGTTATAAATTTGAGTTATTACGAAAATAATAATAAAGGAAAGGGGTGGTTCAATCAGTTTTTAACTTCGGGTTCGGTATTCCATATCTCGAAAACAAGGTTCTTTGTTTAAAGCAGCCATGTTGGACGTATGATAAACGGGTCGATCTGACAAAGATGAATTTGTTTGTTGTGCAACAGTTCGCATGCGAAGGGAATCTTTGAACATGCAAGATACATTGGTGCCAATTTTGTTAAGTAAATTGAGGTTAACTATTTCAATGTGTTGAGAGTTTTCACTTTTGACGGTAGTGTTTGCTTGTTTTGATTTTCGTTTCATTTTAATTAATTATGCTTTGTAACCTGGGGAACTATCGCCTGTATTTTGTAATTTTTACGTATCAAATCAAACACAGACTTCGGTAAATGAGACAGTTGACTGTTTACCTGCGCAAAATAAGCAAAATCTGATGCATTAACAACATACTAAAATACAATTCAATTCTATTGGTAATTGGGTACGATCTTTGCGTAATGGTTAATTAATGCAATGTGTTTTGTTAAGATGCTCAGCATTTTCTCTAGTCTATTCAGTTTGAACAGAGTAAAATATCGCTGACGGAAATATGTAGGTATATATAAGATTCATTTTGAAAAATAAATTGTGCTCTTTCTTTGTTTTAGTGCATGTTTCTTCTGTTTTAATTGTTTACAATTTTCTATTTACTTACCATATTTGAGTGTCAAGCTTCGATTTATAAGCAAAATACAGAGCTTTGCTCACAATTCTATGTTTGCACACAGAGCTGAGGCCATGCTTTTGGGGTTTTTTTTACATTTTAAATGCTGAATAGGAAATACCAAGTTTAAAAATCTTAAGTTGAATGAAATAAACTCTTGTGAACAAAAAAATGACCCAAAATAGAAGAATTGTGAGCTCTGTATCTTGCTTATAATTCTATGATTGACGCTGAAATTTTGGTTGATCATTAGAAATGTCTCGCTAAACGTTAAATACTTGTACAGAAAAATTAAAAGGATGATATGCTTTAACTACTTTCTGGGGCCCCTCCTTATACGATGAATTATATGAAATCTACACCAATTTAGATAGTTTTTTAGACACGAGTAAATAAAAACGACGTCTTTAAAACAGTTTCCATGGTTTTGGCACATTACTGTTACGGGGATAAATGCATTATCGCTATTTTTTAAAAAAATATTGCAGCGGAAAATCATCTTAGTTCGTAGCCATTTGTTTTTTAATAAAGATGAAAATAATGGGTGGGCCTTAGTAAAATAGAGTGATATGCCTGTCAATACATTGATTATAATAGCTCTTTAAAATATCACGTGACATCTTTTTTGTATTCGAGTGTATTCATCGATCAAGGGAGTAAGGTTATAAAACGTCACACGAGTTCACGCCAGGTAAACGACAATCGTTTATAATGGGGAAGACCAATTAAATTTTTGAATGTTTTTGATTTAAGCGCATTGAGGTACAATTTTCTTCTTTCACATATAGGAATTGTTTTAATAAAATACAATAACTAGTAAGTGGTTGAAGAAGAAAATGTACCTATATGTTCATATATTTTGATCGCTTTATAAAGTGTGTGGGTGGGGGGGGGCAGAACTAAAATAAAGGGAATTGGAAGTGTACCCCTACCAAAAATTTAGTTTTATATCTTGCATAGAATCTTCTTATTTTCGGTTAAAATGGTATTTCATAAAGGTACAATGTCAAAGATTAAGTGTATGCAAAAATAAGTGTAAAATTCGGATACTTTACGGTATTTATTTTTTGTTATTCTTCCGAGGGGCCATATGGCACAATATCCTAAAGCCATTGTTGCTCAGGTGAGCGATGTGGCCCCATGGGCCTCTTGTTAAATTCCTATTTTGTATGCAATACAACTCGCACAATAAATATGTATAAATTATTACTTTTGTTACTAAATTTTGTCCCAGGATATTTATGTAGCTCATTTGGGCGATTTTTAATAAAAAGTACACATACATATGAAAGAAGTACAGTTGACGTTGATGAAAGGGAAACTATCCAAGATATCTTTATTGACACATGATCATATTTCAGTATATTTACAGGAACGGAAACGGGTTTCTTACAGAGATTTATAATTATTTTTTTTTAACGTTTGCATGCAGAATCCCCACAGAATTGTTATTTTAGCCATGTGATGAAACATTACAAGGGGCATTTTAAAAGATAAATCTTGGAAATTTTTTATACTATTGAATGAATATTCTTTGAACCCTGAGGTATTTTTAGATATTGAATAATTTATGAAAATATCTCGAGACAAAAAATAAACTTATTTCTTTACTACTTGTTCCTGCTATCTTTTTTAACTGTTAACCTTTTTATTTTGAAATTTTTCCCAATAAAGACACAATGCCACTTTCAACTAAATTTGGTGAAAATCATTACAAAAAGACAGCTTACATGTTAGTTCAGATGAAATGTTTAGGATGAAAACTAGATAATAAATGAAATGCAATGGGATATAAAAAATTGTACGTTCGAACCATTGACGCAATTAAAAAACAAATGAGGATATTAATGATATTGCACAACTTCCATTATATATATTAACAACATTAAGACCAAATATAGATATCATTTGCATATGTAAATCATTCCATTAATATTTCAAACATGAAAAATAGAACGAAATTTGATTTGTTGTATTACTTGCATAATATATGATGAATTTTGTAAATAAAACTGGAAAGGATACCACTGCTCCGATATAATTACCCAATATAGGGGACCCATTCGGAGTTCTATGTGACCATAGGTCCCCGAAGACTTCACGAATCACCGCGTTCTAAGGCGTTCTAAGGCGGTTAGTAATGCTTGCTCTTCTCGCCCGTCTTCTGAGGGCTATTTGGTATGTATAACAAAAGCCCCTGGTGTAGGCAGTTCTTTTTGCATTGCACATTGAGTAACTATGTGTCGTAATGTTTCCTTGTAATCGCCGAACCGTACGACATAACTAGTTTCTCTCTCTCTCTCTCTCTCTCTCTCTCTCTCTCTCTCTCTCTCTCTCTCTCTCTCAAGCTTGAGACTTAATAACAGACATTAATTTTTTAGATCACCTGACTTAAAGGCTCAAGTGATCTTTTCTGATCACAATTTGTCCGTTGTCTTTCGTTGTCGTCGTTGTCGTTGTCGTTGACGTCGTCGTCGTTGTCGTCGTCGTCGTTGTAAACTTTTCACATTTTCATCTTCTTCTCCAGAACCACTGGGCAGATTTCAACCAAACTTGGCACAAAGCATAACTGGGTGAAGGGGATTCAAGTTTGTTCAAATGAAGGGTCACGCCCTTTTTAAAGGGGAGATAATTTAGAATTATTAAAAAATTGTAGGTATTTTTCAAAAATCTTCTTCTCAAAAACTATTAGGCCAGAAAAGCTGTAACTTGTATGGAAGCATCCTCAGGTAGTGTAGATTCAAGTTTGTTTCAATCATAGTCCCCGGGGGTAGGGTGGGGCCACAATGGGGGGATGAATTTTTACATAGGAACATATAGAGAAAATCTTTAAAAATCTTCTTCTCAAAAACTATTAGGCCAGAAAAGCTCAAATTGGAGTGGAAGCATTCTAAGATAGTGAAGATTCAAGTTTGTTTCAATCATGCTCCCCGGGGTAAGGATGGGGTCCCAATGGGGGGGGGATGAATTTTTACATAGGAATATATAGAGAGAATCTTAAAAAATCTTCTTCTCAAAAACTATTAGGCCAGGAAAGCTGTAACTTGTATGGATGCATCCTAAGGTAGTGTAGATTCAAGTTTGTTCAAATCATGGTCACCGGAAGTAGGGTGGGGCCACAATGGGGGGTGAATTTTTACATAGGAATATATAGAGAAAATCTTTTTAAAAAAATCTTCTCAAAAATGCTCCAATTTGAGTGGAAGCATCCTGAGATAGTGAGATTCAGGTTTGTTTAAATCATGGTCCCCTGGGATAGGGTGGGGCCACAATGGGGGCCACAAAGGGGGGGTATATAGGAATAGAGAAAAATCTTCTTACAGATACAACAAAAGGGGCTTGGTATTTACCATAAAAATATGTGGATAAAATCGGCAGATATTTTAAATATTTTTAGCAAGATCTACCGTACTTAGTTGTCAAGATATTTTGATATTGTTACTGTTATGATACTTTGATCAGAGTTAAGGCTATTGTTGCTCATGTGAGCGATGTGGCCCCTGGGCCTCTTGTTTATATACAGCTTCACATAGACTGAAGAATAAGCTCCATTTATTGCTGATTATCTACGTAATTATGATATTTTTTTTTAATCTTCATATTTATGCCCCCCCCCCCTTTCGAAGAAGGGAGGGCATATTGCTTTGCTGCTGTCTGTCGGTCTGTCCACCAACAGTTTCCGTTCATTTTCGTGGCAGAGGATGCACATATTGAAATGAAATTATGTATACAGGATTATCATTATTATATCTAGATCAACTTTTATTTTGGGTACGATCGAGTAATTTTCGACAGAGTTATGCCCCTTGAACGTAGAAAAATTCTAATTATTTGCAGTTTCCGTTCATTTTCTTCGCAGAGGATGTAGATATTGGAATGGAATTTAGTATACAGGCTTATCATAATAATATCTAGGTCAAGTTTAATTTTGGGTACAATCAAGCATTTTTGGACAGAGTTATGTGCCTTGGACTTAAAATTCCATTATTTGCAGTTTTCGTTTATTTTCTCGGTAGAGGTTTCAATTATTTGCAGTTTAGGTTCATTTTCTTCGCAGATGTTTCCAAGGGAGGTGGCATAAGTGTTTTACAAACATCTCTTATCTATCCTTGTGATTCGTACATAAACAAGAGGCTCATGGGCCACATCGCTAACCTGAACAACATTTCGTTGTATTATTTTATATTTGCTTTTTTAACATCTTGCCGGTATATTTCCATTTTAAACTTTAATTCCCCCTTGGGACTTCAGTATAGGTCCAGGGGTTACGATTTTAACAATCTAGAATCCACATCATTTGAGGATGTTTGCCTAGTAATCTCACAAATTGTAGCATTGTAGTTCTTGAGAAAAAGATTTTTAAATATTTTCTGTATAATTTTTTATGTTAAACTTTGAACCCCTTCCTTGGGCCTCAGTATTGGTCCGGGTGTCGCGATTTTAACAATGTAGAATCTACATCATTTGGGAATTTTGCAGAGCAATATCACAAATTGGAGCACTGTAGTTTTTGAAAAATAAGACTTTTTAAAAATATTACCTACATATATGTATCTATGTTAAACTTACTTTGAACCCCTCTTGGGGCCCCAGTATTGGTCCAGGGGTCATGATGTTAACAATTTATAATTTATACTATTTGAGGATGCTAACATAGCAATCTCACAAATTGTAGCATTGTAGTTCTTGAGAAGAAGATTTTCAAACATTTTCTCTTTATATTTCTATGTTAAACTTGAACCCCTCGTCGGGCCCTAGTATTGGTCCGGGTGTCACGATTTTAACAATTTCGAATCTATATTATTTGAGGATGCTTGCATAGTAATCTCACAAATTGTAGCATCGTAGTTCTTGAGAAGAAGATTTTTTAACATTTTTCCTATATGTATTTTTATGTAAAACTTGAACCCCTCTTGGGGCCCAAGAATTTGTCCAGGTGTCACGATTTTAACATTTCAGAATCTACAATATTTAAGTATGCTTGCATGATAATATCACTAACTAGCACATTGTAGTTCTTGAGAAATGATTTTTAAACATTTTCCCTATATAATTTTTTGTTAAGATTTGAACTTTTCTTGGGGCCAAAGTAATGGTCCCGGGGGGTCACAATTTTAAAAATCTAGAAACTACATTATTTGAAGATGCTTGCTGAGCAATATCACAAATTGGAGCATCATAGTTCTTGAGAAGAAGATTTTGAAACATTTTCCCTATATATTTCTATGTTAAATTTTGAACCCCACTTGGGGCCCCAGTATCTGTATGGTGGTCACGATTTGTACAATTTAGAATCTTCGCTATACATACAAGGTTTGGTGTAAATATTGCCATTTCTGGTGAAGTGGTTCTTAAAAAGAAGATTTCTTTAAACATGCACCCTATTTTCACTGTTTCGCAATTATCTCCCTTTTAAAAAGGGATTTTCCCTTTATTTGAAAAATTTAGAATCTCTTTTCCATAAGAATGCTTCGACCTAGTTTAGTTAAATTTGGTTCTAGAAAAGAAGTCGAAAATGTGAAAAGTTTACAGACAGACGGACGGACGGACGACGGACAACAGGTGATCAGAAAAGCTTACTTGAATCTTTGGTTCAGGTGAGCTAAAATGGATACGAATAACTACTGCATTTAGTATTCAAACCATAGTCATAAATGATAAATTTATTAAAATTTCTAGCATTTGGCGTGATAAATATTGAAGCGGAATTTCTTGAGATGTCTCCGTTATGACGTCATAAACGAATGTGCAAAAAACGGCCACTCGAATCGTCTAAGTTGCGTACAGAATTTTATGACGAAAGCAAATCCGCGACCTACCTTAAGCAAAGTTTTTAAAGAACATTTTACACATGTCTTAGATTGTTAAAAGAAAATTCTGAACAAAATCGTGACTCTTAAGGATCCACAATCTTGATTTTTTCTAAACTCAAAAAGTTAGGCAGACCCTATTGTTGGTGTCAACGAAATCTCAATCAATCAGGTTTTCTTGTTGATATTTCCTATTCACTATCTCGGCATTTTCTTTCTTGATTTTAATTGTTTCTCAAAAAATTATGTGGTTTTTTGTCTCTTTCAGCCTCGCTTTGACATTGTGTTATTTTATTTTATTGGCAAAGGTAGACGATTCCATCTTAAGTTGCCCAAGGTCAATAAAACACATGATTAAACAGTTGTTCGTGTTTTTGAATAACTTTAGAAGTTTTCTGGTACAATTACTGTTAGAATGAGACATTGAATCCTTTAAGATGCGTAGATTGGAAGACTCTCTAAGTAAGTCTAAGACATTAATAACAATTCCAATTATCTTATCCTTACGGTTACGGCTCACAAACAATTTATTAAAAAAGTTCACTTACTCTGTATTTATATGACTAATTATGCATGGATCATTTCTAAATCTTCATTATTTTCAAGATTTTAGACCTTAACGTTTGATTAAATAAAACTTTGAAATCATATTGCATTGTTATTGGTTAGATAGAAAATAATAAACCTAAAATTAATCAAAATACAGAGTATCACTATTACATTTAACACGAAAAAAAAATAACGCTTATTCATCATTATATTTGAATTCGAATAAATATTATTTTTACATTCATCATTCCATTCATTCGTCTTATCAAATGTAGATTAACACTTGGAAATATGCTTCTAAAAACGAAAGAAATCAAAGTACTGAACGTACTGATAGGCGGAAGCATGATTGCAAGTTGTCAATGTTATAATGACTATTTTCTCCTTCAGAATTAGTTAGATAAAAGGTGGTTATGGTAACATGTTAATGAATAATTAATGAATAATAAAAATTGGTCTCCTTATTTGTTGCTTTAAGATATAGTTGAACGGATAGATATTAGAAAGAAAAATGGTACAGAACTTTTAGACTATGATATTTTATAAAGGCATTACAGTTAAAATGAAGAATGTGAGGTAATAGTTAATAAAATAATAAAGAACACAGTAGTAATATGTCAATTGAAGCATATAGTAAATGTGGAAATACTCAGTAACTGCACAAGATAAGTCTGGATTATGACTTAAATAAAGATAAAATGAGAAAAGCAATTTAAACATCAAAATATGTATTTTGTAAAGTACATTTGTATAACCAGTTGGTACTGATATGCAAGCTGAAATTACTGATATAGATTTTCATTTATTATGCAGACTTATTAAAAATGTTTATTTTGACAACATCAAAATGATGAAGGAATATTATAGAATTTAGTAAACTGAACTTCTGAAACTGCAGTACCGGTATTTTATTCTTAACAATAATGTTTCATCAAAATAAAAAAGTTGCATTTGTACTCTATTTACACAATCAAGTAGCCTGTGTGTCACAGTGCTCACCTGAGAAGCAATAGCCATTGAGAAATCAGCTTTATAGAATAATATACAAAATATCTGGACAATGTGAAGTAAAAAGGTCATAAATAGAAAGATTTTCAAATTTTTAAATATTTCTTTAGATACTCTCAAGTTCAACAGTAACAGGATGATTCCAAAGTCATTTAATATATGGAGCATTGCAGATCTCTAAAAGATCCTCAGATTGCACTTCATACACTTTGTTGACAAATGTTCAAATATCAGAAAGAATGTATTTACCAACTGTAATGTATACCAAAACATATTTTACAAAGATCGAACGTTTATACAAGTGTTGAGAAATAAAAGGCCAGTAATTTATGGATATTGCTAAAGGTTTTGCTATAAATTGATATTCAATAATAATGAACAAATAAGTGCATTAGGTGTCCTTTACAATTGCTCCAGGTTGTACAGTCGAACCATAGGTCTCTAATACTGAAGACATTTGAACTTTGGGTCTTTATTTCAATACTAATGGAATTTTCAAGAGAACTTCCTCATAAGAGAATATAGACTTCCAAAGAATCCTTTTATAGCTGCTGTAAACGTGTTTTTCGAAAGCGTATAATGGTGTGACATTTGTGGCAACAACAATTTCATTACACTAGTGTTGTCTTGCTTCCATTATACCCATGACAACTGTCTTTTTCAGCAGGATTTTCTAAAAAGTGTTGATGAAAAATGAATTATGGATATGTTATCGAGCAATATTTCATTACAATATACTTGACCTCCAATAAAGAAAAGTTAACATAGATTTAAAAATAAAATTAACTTATAAAATATTTTTAATTTATGTGTGTTTTTCCTCAAACGATTTATTTTCAAAAATATACATGTATTTTGCAAAAAAAAAAGATGAAAAATATAAGAAGATCACACGATATGGATTATTGATATTTGTAAAGTTATTTGGTGTATTACACACAATTAATGGAAAATAAAGTGATCGAACTGTAAATGAAAGTTTATTTTTTTCTCCAAAATTCTTCAGTTTATTACTGCATTTAGAACAAGAACATTTACTATATTATGAAATATACGTACAACAAGATATCTGTGAGCCAATGCTCACTAGTGATACCCCCGCTCTGATGTGAATATACAAAATAAGAAAAGTTAACATTTACATGTAACGGGAAGTTGACATCAATTTTTTTGTAAAAATGAATCCCACCATATGACATGCCTTAACAAAGAGTGTGTTAAAATTTTCAAGCATCCGCGATAAAGAGTTGCTGAGAAATCTGCAATGAAATCTTTTTTGAAAATTTAGGCTTAAAGTGAACAAAGTCGTAATTTAACAAGAAGTTGATGTTTGATTTGTACAAAAATGAATCCCACCATATGGCATACATAAATAAAGAGTGTGTTAAAATTTAAAGCATCGGCGATTAATAGTAGCTGAGAAATCTTTGACGAAATTTGTTATAGACAGACGGACCCATAAGGGTAAAACAGTATACCCCCTCTCCTTTGGAGCATGGGTTTAAATAGTTAATTCTTTAACCACAAAAACCACAGGAAATATCATAATTAAATTAAGTTGTATTTACTCAACTTGAGAATGATTTTTTGGCCATTAAGATGAGGGTCCCTGCATATTTTAGATGCCCTGCTTCCATTAAAAAGTTGCAAACATGCAATGTTTGTCCCTCTTTAACAGTGCTGAACTGGGAAGCATCCCTCAGCATTGCCAGCACCTCATTTATAGCATCTGACCGTCTTTTTCTTTGTTCTGTTTGAATTTTGCTGTGTGTTCAAGTTTAGCAACTCTCCCCTTCCCCAGGGATGAAGGATGATGTTGGGATCTAATTGTTTCCTCTTGTCGGTTAATGTTAATCAGTTTCTTGACATTCACCTGAAAAAACATACACATGTAATAAAATATTTCAATCATATAAATATGTTAGGTCATTATCTATAATCAGTGTCAGGTATTTGAATTAGGTCTTTTTGGAATTGCAATTAATCATGAAGATGGTAGATCTTAGACATAGTCCAAGTTCTCATATATTGAACATTTTCAAAAAACAGTCATCAAAATTATCATATAAAATTATGATGTAAAGAAAATTCCATAGGAAATTTTAGTCACTTTCATTATAGAGTATTATTAATGTAATTCTGACATATATAATAGGTAAAAAGGTAAATCATGTGAGTCTTTTTTCAAATGTTTAATAAATATCTTTATTTATTTATAATAGCCTATCTGTGATATTTTGTTTTATTATACTTTCATGTGAAATACTGAAATCTGATTGGTTTAGAAGCAGTTTATCATCTGTTCTATTACCCTCAGCGTTAGCAACACACTTGGCAACGGGTAACACAACAAATTGTTACATGCGCGTAAATTATGCGCGTACGGTTCGCCGTAGAATTCACGTCATTCATAAAGAAGTCAGTTTAGTTTTCTTTAAAATTAAGATATTCAGTATAATAAAATAAATAGTGCCTGTTTGGGAGGGAAACAGTTGAATTTGACACCCCTCGAAAACCATTGTCAACCTCCGCTTCGCGTCGGCTGACTATAGTTTTCTCGGGGGTGTCAATTTCAACTGTTACCCTCCCAAACAAGCACTACCGGTATTTGTGTAATATCAACCAATCAATTGCATCTTGTATGTAAGCTTGATCTGATATTTTTTTTAAAGGAAATTCATTTGCATATTCATAAAGTCATTTTAAAACAAAGTTGAATATTGTAAATTTCTGTAAGGAAAATGAATAAATGAACCCTTTATCATACAATGCAGTAACGTTATGAACATGAATAATGCTAGATCTGCAAAGATTTCACAAAATATCAAAGGTTTAAAAGTCTAACGTTATCTTCCGTTATGCGATTCCACTATTATCCTAATTGTAAAGTATTCAAAGTATAATGAAGGGATGATGGACAATTTTGAATCATTTTGCATTAGTTAAACATGTATTGGTAGATAACGATGAAGGTGAGATAAACCAAATTCACATGACTAACAACGTACAATGTATAAGAAGCCGGTCATTATTCATCTTTTCTGATGACTAACAACGTACAATGTATAAGAAGCCGGTCATTATTCATCTTTTCTGAAGAGTTATCTTCCCTTAATAAAAAAAAGAAATGATTCAATTTATTTCTTGTTTAAATAAAGAGAAAGTTTATGCATATATTCACCAAGAGATTTGTATGGATTTCAAGTTATTTTCTACAAACTCTCAATAAAACACGCGTTGTCCATAGACTTCAATGTAAAATTCAAGGTGCAATTAATTGGACAATAATCAAAATTTTGAAAATTCCTTTGGTGGAAAATGATATCATGATTAAAAATATCGGACCATTCATTTATTAGGTACAAAATATGGTAGCTATACATTGAATACTTATCACATGATATAAGTATTTGCCTAACACAAACAATAATTCTTCATAAAATTGTTGTACAATGTACGAGCTCCTCGATCAAGAAAACGTTATCACCATAATTTAAACATGAAAATCTGTAAAATGAGGCAAAATTCAATACAATGAGTAATAGAACATTAGTTACCTAACTTACCTTGCGTATGTCGAAGATGGACAGTCAACTGTTCGGCTGTTGTTCTCAACGTGGGTTTGTTGACAAAAACTTTGAGATAAATACAACTTGAAGTGCATCAATTAAACCGTGTGTAAGATTACTATGCGAAACATTTGTATGTTTACAAAAACATTATAGGCATCGTATCATTCTAATCATCCTTTTTCAGATAGCAATATACATACCGTTGTTCTTAAAAAAAAAACATTCATCACCTGTGCCCCTATTAATTTTTCCTTCTGTACTCATAAACATACAATTTCACATCAAACTATTTTTTCCCTCGTAATTTTATCTACAGGCCTCAGACTCCGTGCTTGTGTAACGCTGAACCCCTTTGTTTATGTCGCATACCAGAGCGAGTTATCGTTCGTTCCTGTGCTATCAAATAGAGATAAACGTAAATTCATCTAACACTTGCTTTCTTTGCTATAAGGCATTTTTAATGGGTATTTATAAACGGATAAAGTACAAATTTATACATATACCAGAAAAGTTCTATTATTAAAAACGATGTTCTAACGGGAGTCGAACGGTGAAAGGGGGGGGGGGGGTAGAGAGTTGTATGCACTTAGTTTAAATAACATCCGATAGAGTTACCATCAAAAAAGGGGAGGAATTTGACCTGTGACGTAGAAGGTCATGAAAGCAAATGCAATAGGCGCTTCCGCCTAAAAATGCAAAATTTACTTAACCTCCTTCAAACTTAATAACAAATATATGTAAAAATAATTGATCTTCTTTTAAATTTTAAAACATGATTCGGATAATTGTCAAAAACATGTTGATGATGTTAAACCGAAAAAAATATATTGAGAAAAAAAATAAGAAAAAACACAAACTTATGATCAATTTTGATTGCCCAATTTATGAAGATTAAGATAAGTGGGTTTTTTTTCGTATATTCTATAACCTGATTCCTTCAGCCTCTCATTTCCTATCTTATCAAGCTCATTCTTTCAAAATCCGTCCCTGTATTAAGGTATCAAATTATGACGGAAGATTTATGGGTTGGGAGTTTTCTCGACATTGGCATTACCTTTTTTGTTAAAGCAAATAAAATCAATGTTTTAATTATCATTTTTACAATTTATAAAACGTTGTCAATTTGAATTTCGTTTAGGCGTTTAAACATGTTTAAAATACATTAACCAAAGAAACCCCCCCCCAAAAAAAAACCCCAAACAAACAAACAACAAAAAATAAACAAAACAAAACACAACACCCATCCCCACCCCCACTACCCCCCCCCCAAAAAAAAAAAACAAAACAAAAACAGCAAAAATATATCTATAGCTGCTTTGTTTAATTCAGTAGTTATATAATAAAATATTCTGTTTTCTTAAATCACCAGGCGGCAAGACTTAGGACTAAAAAAGCTCAGAAATCAGAAAGGAGCACAGAAGGACCATCCATGTGGAGCGATGAAATAGAGAGAAAATTCGTCGGTAAGAATAGAATATTTTTTTCCTCTTTTGAAGTTATGGTAGAAACTTAAATAAAAATGTACTAGCTTATTGCCAAGTATGTTGAAGATCTAACGCTTTAAGGGAAAATGCGGATTGACATGCAGTAGAGTTCCAGTGTCTAACATTTATTAAAAAGCACTCGCATAAATTTATGGTATACAAAAATGCGCTAGTTTTAGCTGATTAACCTAATTTTCTACAACATTGTGTACTAATAGTCGATGCTAAAAACGTCTCAGATATTAAACTACATATGGTTTCAATTTATTCGCATCTGAAATTCTGATAAACGTCATCATGATTCCCGTATAGTGAAAGTTTTGGTTTGATTACTTGTAAAAATAAATGGCTAGAATTTAATATCAAAACCTTACAAGCTGATAAATATCATAAGAAGCATCAGGTTTTTTTTATATTTGATGATTATTAAATTAAATAGAAAAAACTAACCTATTGGAAACTGTATTAATAAGTTAATATTATAATGTTGAACAGTATCCATTAAACTTACTCAGTAGAGAAAGCAACTCAAAAATAAAATAAGGAGAAAATCAGCCAATAGGTGTCGATTTTCCTTATCTGAAATATGCTGATTTTGATTAAACTGCCACTCATTTTACAATCAAGCTTTATATTCGAACGTAGAATAATAACAGGGATAAGTTTTTTTCTCAGGAAAATGGCCCGGCTATTATTCTAACGTGGTCATTATTATTCTTTACAAGTGAAATGTCTAAATGTATGAGAAAATCTAAATGTATATCTTAGAGAAAGAACTAAAAAAGGAATTAAGTCGCCAAGAAAAAATGAAGCTGTATGAAGATATTGGTTATCTAGAAAATGAAAAGGAGGTAGCATTTCCAAGAGAAGTAAGTACAATCAAATATCGTATTTCATCTTAGATAATAGTCAAACTCAAAATGGATAAGTTCAGAGAAGTGTAACAAAATATCAACGGTAATATTAGATAATACAATAGCATATGAAATCGTTCAGTCCTTAAAGATTTAATGGGATGAAAGCGTTGTATTTTGATACTCGAAAGTAAGATTTGATTTTAAAACGAATATGGTAACGGTTATCTGAAGTAAATTGATTTAAGATTTTATAACTTAAGGAAGTATCGTGAACTAAGCAATCAAAAGAACGTAAAAAGTTTTTTTTTTTACTGATTTTTACGGTACTGCTATATTTTACAAGTTTTATGAATTACTGTAGATTCCTTATTTTACGCGAGTACTTAATTCTGCGATTCAGCCGTTTTCTATCAAATCGCGAGAACATAAAATCGCGAATGCCGAATGTTTCCAACAGTTTCATGTAGTTTACATCTGTCCGAAAAATAAAAGCAAGATAAAAAAAAATCGCGAGATGTACTTCTCGCGATTTTACGCGGATATTAATTCCTCGCGTTTAATTAGGAATCTACAGTATATAAAGTTGCACAAGTAAAGCAATAAATAAACACGTAAGTTTTTTAATATATACTAGCATTAAATGTTATTGAACCCTGATAATCTTTTACTTACATAAACATTAAACTTCTTACTGTACCTCTCTCCTGCTGATCTGAGAAGTAATTAAGTTCCCCAACACTTCGTTATGTTTTTGGGGTGTTTTCATTGTTAGCGTTTGTTGGTATAGGTGATAAATGTGTTAGGATTCAATATTTCATATGTAATAAATTTTTGTCTTGAATTGTTTTTATAAAAAAGCCTACAACAATTATTTTTTAATCTTAAATTTGTTATACATTATTTCAGATTTTAAACCTTGGTTTAAAAATGTTACTTATAGTATTCAATAGTCGGAATCTAAATGTAATGTCGGAAAATATCGCCCACCAACAACAGATCTTTTTACAGAGATGTATTCCTTGATATGAAAATAAAATTGTCGAAGCTATACATCACATTTACAAATCAGGTTGTTAGATTTTTCTTCAGTATTTACCTATTACGAAAATATTTTACATATATTCATGTTTATTTGGTACATCTCCATGACGACGCGTACATGTAGTTTTGTTTTGATGTAAGAGGACGGTGTTTGAAAATTGAATCGGTAAATATTTCACAAATGAAATTTTATAAAAGAAGTTCTAATTGAATATATGTCTAGAGAAATATTTTTTGGTAAAGTGATTTATAAATATAATTTTCAGTTTGTTGCAGTGTGTGTTTCAACTGAATTAAGCACTCTGTCCTTGACTCTGAAAGATGAAACCCAAACGTAAGTTATAATTGCAAATCATTTAACACTTTTGAAAAATTTATTTCATAAATTGATAAGCATATGTTCAAAAATGAAATGTTTTTTGTTCGTTTCTTTAGCTAGGATTTTTTTTCATGGGGAAAATTGTTGACATCTCATGGTAAATGTGTTGTGTGATGTTGATAAAACGGGGAAAGGTTTAACAAAACACCCCTGCGAATGTTATTGTCATTTAAATTTTAGACCACGTGGTTTTATTTGACCCTTTCAGTTTCGCAATAAAAATCGTGCCTCGTGTTTATAGTCTATTTCATAGAATCTAGGTACTTGTAATCAAATATAAAATCTAGACGTTTTTTGATTTTAAACTTTATCTTCATTAATTGGTGGATAAAATGAGTTCTAGAAATGAATGTGACAATAGAAAAAATAGGTTTTTTCTGCTGTTGCAACAATTAACATGTTTAGTAGCGATCCCCCTTTTCGATCCGCGCCTGACCTAGTAATAGCATCAATAGTGAAACAGACTATACTATTTTATGCAGAATGTTCCTTGAAAATGGCTCGATATTCTAAGTTTTCATAAAAAACAGACACCCATTCTTTTTAAAAAAGCATCGTATTGCACACCACAAGCATCAAACATGGCTATGATTTTATTAAGCAACCCAATGTTTTTATTTTCAACCACATGTAGAGTGGTTGAACACGAACGATAACTCTGTTCTGAATATCATCGTTTAATTTAAATAACTGCTAGATGATGAAATAAGACATACATCTTAATATATTTTCGTGTTTTAACATAAATCAAAGTAGGATATGATATGAAAAACGACCAGTACTTACGTATTTTGAGAATATTATCCGAACACTTATACTTCCGCTCGAAATTTCACAGGAACTGAACAAATCTCGGGGAAGTCTCGTGAACTTTCATTCGAGCGCCTCTGGATTTATTGCATACTTAGCAACGATAAAGAAAACATTCCGAACACATTCGCAGGGGTGAAAAGGCGTGTTTAAAACATATAATAAAAAAAAATCTCGCATGATTATCAATGGTATAGGATTTTTATCCAACGAGTAGTGGATTTTCTATCTCCAAGCCTTGGACATTTTATATGCAAATAAGTAAGTATCCAAAATGAAAACACAATTCGATCTCACTGCAAAAGGCTCTTCGGGCAGATATGTACAAATGGCTGGTATGTTTAAGAAATAAAGTACAAGATTTCATAAATGTTGTAGACTAACCTCCTCAGTCGATAAATGTTGTTTTGAAATATTGAAGCCGAAGCATATGTAGGTTTATAATGAACTTTGTTCATATTCTAATAGAAGCTTAGATATTTCTGATTGGTTTTTTTTTTCAATAGAGAGACGATCTTTTAATTTATAATGCTGTTTCGTGTAACTCCAAAGGTTTTGTTAGTATGCGTATTAATTACAGGCTTCCGATCAGGCTGATATGCAGACGGTATATTATTCTGTCGGATTAATACACTTCTCTTATTAATGAGATATCTTTGAATCAATACTGTTTTTAAACATTAAAGGATAATTAAAGGCGATTACCAGTACTATTCCTTATTTTTTTTATATAAGACTACGCAGTGCAAATGTGCTAGGGAGGTTCTTTAAACAGTTGCATTGAGCTCTTCAAAATAAACATTTGAGGCAATACACATCGTTTTGACTAATACTATGACATGAAATGTTAAAAGATTTTAAAATTCTGTTATTGTTTGTAGTTAAACTTTCATAATCAGTGCTCGACAAAAAGGTATTTCTGATCTAATTATTTACTAAAGACATTAATCTGCGGCATCTCTTTGATCTCGGCAATAACTGTTGCAGAATACTTAGTAAAATCTTAAAGCAAGCGTTTATTGTTATGTCACAATAACGTAAATCAATGTAGTGGTAAGTTTAATTTACAGAACAAAAAGCGCTAAAATAATAATAGCAGATACCACATGCGTCGAATAAAACAACTACATTATTAAACTAATTTTTACAGAATGGTATGAAGTTTTGTTTTTTTTTTCGTTTGAACAATTTAATAAAGTGGTTTTTCTTGTCAAGGCTTAGAATTCAATTCGGAAGTTTATAAAATGTGAAGAATATGAATTGCTATTTTGCATTTAACTCAAACGATAATTGCAATATTTGCTTTGCATTGATCTTACTTTGCTTTCAAATTGATAATTTTTTAAGCAATATTATTTGTCCCCTTACGCTTTATTGTATTATTGATAAGGTACCATTTCCCGACATTGTGTACCTATTTTAGCTCACCTGAACCGAAGGTTCAAGAGAGCTTTTCTGATCACCCGTTGTCCGTCGTCCGTCCGTCCGTCTGTCTGTCTGTCCGTCTGTCCACTTTTCACATTTTCGACTTCTTCTCTAAAACCACTGGGCCAAATTTAACCAAATTTGGTACAAAGCATCCTTATCAAAAGGCGATTATAAATTGTTAAATAAAGGACACAGCCCTTTTTAAACGGGAGATAATTGCGAAACAATGAATATAGGGTGTGTGTCTTTAAAAATCTTCTTCTCAAGAACCACTGCACCAGAAATGCCAATATTTACACAATAGCTTGTGTATATAGTGAAAATTCTAAATTGTAAAAATAGCGACCCTCGGACCAAAACTGGGGCCCCAGGAGGGGTTCAAAGTTTAACATAGAAATACATAGAAAATTGTTTACAAGATTTTTGTTCCATTTATTCAACTAAATTGTGCACCAAGAAACCCAACTGTGTCTCCCTGATTATTGACAACTCATTGCATAAGTATATAAGTTTGTTTAATCAAGGAATGACGGATGAATATGATAAGGTGTAAAAATTCACTAAATATTATTTTAGTTTATCGCTTACAGTTTATTTTGGAGACCGTGCCCGATAAAAATAAAAATTAATATGTAAATTTATTTGTTGCCGGGCACGGTCTCCAAAATGAATGTAAGCGATAAATGTAAATAATTGTGATTTTTGTCGCAATATTGCAGCTAGTGGGTTGGTACGGTAGATCAACGCACGTGGTGTGGATTTATTTGTAAACAACTATACCATAGGTAATCTTGTTTCACACGGGAATTAAAATAAATAAAAGTATGTTTTATTATAATTAGGGAAACACTGTTAATGTGTTACCCTCGTATACAATGATGAACCCGTGAAATTTGTTCAAAGACTGTTTAAAGCAGAAAGAAGATAATTTATTTTTGAACTTTGAAATTTCTTCGATTTGTGTAACCATGATGACTTATGATTCATTGTATTACAAATGCATCACTACGTATTTTATAAGGAAATATACTGAGTATACAATCACATGGTGATGTTAAAATTGCAAATAAAAATATAGTTGCATATGTACGAATTTAGTTACACAAAACATTTTTATTCTGATATCATTTGATATACGACTTTTGGTACAGAAATTTAAATTAATGATATCTATATTAAAGAAAATGTCAGCTCGACGCCTTTGTGGCCGTTCCGTCCATTGATATGTATAGTGAATATTCTAAATTGTAAAAATCGTGACCCTTGGACCAAAACTGGGGCCCCAGGCGGGGTTCAAAGTTTAACATAGAAATACATAGGCAAAATGTTTAAAAATCTTCTTCTCAAGAACCACTGCACCAGAAATGCCAATATTTACACAAAAGCTTGTATATATAGTGAAGATTTTAATTAAATTGTAAAAATTGTGACCCCCGGACAAAAAGTGGGGCCCCAGGAGGGGTTCAAAACATATATAGGAAAGATGTTTAAAAATCTTCTTCTCAAGAACTATAATGCAACAGTTTGGGATATTACTATGCATACATCCTTAAATAATGTAGATTCTAATTTGTAAAAATCGTGACTCCCGGACTAATAATGGGGCACCAAGAGGGGTTCAAAATTGAACATTTTAAAATATATATAGGAAACGTTTAAAACTGTTCTTCTAGAGAACTACAATGTTAGAGTTTGTGGAATTACTATGCATGCATCTCTGGCTTATGTAGATTCTTTATTGGTAAAATCGTGACCCCCGGACTAATACTGGGGCCCCAAGAGGGGTCAAAGTTTAATATAGAAATATATAGGTAACATGTTAAAAAATCTTTTTCTCGAGAACTACAATGCTACAATTTGTGAGATTACTATGCATACAACCTTGGATAATGTAGATTCGATAGTTTTAAAATAGTGACCCCTGGACTAATACTGGGGACCCAAGATGGGTTAAAAGTTTAATGTAGAAGTATATATGGAAAATGTTTAAAAATCTTCTTCTTGAAAACTACAATGCTTCAATTTGTCAGATAACTACGTAAGCATCCTCAAATAGTGTAGATTCGAAATTATAAAAGCCGTGACCCTCGATTTAATACTGGAGCCCTAGGAGGGGTTCAAAGTTTAACATAGAAATACAGAGGGAAAATGTTTAAAAATCTTTTTCTTGAAAACTACAATGCTTCAACTTGTGAGATTACTATGCAAGCATCCTTTAATAATGTAGATTCTAAATTAATAAAGCTGTGACCACTGGACTAATACTGGGGCCCAAAGAGGTGTTCAAAGTTTAACATAGAAATATATATGGAAAATGTTTTTAAAAAGTTTTTCTTGAGAACTATAATGCTACAGTTTGTGTGATTCCTATGCAAGGATCCTCAAAGAGTTTAAATTCTAAATTGTTAAAGCCAACCATAAACCTCGGACCAATACTTGGGCCCCAGAAAGGGGTTCAAAGTTTAAAATAGAAATAGCATATGCTACGAAATAGAATGTTACAAGGAACTGCTGTATAGGTGAGCGATGTAGCCCATGGGCATCTTGTTTAGTGAGATATATATATATATATATATATATATATATATATATATATATATATAATCACATATAGCTTAAGCGCTTTCATTTTAAAATTTACAGAAGCTATATAATGGTAATATGGTAACGTGACGTCAACAAACTTGAACGTTGAACGGCAATGTCAATTATAAAGTTATAGATAGATTTAGCAGAAAAAAATTTAGCTGCAATAATAATGTAGCCCTCTCCGATTTTTTATATCTGATGTTTACTGGAGAGGGCTACAATTCCATAAGATCTCCGTAATGGTGCAAAATTAATTTTTTAATGCGTCTGACTTCGGTCTGAAAAGATCGTTTTTATAATTGACTTCCTTTAGATAAAATGATTTTTTAATTCAGGTTGAACAAACTAACCGTATCTAAATCAAAACCAGATAAAACACATCAGCATGTTAACCAGTCGTCCTTTTCAGCAGCCATGACAGTTCTCGCGTGATTTTGTGGGATTTACGCTTGAAGTTTTGATGAGCTTGATAAAGTGAAATTCAGAGTAAATAAGCGATCTTACCTCGTTCTATCACTAAAACATCATTTAAGGAATTCGAAATTGTATATAATGAGAAATTCATATTTACCGCGTTAATTATGTTTAAAATAGGGGAATTCCTATATTCAGTTCAAGATCCGCTCCTGAATTATCATTGGCTGTCCCAAAATATAACCGGTCAAGGTCAGTAAACATGGCGGACAAATTCAACTTGCGATGTTGACATACACGAAAAATAGCCGATATATGGACTCTACTTGATATTCTTGGATTCATTTATGCAATACACATCTACAATGTTTGAGTTCAGGTAAGAAATGCAAATGTTATTGTCATTTATATACGATTTGAGAAGAAATCGTTGCGGGAGTGAATCACTCCCGCACTTGCACCATTACGGAGATCCTATGGAGTTGTAGCCCTCTCCCAAAAAAAAAAAAATCGGGAGAGGGCTACATTATTGCAGCTAAAAAAGTTCTATGCAACATAATAAATAACATGCAATGCAGTAAAAAATTATAACAGACAGTTCAATTTGGGTTTAAAAATGCGGATAAAATGTTGTCACTCAACAGTTTGTAAAATTGAAATATGTTGAACTGTTTATTGCCGCATATCTCCAAATGGTAACGATATCTTTTTTTTTTTTTTAAGAGAGCCTCAAATTTCAAAGTTGTCGCTGAAAGACGTGTGTGCAAGTGTAAATATAAGACCGGTTGATAAGGCTTTACAGTGAGTTTCCAAAGTGTACTATTTTTGTCACAGCAAATTTCACAAATGTGTATCATCATTACATATATTATTGTAAACGTTTTTCGATACTGTCAAAAAGTTAGTTTCCTATTGATTAACTTCTCCTTTCCTTGAGTTTTTTTTATTTTCTGAGTGATTTCCGTTTTAGAGTAAAAGGAACACTAGGCGACTTAACTCTTCTAGGTTCACCACTATGCCAAATTATTGAATCATACAAAGATGAAGAAGAAGCAGTCGTAAATCATCTTCTTGACTTTGACATTGAAAAGAACCCTTTAAAGGGTGAATGTGACATCAAATTCAGTGTTGCTTCGAGGTCGCTACAGTTTGTGTACGATGCGGTTAGTAAAAAAATAATGCTCAAATGTGTTATAAGTGGGTTAACATAAATGCCAGAAAGAAAGGAACTTCATTTTCATTTTCACAAAAACATAAATGGTAACTTAACATGTAAATCTATCCGTTTATATTGTTACAGAATTTTAAGAAGAAAATGACTGATTTTTTAAGGCCTCAAAATGAAGAAAATTTGAAAGCGTAAGTTATAATTTTAACGTTTTCAATAAAATTTACAGGTCAAAAAATGGTTCTATATGCATGTAAATTGTGTGTAAAGCGATTATGTGATTATATTTTTTTGGTTATAACACATTTACAATTACACATCCTGCTATGTTTTTAGACTTCATTTTTATTGTGTTTAAAGTCTGTCTTGTTTAGGTTCCTTGCCAAATCAAAGAACATAACATTTCATAACATATTATGTTGGTTAGTGACTAGAAAACATTTCTTCTGTAAATTGGGTGCCTCGACCTTAATTGAGATAATAAGCTTTGTGTATGATTCAAGATAAAGCAAACGTGGTTCATGTGGCAACAATAGATTCATGCTCTTTTAAAGTTTTTTATTTAGATTGTTCTGACTGATGTTTAATTCTTGAAGATTGAGCACTGTATAGTGGCAATTCACCACAAGATATAAGCACATACTCTGATAATATGGCCATTATTGGCAATACTTGTAATTTGCATTATTTCAAAAGTGACACACTAAAGAAAAACGGGGAATCAATAGTAACCCCAATGCAGAAATAATTATCTAAAAATTAATTTAAAAAAAACCACCAACATTCGGTCATTGAAACAATTGACAAAACTGCAGAAATGTATGCATGGTGCACTGGGGAAGAAAGGGGAGACGCTAAGGGCAGAAACTTTTAACGCATCGTCAGAGAATGAGCAAACAAATGGCAGATTTGAGTTTTACACCGAGTCCAACTCAGACGATACAAATAATGAGTTTAAGGAGCTTCTGTTTCAGAAGACAAAGGATCTGACCCAGACGATTATTCTAAAGAGCTAGCAGAATGTACACTCGAAATGCAGTAACCGATTCATGAGAAGTCGGCGAACGTTGCAAAGGAAGTCTTGCAAAAAAATGAAATCGTTAAAAAGTACAACAGACCTTAAAAAATATGAATTATTTGGTCATATCTAAAATTAACTATGAAATCCGTACTCTAGAACAGAAAAGTCAGAATTCCGACTTGAAAAAAAAACTCGTATTCGAGGCTTTTGCGCCACAATTTCAACAATTGGAGTTACTGCTGATGTGAAAAGAGACAAGAGGCCCATAGGTCACATTGCTCAATCGCTGAAGAATTCTTGTGTCTCTTACGATTTTTTAAAATATAAAACCAACTATACGGACATCATTATCTAAAATCTAAGATGCACCAACTGACCAATTTTATTATTCTAGGCGTCAAAGTATAAAATAAGGCAATATGGAGAAAAAAAATAACAAAAGTTAAAGTAGGTTACTAAGACCTACTTTTGAATAAAAATATAATAAAGGCGCAAAATACACCAACAGAGTTTGTTTTTCATAGGCCTAATACTATCAACGTTATAGATTTCACTTTGAATAAATATACAAAGTGAAACATAGTCACTGTGTCGATATTGAGTTGCTTACATAGTAATATCACTTAATGTTGCATTATATTCCTTGAGATAAATATTTTACAACAATTTCCCTATATATATTTATGTTAAACTTTGAATCACATTTGGGCCCCAGTATTGGTTCGGAGGTCACTGTTTGTACAATTTAGAATCTACACTGTTTGAGGATGTTTGCATAGTAATCTTACAAATTGTAGCATTAGAGTTCTTGCAAAGAAGATTTTGAAACATTTCCTTATAATTTTCTATGTTTAACTTTTTTGCAAATAAGGATCTACACTATCTGATGATACTTGCATAGTAATAGCACAACTTTTGGTATTGAGGCTCTTGAGAAGAATATTTTTTAAAAACAATTTCACTAAATATTTTTTTTTAGGTTAATCTTAGGACCCCTCTTCGGGTCCCATTATTGATTTTGGGGCCATAATTTTAACAAATTAGAATAGTCAGTATATAAATATGCTTTGATATAAATAATAGGATATCTGGTGCAGTGGTTTGTGAGAAGAATTTTAAGACATACACTCTTTTTTTACTATTCCTTGATGATCTTCATTTTGAAAGAGATTAAATCTTTTATTTTAACAATTTGGAATTCTCTTCTCTAACGGATAGTTTGTATTAAGTTGGTTAAATTGGCTTATTGGTTATAGAGAAGAAAAGAATGCGAAATGCTAACAGACAGACGGACGGACACACAGACAGACGGACAGACAGACGGATAGAAGACGGACAACAGGTGATCAGAAAAGCCCCTTAAACCTACGGTTCAAGTGAACTTAAAAGGGCGAACAGCTCCGATTGGTGACGTCAGGTTGCAGAGCTTTATCCTGTGAAAGGAATATGCTTATGATACTATTTTATGGTATTAAATATTAATTAATTATTAATTAATTAAATTTATTAAATATTTTCCTTATAAAACAACAAAAGTATTTTTTGTAAGATACGTCAGATAATGTTTTCAGATTTATCACCTCTAAAGTCTCATTTAAGGCAGCAGCACTCAGTTTGGAAATATAAGAAATTATTAGGTTAAACGAGAGGTACTATGAAGTCAAAGTTTGAATTTCTTGAAAAACTGGAATTTCTCTGATCGATTTAGGGTGCAATATTAAGTATAAAATGCTCTCCCGTTTATCAACAATTTACATCTGCCCCTAACAAAAATTTGAAACATCCAAACTCAACTCAAGTATCAATAATACAATTATCATATCATCT
>WFKH01011926.1:62320103-62346393 GCA_016163765.1 Magallana hongkongensis
TATTTTGGTTTAGTTATAAAAGTTATCTTTATTCTGTAAATTACAATGCTGAATTCCATCTTATTAAAAAGATTTTTTAAAAAAATTATTGTCTTTTTTCATGACAAGAAAGTAATGCTTTTTCATAAATATTGATGAAGGTAAAGCGAGACCGACCTAATTGTGCATGCCCGCGGGAAATCAGTTGGTCGTTATTGTTTTCTAAATTTTATATCCGTGCTTAACAGTTTTTGATTTGAAATATAATCATGTATTGTAGGCGTAATACTTCTGTCATTCACGACACTCTTTCTTTTGCATGTTTTAAGTAGAATAATACTCGCAGGAACTTAAAATAGACCTTAGGGAAGTATGCACATGTATACATAAACGTCCCTGACTGCTCGCACGCTTGTGGGTTTTTTTTTCTTTTGTACGTATACGTATATACATATAAATATATATATATATATATAATATTATATTGTGAATATTTTCTATGTAAAATTACAATGAATAAACACGCTATTCTATCTAACCATGAAATAGTTTCCGTGCTATCTGCCCATTGTGAATAGTCACTTAAAACTATTCACAGGCGGCATTCGATTTCCCTCCGTTTTAAACTCGGAACACCTCTGACGTAATCCGATCACTATATTTAATTCAAAGTCCGATAACTCTAATTTGTTTATCATCAAGAAATTCTGCATAACTGACAAATAAAGTTTTCTTCGGTATAATAAAATACCTATTTACTGACTGCTTCGCCTCGTGAGATAGTTGCTGTCTGGGGGGACAATAAACTTGCTATCGTCCTCATAGCCAGTAAATAGGAATATATTAATATATCATTATTTATATATCATTTTTATCTTGAAAAAATATTTGAATTATGGAGTTGCTGACCTTCCACCCATTGTTGTAAAATATTCTAAAATTATCCGTCGATACCAGGTGATAAATTGGTATTTAAAATGAGACATGACTTTCTTGCCAGGAAAATAAATATTTTTAATTATTCAAAAATGTGTATCTTTGTAGCCTGATTAAATTAAGCATTGTAATTTGCAGCATAAAGGTATTTTATAAGTATACAAAAACATGTATTTACCCTATCATTCAAAATTGATGCAAGTTATATCGTGTATAGTTTTAAAACTGAAAATTTTCCTGTATCTTTTGCAGAGCTCTTTGCTAAAAGGAAAAAAATAGCCCTCTTAATAGAACTTGCATTCACATAGAAACTTACATTCTTCTAGTTGGCCCTCCACCCGATTTTAGCTCACCTGAGCTGAAAGCTCAAGTGAGCTTTTCTGATCACAGTTTGTCCGTCGTCCGTCTGTCCGTCCGTCTTTCTGTCCGTCTGTCCGTCCGTCCGTCTATCCGTCCGTCCGTCTGTAAACTTTTCACATTTTGAACTTCTTCTCTAAAACCACTTTGCCAATTTCAACCAAATTTGGCACAAAGCATCCCTAGGGAAAGGTGCTTATACATTGCAAAAATGAAAGGCCAGTTTTTATTCAAAGCGGAGAAAACCTCGAAACTGCAAAAAAGGGGGGGTGCATTTTTAAAAATCTTCTTCTTAAGAACTACTGAGTCAAATTCAACGTTGTTTAGCATAAATCATCCTTATGGAAAAGAAAATATAAATTGCAAAAATTAAGGGCTAATATTGTTATAAATTTGAGTTATTACGAAAATAATAATAAAGGAAAGGGGTGGTTCAATCAGTTTTTAACTTCGGGTTCGGTATTCCATATCTCGAAAACAAGGTTCTTTGTTTAAAGCAGCCATGTTGGACGTATGATAAACGGGTCGATCTGACAAAGATGAATTTGTTTGTTGTGCAACAGTTCGCATGCGAAGGGAATCTTTGAACATGCAAGATACATTGGTGCCAATTTTGTTAAGTAAATTGAGGTTAAATATTTCAATGTGTTGAGAGTTTTCACTTTTGACGGTAGTGTTTGCTTGTTTTGATTTTCGTTTCATTTTAATTAATTATGCTTTGTAACCTGGGGAACTATCGCCTGTATTTTGTAATTTTTACGTATCATTTCAAACACAGACTTCGGTAAATGAGACAGTTGACTGTTTACCTGCGCAAAATAAGCAAAATCTGATGCATTAACAACATACTAAAATACAATTCAATTCTATTGGTAATTGGGTACGATCTTTGCGTAATGGTTAATTAATGCAATGTGTTTTGTTAAGATGCTCAGCATTTTCTCTAGTCTATTCAGTTTGAACAGAGTAAAATATCGCTGACGGAAATATGTAGGTATATATAAGATTCATTTTGAAAAATAAATTGTGCTCATTCTTTGTTTTAGTGCATGTTTCTTCTGTTTTAATTGTTTACAATTTTCTATATACTTACCATATTTGAGTGTCAAGCTTCGATTTGTAAGCAAAATACAGAGCTTTGCTCACAATTCTATGTTTGCACACAGAGCTGAGGCCATGCTTTTGGTTTGTTTTTTTACATTTTAAATGCTGAATAGGAAATACCAAGTTTAAAAATCTTAAGTTTAATGAAATAAACTCTTGTGAACAAAAAAAATGACCCAAAATAGAAGAATTGTGAGCTCTGTATCTTGCTTATAATTCTATGATTGACGCTGAAATTTTGGTTGATCATTAGAAATGTCTCTCTAAACGTTAAATACTTGTACAGAAAAATTAAAAGGATGATATGCTTTAACTACTTTCTGGGGCCCCTCCTTATACGATGAATTATATGAAATCTACACCAATTTAGATAGTTTTTTAGACACGAGTAAATAAAAACGACGTCTTTAAAACAGTTTCCATGGTTTTGGCACATTACTGTTACGGGGATAAATGCATTATCGCTATTTTTAAAAAAAATATTGCAGCGGAAAATCATCTTAGTTCGTAGCCATTTGTTTTTGAATAAAGATGAAAATAATGGGTGGGCCTAAGTAAAATAGAGTGATATGCCTGTCAATACATTGATTATAATAGCTCTTTAAAATATCACGTGACATCTTTTTTGTATTCGAGTGTATTCATCGATCAAGGGAGTAAGGTTATAAAACGTCACACGAGTTCACGCCAGGTAAACGACAATCGTTTATAATGGGGAAGACCAATTAAATTTTTGAATGTTTTTGATTTAAGCGCATTGAGGTACAATTTTCTTCTTTCACATATAGGAATTGTTTTAATAAAATACAATAACTAGTAAGTGGTTGAAGAAGAAAATGTACCTATATGTTCATATATTTTGATCGCTTTATAAAGTGTGTGGGTGGGGGGGGGCAGAACTAAAATAAAGGGAATTGGAAGTGTACCCCTACCAAAAATTTAGTTTTATATCTTGCATTCTTGCATAGAATCTTCTTATTTTCGGTTAAAATGGTATTTCATAAAGGTACAATGTCAAAGGTTAAGTGTATGCAAAAATAAGTGTAAAATTCGGATACTTTACGGTATTTATTTTTTGTTATTCTTCCGAGGGGCCATATGGCACAATATCCTAAAGCCATTGTTGCTCAGGTGAGCGATGTGGCCCCATGGGCCTCTTGTTAAATTCCTATTTTGTATGCAATACAACTCGCACAATAAATATGTATAAATTATTACTTTTGTTACTAAATTTTGTCCCAGGATATTTATGTAGCTCATTTGGGCGATTTTTAATAAAAAGTACACATACATATGAAAGAAGTACAGTTGACGTTGATGAAAGGGAAACTATCCAAGATATCTTTATTGACACATGATCATATTTCAGTATATTTACAGGAACGGAAACGGGTTTCTTACAGAGATTTATAATTATTTTTTTTTAACGTTTGCATGCAGAATCCCCACAGAATTGTTATTTTTAGCCATGTGATGAAACATTACAAGGGGCATTTTAAAAGATAAATCTTGGAATTTTTTTATACTATTGAATAAACATTCTTTGAACCCTGAGGTATTTTTAAATATTGAATAATTTATGAAAATATCTCGAGACAAAAAATAAACTTATTCTTTACTACTTGTTCCTGCTATCTTTTTTAACTGTTAACCTTTTTATTTTGAAATTTTTCCCAATAAAGACACAATGCCACTTTCAACTAAATTTGGTGAAAATCATTACAAAAAGACAGCTTACATGTTAGTTCAGATGAAATGTTTAGGATGAAAACTAGATAATAAATGAAATGCAATGGGATATAAAAAAATTGTACGTTCGAACCATTGACGCAATTAAAAAACAAATGAGGATATTAATGATATTGCACAACGTCCATTATATATATTAACAACATTAAGACCAAATATAGATATCATTTGCATATGTAAATCATTCCATTAATATTTCAAACATGAAAAATAGAACGAAATTTGATTTGTTGTATTACTTGCATAATATATGATGAATTTTGTAAATAAAACTGGAAAGGATACCACTGCTCCGATATAATTACCCAATATAGGGGGCCCATTCGGAGTCCTATGTGACCATAGGTGCCCGAAGACTTCACGAATCACCGCGTTCTAAGGCGTTCTAAGGCGGTTAGTAATGCTTGCTCTTCTCGCCCGTCTTCTGAGGGCTATTTGGTATGTATAACAAAAGCCCCTGGTGTAGGCAGTTCTTTTTGCATTGCACATTGAGTAACTATGTGTCGTAATGTTTCCTTGTAATCGCCGAACCGTACGACATAACTAGTTTCTCTCTCTCTCTCTCTCTCTCTCTCTCTCTCTCTCTCTCTCTCTCTCTCTCTCTCAAGCTTGAGACTTAATAACAGACATTAATTTTTTAGATCACCTGACTTAAAGGCTCAAGTGATCTTTTCTGATCACAATTTGTCCGTTGTCTTTCGTTGTCGTCGTTGTCGTTGTCGTTGACGTCGTCGTCGTTGTCGTCGTCGTCGTTGTAAACTTTTCACATTTTCATCTTCTTCTCCAGAACCACTGGGCAGATTTCAACCAAACTTGGCACAAAGCATAACTGGGTGAAGGGGATTCAAGTTTGTTCAAATGAAGGGTCACGCCCTCTTCAAAGGGGAGATAATTTAGAATTATTAAAAAATTGTAGGTATTTTTCAAAAATCTTCTTCTCAAAAACTATTAGGCCAGAAAAGCTGTAACTTGTATGGAAGCATCCTCAGGTAGTGTAGATTCAAGTTTGTTTCAATCATAGTCCCCGGGGGTAGGGTGGGGCCACAATGGGGGGATGAATTTTTACATAGGAACATATAGAGAAAATCTTTAAAAATCTTCTTCTCAAAAACTATTAGGCCAGAAAAGCTCAAATTGGAGTGGAAGCATTCTAAGATAGTGAAGATTCAAGTTTGTTTCAATCATGCTCCCCGGGGTAAGGATGGGGTCCCAATGGGGGGGGGATGAATTTTTACATAGGAATATATAGAGAGAATCTTAAAAAATCTTCTTCTCAAAAACTATTAGGCCAGGAAAGCTGTAACTTGTATGGATGCATCCTAAGGTAGTGTAGATTCAAGTTTGTTCAAATCATGGTCACCGGAAGTAGGGTGGGGCCACAATGGGGGGTGAATTTTTACATAGGAATATATAGAGAAAATCTTTTTAAAAAAATCTTCTCAAAAATGCTCCAATTTGAGTGGAAGCATCCTGAGATAGTGAGATTCAGGTTTGTTTAAATCATGGTCCCCTGGGATAGGGTGGGGCCACAATGGGGGCCACAAAGGGGGGGGGTATATAGGAATAGAGAAAAATCTTCTTACAGATACAACAAAAGGGGCTTGGTATTTACCATAAAAATATGTGGATAAAATCGGCAGATATTTTAAATATTTTTAGCAAGATCTACCGTACTTAGTTGTCAAGATATTTTGATATTGTTACTGTTATGATACTTTGATCAGAGTTAAGGCTATTGTTGCTCATGTGAGCGATGTGGCCCCTGGGCCTCTTGTTTATATACAGCTTCACATAGACTGAAGAATAAGCTCCATTTATTGCTGATTATCTACGTAATTATGATATTTTTTTTTAATCTTCATATTTATGCCCCCCCCCCTTTCGAAGAAGGGAGGGCATATTGCTTTGCTGCTGTCTGTCGGTCTGTCCACCAACAGTTTCCGTTCATTTTCGTGGCAGAGGATGCACATATTGAAATGAAATTATGTATACAGGATTATCATTATTATATCTAGATCAACTTTTATTTTGGGTACGATCGAGTAATTTTCGACAGAGTTATGCCCCTTGGACGTAGAAAAATTCTAATTATTTGCAGTTTCCGTTCATTTTCTTCGCAGAGGATGTAGATATTGGAATGGAATTTAGTATACAGGCTTATCATAATAATATCTAGGTCAAGTTTAATTTTGGGTACAATCAAGCATTTTTGGACAGAGTTATGTGCCTTGGACTTAAAATTCCATTATTTGCAGTTTTCGTTTATTTTCTCGGTAGAGGTTTCAATTATTTGCAGTTTAGGTTCATTTTCTTCGCAGATGTTTCCAATGGAGGTGGCATAAGTGTTTTACAAACATCTCTTATCTATCATTGTGATTCGTACATAAACAAGAGGCTCATGGGCCACATCGCTAACCTGAACAACATTTCATTGTATTATTTTATATTTGCTTTTTTAACATTTTGCCGGTATATTTCCATTTTAAACTTTAATTCCCCCTTGGGACTTCAGTATAGGTCCAGGGGTCACGATTTTAACAATCTAGAATCCACATCATTTGAGGATGTTTGCCTAGTAATCTCACAAATTGTAGCATTGTAGTTCTTGAGAAAAAGATTTTTAAATATTTTCTGTATAATTTTTTATGTTAAACTTTGAACCCCTTCCTTGGGCCTCAGTATTGGTCCGGGTGTCGCGATTTTAACAATGTAGAATCTACATCATTTGAGGATTCTTGCAGAGCAATATCACAAATTGGAGCACTGTAGTTTTTGAAAAATAAGACTTTTTAAAAATATTACCTACATATATATATCTATGTTAAACTTACTTTGAACCCCTCTTGGGGCCCCAGTATTGGTCCAGGGGTCATAATGTTAACAATTTATAATTTATACTATTTGAGGATGCTTACATAGCAATCTCGCAAATTGTAGCATTGTAGTTCTTGAGAAGAAGATTTTCAAACATTTTCTCTTTATATTTCTATGTTAAACTTGAACCCCTCGTCGGGCCCTAGTATTGGTCCGGGTGTCACGATTTTAACAATTTCGAATCTATATTATTTGAGGATGCTTGCATAGTAATCTCACAAATTGTAGCATCGTAGTTCTTGAGAAGAAGATTTTTTAACATTTTTCCTATATGTATTTTTATGTAAAACTTGAACCCTTCTTGGGGCCCAAGAATTTGTCCAGGTGTCACGATTTTAACATTTCAGAATCTACAATATTTAAGTATGCTTGCATGATAATATCACTAACTAGAACATTGTAGTTCTTGAGAAATGATTTTTAAACATTTTCCCTATATAATTTTTTGTTAAGATTTGAACTTTTCTTGGGGCCAAAGTAATGGTCCCTGGGGGTCACAATTTTAAAAATCTAGAAACTACATTATTTGAAGATGCTTGCTGAGCAATATCACAAATTGGAGCATCATAGTTCTTGAGAAGAAGATTTTGAAACATTTTCCCTATATATTTCTATGTTAAATTTTGAACCCCACTTTGGGCCCCAGTATCTGTATGGTGGTCACGATTTGTACAATTTAGAATCTTCGCTATACATACAAGGTTTGGTGTAAATATTGCCATTTCTGGTGAAGTGGTTCTTAAAAAGAAGATTTCTTTAAACATGCACCCTATTTTCACTGTTTCGCAATTATCTCCCTTTTAAAAAGGGATTTTCCCTTTATTTGAAAAATTTAGAATCTCTTTTCCATAAGAATGCTTCGACCTAGTTTAGTTAAATTTGGTTCTAGAAAAGAAGTCGAAAATGTGAAAAGTTTACAGACAGACGGACGGACGGACGACGGACAACAGGTGATCAGAAAAGCTTACTTGAATCTTTGGTTCAGGTGAGCTAAAATGGATACGAATAACTACTGCATTTAGTATTCAAACCATAGTCATAAATGATAAATTTATTAAAATTTCTAGCATTTGGCGTGATAAATATTGAAGCGGAATTTCTTGAGATGTCTCCGTTATGACGTCATAAACGAATGTGCAAAAAACGGCCACTCGAATCGTCTAAGTTGCGTACAGAATTTTATGACGAAAGCAAATCCGCGACCTACCTTAAGCAAAGTTTTTAAAGAACATTTTACACATGTCTTAGATCGTTAAAAGAAAATTCTGAACAAAATCGTGACTCTTAAGGATCCACAATCTTGATTTTTTCTAAACTCAAAAAGTTAGGCAGACCCTATTGTTGGTGTCAACGAAATCTCAATCAATCAGGTTTTCTTGTTGATATTTCCTATTCACTATCTCGGCATTTTCTTTCTTGATTTTGATTGTTTCTCAAAAAATTATGTGGTTTTTTGTCTCTTTCAGCCTCGCTTTGACATTGTGTTATTTTATTTTATTGGCAAAGGTAGACGATTCCATCTTAAGTTGCCCAAGGTCAATAAAACACATGATTAAACAGTTGTTCGTGTTTTTGAATAACTTTAGAAGTTTTCTGGTACAATTACTGTTAGAATGAGACATTGAATCCTTTAAGATGCGTAGATTGGAAGACTCTCTAAGTAAGTCTAAGACATTAATAACAATTCCAATTATCTTATCCTTACGGTTACGGCTCACAAACAATTTATTAAAAAAGTTCACTAACTCTGTATTTATATGACTAATTATGCATGGATCATTTCTAAATCTTCATTATTTTCAAGATTTTAGACCTTAACGTTTGATTAAATAAAACTTTGAAATCATATTGCATTGTTATTGGTTAGATAGAAAATAATAAACCTAAAATTAATCAAAATACAGAGTATCACTATTACATTTAACACGAAAAAAAAAATAACGCTTATTCATCATTATATTTGAATTCGAATAAATATTATTTTTACATTCATCATTCCATTCATTCGTCTTATCAAATGTAGATTAACACTTGGAAATATGCTTCTAAAAACGAAAGAAATCAAAGTACTGAACGTACTGATAGGCGGAAGCATGATTGCAAGTTGTCAATGTTATAATGACTATTTTCTCCTTCAGAATTAGTTAGATAAAAGGTGGTTATGGTAACATGTTAATGAATAATTAATGAATAATAAAAATTGGTCTCCTTATTTGTTGCTTTAAGATATAGTTGAACGGATAGATATTAGAAAGAAAAATGGTACAGAACTTTTAGACTTTGATATTTTATAAAGGCATTACAGTTAAAATGAAGAATGTGAGGTAATAGTTAATAAAATAATAAAGAACACAGTAGTAATATGTCAATTGAAGCATATAGTAAATGTGGAAATACTCAGTAACTGCACAAGATAAGTCTGGATTATGACTTAAATAAAGATAAAATGAGAAAAGCAATTTAAACATCAAAATATGTATTTTGTAAAGTACATTTGTATAACCAGTTGGTACTGATATGCAAGCTGAAATTACTGATATAGATTTTCATTTATTATGCAGACTTATTAAAAATGTTTATTTTGACAACATCAAAATGATGAAGGAATATTATAGAATTTACTAAACTGAACTTCTGAAACTGCAGTACCGGTATTTTATTCTTAACAATAATGTTTCATCAAAATAAAAAAGTTGCATTTGTACTCTATTTACACAATCAAGTAGCCTGTGTGTCACATTGCTCACCTGAGAAGCAATAGCCATTGAGAAATCAGCTTTATAGAATAATATACAAAATATCTGGACAATGTGAAGTAAAAAGGTCATAAATAGAAAGATTTTCAAATTTTTAAATATTTCTTTAGATACTCTCAAGTTCAACAGTAACAGGATGATTCCAAAGTCATTTAATATATGGAGAATTGCAGATCTCTAAAAGATCCTCAGATTGCACTTCATACACTTTGTTGACAAATGTTCAAATATCAGAAAGAATGTATTTACCAACTGTAATGTATACCAAAACATATTTTACAAAGATCGAACGTTTATACAAGTGTTGAGAAATAAAAGGCCA
This sequence comes from Magallana hongkongensis, assembly GCA_016163765.1. Classification (NCBI taxonomy): domain Eukaryota; kingdom Metazoa; phylum Mollusca; class Bivalvia; order Ostreida; family Ostreidae; genus Magallana; species Magallana hongkongensis. Next base: position 62,330,181 of record WFKH01011926.1, read on the forward strand.
GTAATTTATGGATATTGCTAAAGGTTTTGCTATAAATTGATATTCAATAATAATGAACAAATAAGTGCATTAGGTGTCCTTTACAATTGCTCCAGGTTGTACAGTCGAACCATAGGTCTCGAATACTGAAGACATTTGAACTTTGGGTCTTTATTTCAATACTAATGGAATTTTCAAGAGAACTTCCTCATAAGAGAATATAGACTTCCAAAGAATCCTTTTATAGCTGCTGTAAACGTGTTTTTCGAAAGCGTATAATGGTGTGTGACATTTGTGGCAACAACAATTTCATTACACTAGTGTTGTCTTGCTTCCATTATACCCATGACAACTGTCTTTTTCAGCAGGATTTTCTAAAAAGTGTTGATGAAAAATGAATTATGGATATGTTATCGAGCAATATTTCATTACAATATACTTGACCTCCAATAAAGAAAAGTTAACATAGATTTAAAAATAAAATTAACTTATAAAATATTTTTAATTGATGTGTGTTTTTCCTCAAACGATTTATTTTCAAAAATATACATGTATTTTGCAAAAAAAAAGATGAAAAATATAAGAAGATCACACGATATGGATTATTGATATTTGTAAAGTTATTTGGTGTATTACACACAATTAATGGAAAATAAAGTGATCGAACTGTAAATGAAAGTTTATTTTTTTCTCCAAAATTCTTCAGTTTATTACTGCATTTAGAACAAGAACATTTACTATATTATGAAATATACGTACAACAAGATATCTGTGAGCCAATGCTCACTAGTGATACCCCCGCTCTGATGTGAATATAGAAAATAAGAAAAGTTAACATTTACATGTAAAGGGAAGTTGACATCAATTTTTTTGTAAAAATGAATCCCACCATATGACATGCCTTAACAAAGAGTGTGTTAAAATTTTCAAGCATCCGCGATAAAGAGTTGCTGAGAAATCTGCAATGAAATCTTTTTTGAAAATTTAGGCTTAAAGTGAACAAAGTCGTAATTTAACAAGAAGTTGATGTTTGATTTGTACAAAAATGAATCCCACCATATGGCATACATAAATAAAGAGTGTGTTAAAATTTAAAGCATCGGCGATTAATAGTAGCTGAGAAATCTTTGACGAAATTTGTTATAGACAGACGGACCCATAAGGGTAAAACAGTATACCCCCTCTCCTTTGGAGCATGGGTTTAAATAGTTAATTCTTTAACCACAAAAACCACAGGAAATATCATAATTAAATTAAGTTGTATTTACTCAACTTGAGAATGATTTTTTGGCCATTAAGATGAGGGTCCCTGCATATTTTAGATGCCCTGCTTCCATTAAAAAGTTGCAAACATGCAATGTTTGTCCCTCTTTAACAGTGCTGAACTGGGAAGCATCCCTCAGCATTGCCAGCACCTCATTTATAGCATCTGACCGTCTTTTTCTTTGTTCTGTTTGAATTTTGCTGTGTGTTCAAGTTTAGCAACTCTCCCCTTCCCCAGGGATGAAGGATGATGTTGGGCTCTAATTGTTTCCTCTTGTCGGTTAATGTTAATCAGTTTCTTGACATTCACCTGAAAAAACATACACATGTAATAAAATATTTCAATCATATAAATATGTTAGGTCATTATCTATAATCAGTGTCAGGTATTTGAATTAGGTCTTTTTTGAATTGCAATTAATCATGAAGATGGTAGATCTTAGACATAGTCCAAGTTCTCATATATTGAACATTTTCAAAAAACAGTCATCAAAATTATCATATAAAATTATGATGTAAAGAAAATTCCATAGGAAATTTTAGTCACTTTCATTATAGAGTATTATTAATGTAATTCTGACATATATAATAGGTAAAAAGGTAAATCATGTGAGTCTTTTTTCAAATGTTTAATAAATATCTTTATTTATTTATAATGGCCTATCTGTGATATTTTGTTTTATTATACTTTCATGTGAAATACTGAAATCTGATTGGTTTAGAAGCAGTTTATCATCTGTTCTATTACCCTCAGCGTTAGCAACACACTTGGCAACGGGTAACACAACAAATTGTTACATGCGCGTAAATTATGCGCGTACGGTTCGCCGTAGAATTCACGTCATTCATAAAGAAGTCAGTTTAGTTTTCTTTAAAATTAAGATATTCAGTATAATAAAATAAATAGTGCCTGTTTGGGAGGGAAACAGTTGAATTTGACACCCCTCGAAAACCATTGTCAACCTCCGCTTCGCGTCGGCTGACTATAGTTTTCTCGGGGGTGTCAATTTCAACTGTTACCCTCCCAAACAGGCACTACCGGTATTTGTGTAATATCAACCAATCAATTGCATCTTGTATGTAAGCTTGATCTGATATTTTTTTAAAAGGAAATTCATTTGCATATTCATAAAGTCATTTTAAAACAAAGTTGAATATTGTAAATTTCTGTAAGGAAAATGAATAAATGAACCCTTTATCATACAATGCAGTAACGTTATGAACATGAATAATGCTAGATCTGCAAAGATTTCACAAAATATCAAAGGTTTAAAAGTCTAACGTTATCTTCCGTTATGCGATTCCACTATTATCCTAATTGTAAAGTATTCAAAGTATAATGAAGGGATGATGGACAATTTTGAATCATTTTGCATTAGTTAAACATGTATTGGTAGATAACGATGAAGGTGAGATAAACCAAATTCACATGACTAACAACGTACAATGTATAAGAAGCCGGTCATTATGCATCTTTTCTGAAGAGTTATCTTCCCTTAATAAAAAAAAAGAAATGATTCAATTTATTTCTTGTTTAAATAAAGAGAAAGTTTATGCATATACTCACCAAGAGATTTGTATGAATTTCAAGTTATTTTCTACAAACTCTCAATAAAACACGCGTTGTCCATAGACTTCAATGTAAAATTCAAGGTGCAATTAATTGGACAATAATCAAAATTTTGAAAATTCCTTTGGTGGAAAATGATATCATGATTAAAAATATCGGACCATTCATTTATTAGGTACAAAATATGGTAGCTATACATTGAATACTTATCACATGATATAAGTATTGGCCTAACACAAACAATAATTCTTCATAAAATTGTTGTACAATGTATGTACGAGCTCCTCGATCAAGAAAACGTTATCACCATAATTTAAACATGAAAATCTGTAAAATGAGGCAAAATTCAATACAATGAGTAATAGAACATTAGTTACCTAACTTACCTTGCGTATGTCGAAGATGGACAGTCAACTGTTCGGCTGTTGTTCTCAACGTGGGTTTGTTGACAAAAACTTTGAGATAAATACAACTTGAAGTGCATCAATTAAACCGTATGTAAGATTACTATGCGAAACATTTGTATGTTTACAAAAACATTATAGGCATCGTATCATTCTAATCATCCTTTTTCAGATAGCAATATACATACCGTTGTTCTTAAAAAAAAACATTCATCACCTGTGCCCCTATTAATTTTTCCTTCTGTACTCATAAACATACAATTTCACATCAAACTATTTTTTCCCTCGTAATTTTATCTACAGGCCTCAGACTCCGTGCTTGTGTAACGCTGAACCCCTTTGTTTATGTCGCATACCAGAGCGAGTTATCGTTCGTTCCTGTGCTATCAAATAGAGATAAACGTAAATTCATCTAACACTTGCTTTCTTTGCTATAAGGCATTTTTAATGGGTATTTATAAACGGATAAAGTACAAATTTATACATATACCAGAAAAGTTCTATTATTAAAAACGATGTTCTAACGGGAGTCGAACGGTGAAAGGGGGGGGGGGGGGTAGAGAGTTGTATGCACTTAGTTTAAATAACATCCGATAGAGTTACCATCAAAAAAGGGGAGGAATTTGACCTGTGACGTAGAAGGTCATGAAAGCAAATGCAATAGGCGCTTCCGCCTAAAAATGCAAAATTTACTTAACCTCCTTCAAACTTAATAACAAATATATGTAAAAATAATTGATCTTCTTTTAAATTTTAAAACATGATTCGGATAATTGTCAAAAACATGTTGATGATGTTAAACCGAAAAAAATATATTGAGAAAAAAAAATAAAAAAAAAAACCACAAACTTATGATCAATTTTGATTGCCCAATTTATGAAGATTAAGATAAGTGGGGTTTTTTTTTCGTATATTCTATAACCTGATTCCTTCAGCCACTCATTTCCTATCTTATCAAGCTCATTCTTTCAAAATCCGTCCCTGTATTAAGGTATCAAATTATGACGGAAGATTTATGGGTTGGGAGTTTTCTCGACATTGGCATTACCTTTTTTGTTAAAGCAAATAAAATCAATGTTTTAATTATCATTTTTACAATTTATAAAACGTTGTCAATTTGAATTTCGTTTAGGCGTTTAAACATGTTTAAAATACATTAACCAAAGAACCCCCCCCCAAAAAAAAACCCCAAACAAACAAACAACAAAAAATAAACAAAACAAAACACAACACCCATCCCCACCCCCACTACCCCCCCCCCAAAAAAAAAAAACAAAACAAAAACAGCAAAAATATATCTATAGCTGCTTTGTTTAATTCAGTAGTTATATAATAAAATATTCTGTTTTCTTAAATCACCAGGCGGCAAGACTTAGGACTAAAAAAGCTCAGAAATCAGAAAGGAGCACAGAAGGACCATCCATGTGGAGCGATGAAATAGAGAGAAAATTCGTCGGTAAGAATAGAATATTTTTTTCCTCTTTTGAAGTTATGGTAGAAACTTAAATAAAAATGTACTAGCTTATTGCCAAGTATGTTGAAGATCTAACGCTTTAAGGGAAAATGCGGATTGACATGCAGTAGAGTTCCAGTGTCTAACATTTATTAAAAAGCACTCGCATAAATTTATGGTATACAAAAATGCGCTAGTTTTAGCTGATTAACCTAATTTTCTACAACATTGTGTACTAATAGTCGATGCTAAAAACGTCTCAGATATTAAACTACATATGGTTTCAATTTATTCGCATCTGAAATTCTGATAAACGTCATCATGATTCCCGTATAGTGAAAGTTTTGGTTTGATTACTTGTAAAAATAAATGGCTAGAATTTAATATCAAAACCTTACAAGCTGATAAATATCATAAGAAGCATCAGGTTTTTTTTATATTTGATGATTATTAAATTAAATAGAAAAAACTAACCTATTGGAAACTGTATTAATAAGTTAATATTATAATGTTGAACAGTATCCATTAAACTTACTCAGTAGAGAAAGCAACTCAAAAATAAAATAAGGAGAAAATCAGCCAATAGGTGTCGATTTTCCTTATGTGAAATATGCTGATTTTGATTAAACTGCCACTCATTTTACAATCAAGCTTTATATTCGAACGTAGAATAATAACAGGGATAAGTTTTTTTCTCAGGAAAATGGCCCGGCTATTATTCTAACGTGGTCATTATTATTCTTTACAAGTGAAATGTCTAAATGTATGAGAAAATCTAAATGTATATCTTAGAGAAAGAACTAAAAAAGGAATTAAGTCGCCAAGAAAAAATGAAGCTGTATGAAGATATTGGTTATCTAGAAAATGAAAAGGAGGTAGCATTTCCAAGAGAAGTAAGTACAATCAAATATCGTATTTCATCTTAGATAATAGTCAAACTCAAAATGGATAAGTTCAGAGAAGTGTAACAAAATATCAACGGTAATATTAGATAATACAATAGCATATGAAATCGTTCAGTCCTTAAAGATTTAATGGGATGAAAGCGTTGTATTTTGATACTCGAAAGTAAGATTTGATTTTAAAACGAATATGGTAACGGTTATCTGAAGTAAATTGATTTAAGATTTTATAACTTAAGGAAGTATCGTGAACTAAGCAATCAAAAGAACGTAAAAAGTTTTTTTTTTACTGATTTTTACGGTACTGCTATATTTTACAAGTTTTATGAATTACTGTAGATTCCTTATTTTACGCGAGTACTTAATTCTGCGATTCAGCCGTTTTCTATCAAATCGCGAGAACATAAAATCGCGAATGCCTAATGTTTCCAACAGTTTCATGTAGTTTGCATCTGTCCGAAAAATAAAAGCAAGATAAAAAAAATCGCGAGATGTACTTCTCGCGATTTTACGCGGATATTAATTCCTCGCGTTTAATTAGGAATCTACAGTATATAAAGTTGCACAAGTAAAGCAATAAATAAACACGTAAGTTTTTTAATATATACTAGCATTAAATGTTATTGAACCCTGATAATCTTTTACTTACATAAACATTAAACTTCTTACTGTACCTCTCTCCTGCTGATCTGAGAAGTAATTAAGTTCCCCAACACTTCGTTATGTTTTTGGGGTGTTTTCATTGTTAGCGTTTGTTGGTATAGGTGATAAATGTGTTAGGATTCAATATTTCATATGTAATAAATTTTTGTCTTGAATTGTTTTTATAAAAAAGCCTACAACAATTATTTTTTTATCTTAAATTTGTTATACATTATTTCAGATTTTAAACCTTGGTTTAAAAATGTTACTTATAGTATTCAATAGTCGGAATCTAAATGTAATGTCGGAAAATATCGCCCACCAACAACAGATCTTTTTACAGAGATGTATTCCTTGATATGAAAATAAAATTGTCGAAGCTATACATCACATTTACAAATCAGGTTGTTAGATTTTTCTTCAGTATTTACCTATTACGAAAATATTTTACATATATTCATGTTTATTTGGTACATCTCCATGACGACGCGTACATGTAGTTTTGTTTTGATGTAAGAGGACGGTGTTTGAAAATTGAATCGGTAAATATTTCACAAATGAAATTTTATAAAAGAAGTTCTAATTGAATATATGTCTAGAGAAATATTTTTTGGTAAAGTGATTTATAAATATAATTTTCAGTTTGTTGCAGTGTGTGTTTCAACTGAATTAAGCACTCTGTCCTTGACCCTGAAAGATGAAACCCAAACGTAAGTTATAATTGCAAATCATTTAACACTTTTGAAAAATTTATTTCATAAATTGATAAGCATATGTTCAAAAATGAAATGTTTTTTGTTCGTTTCTTTAGCTAGGATTTTTTTTCATGGGGAAAATTGTTGACATCTCATGGTAAATGTGTTGTGTGATGTTGATAAAACGGGGAAAGGTTTAACAAAACACCCCTGCGAATGTTATTGTCATTTAAATTTTAGACCACGTGGTTTTATTTGACCCTTTCAGTTTCGCAATAAAAATCGTGCCTCGTGTTTATAGTCTATTTCATAGAATCTAGGTACTTGTAATCAAATATAAAATCTAGACGTTTTTTGATTTTAAACTTTATCTTCATTAATTGGTGGATAAAATGAGTTCTAGAAATGAATGTGACAATAGAAAAAAATAGGTTTTTTCTGCTGTTGCAACAATTAACATGTTTAGTAGCGATCCCCCTTTTCGATCCGCGCCTGACCTAGTAATAGCATCAATAGTGAAACAGACTATACTATTTTATGCAGAATGTTCCTTGAAAATGGCTCGATATTCTAAGTTTTTATAAAAAACAGACACCCATTCTTTTTAAAAACGCATCGTATTGCACACCACAAGCATCAAACATGGCTATGATTTTATTAAGCAACCCAATGTTTTTATTTTCAACCACATGTAGAGTGGTTGAACACGAACGATAACTCTGTTCTGAATATCATCGTTTAATTTAAATAACTGCTAGATGATGAAATAAGACATACATCTTAATATATTTTCGTGTTTTAACATAAATCAAAGTAGGATATGATATGAAAAACGACCAGTACTTACGTATTTTGAGAATATTATCCGAACACTTATACTTCCGCTCGAAATTTCACAGGAACTGAACAAATCTCGGGGAAGTCTCGTGAACTTTCATTCGAGCGCCTCTGGATTTATTGCATACTTAGCAACGATAAAGAAAACATTCCGAACACATTCGCAGGGGTGAAAAGGCGTGTTTAAAACATATAATAAAAAAAAATCTCGCATGATTATCAATGGTATAGGATTTTTATCCAACGAGTAGTGGATTTTCTATCTCCAAGCCTTGGACATTTTATATACAAATAAGTAAGTATCCAAAATGAAAACACAATTCGATCTCACTGCAAAAGGCTCTTCGGGCAGATATGTACAAATGGCTGGTATGTTTAAGAAATAAAGTACAAGATTTCATAAATGTTGTAGACTAACCTCCTCAGTCGATAAATGTTGTTTTGAAATATTGAAGCCGAAGCATATGTAGGTCTATATAGAACTTTGTTCATATTCTAATAGAAGCTTAGATATTTCTGATTGGTTTTTTTTTCAATAGAGAGACGATCTTTTAATTTATAATGCTGTTTCGTGTAACTCCAAAGGTTTTGTTAGTATGCGTATTAATTACAGGCTTCCGATCAGGCTGATATGCAGACGGTATATTATTCTGTCGGATTAATACACTTCTCTTATTAATGAGATATCTTTGAATCAATACTGTTGTTAAACATTAAAGGATAATTAAAGGCGATTACCAGTACTATTCCTTTTTTTTTTTTTATATAAGACTACGCAGTGCAAATGTGCTAGGGAGGTTCTTTAAACAGTTGCATTGAGCTCTTCAAAATAAACATTTGAGGCAATACACAGCGTTTTGACTAATACTATGACATGAAATGTTAAAAGATTTTAAAATTCTGTTATTGTTTGTAGTTAAACTTTCATAATCAGTGCTCGACAAAAAGGTATTTCTGATCTAATTATTTACTAAAGACATTAATCTGCGGCATCTCTTTGATCTCGGCAATAACTGTTGCAGAATACTTAGTAAAATCTTAAAGCAAGCGTTTATTGTTATGTCACAATAACGTAAATCAATGTAGTGGTAAGTTTAATTTACAGAACAAAAAGCGCTAAAATAATAATAGCAGATACCACATGCGTCGAATAAAACAACTACATTATTAAACTAATTTTTACAGAATGGTATGAAGTTTTGTTTTTTTTTTCGTTTGAACAATTTAATAAAGTGGGTTTTCTTGTCAAGGCTTAGAATTCAATTCGGAAGTTTATAAAATGTGAAGAATTTGAATTGCTATTTTGCATTTAACTCAAACGATAATTGCAATATTTGCTTTGCATTGATCTTACTTTGCTTTCAAATTGATAATTTTTTAAGCAATATTATTTGTCCCCTTACGCTATATTGTATTATTGATAAGGTACCATTTCCCGACATTGTGTACCTATTTTAGCTCACCTGAACCGAAGGTTCAAGAGAGCTTTTCTGATCACCCGTTGTCCGTCGTCCGTCCGTCCGTCTGTCTGTCTGTCCGTCTGTCCACTTTTCACATTTTCGACTTCTTCTCTAAAACCACTGGGCCAAATTTAACCAAATTTGGTACAATGCATCCTTATGAAAAGGCGATTATAAATTGTTAAATAAAGGACACAGCCCTTTTTAAACGGGAGATAACTGCGAAACAATGAATATAGGGTGTGTGTCTTTAAAAATCTTCTTCTCAAGAACCACTGCACCAGAAATGCCAATATTTACACAATAGCTTGTGTATATAGTGAAAATTCTAAATTGTAAAAATAGCGACCCTCGGACCAAAACTGGGGCCCCAGGAGGGGTTCAAAGTTTAACATAGAAATACATAGAAAATTGTTTACAAGATTTTTGTTCCATTTATTCAACTAAATTGTGCACCAAGAAACCCAACTGTGTCTCCCTGATTATTGACAACTCATTGCATAAGTATATAAGTTTGTTTAATCAAGGAATGACGGATGAATATGATAAGGTGTAAAAATTCACTAAATATTATTTTAGTTTATCGCTTACAGTTTATTTTGGAGACCGTGCCCGATAAAAATAAAAATTAATATGTAAATTTATTTGTTGCCGGGCACGGTCTCCAAAATGAATGTAAGCGATAAATGTAAATAATTGTGATTTTTGTCGCAATATTGCAGCTAGTGGGTTGGTACGGTAGATCAACGCACGTGGTGTGGATTTATTTGTAAACAACTATACCATAGGTAATCTTGTTTCACACGGGAATTAAAATAAATAAAAGTATGTTTTATTATAATTAGGGAAACACTGTTAATGTGTTACCCTCGTATACAATGATGAACCCGTGAAATTTGTTCAAAGACTGTTTAAAGCAGAAAGAAGATAATTTATTTTTGAACTTTGAAATTTCTTCGATTTGTGTAACCATGATGACTTATGATTCATTGTATTACAAATGCATCACTACGTATTTTATAAGGAAATATACTGAGTATACAATCACATGGTGATGTTAAAATTGCAAACAAAAATATAGTTGCATATGTACGAATTTAGTTACACAAAACATTTTTATTCTGATATCATTTGATATACGACTTTTGGTACAGAAATTTAAAATAATGATATCTATATTAAAGAAAATGTCAGCTCGACGCCTTTGTGGCCGTTCCGTCCTTTGATATGTATAGTGAATATTCTAAATTGTAAAAATCGTGACCCTTGGACCAAAACTGGGGCCCCAGGTGGGGTTCAAAGTTTAACATAGAAATACATAGGCAAAATGTTTAAAAATCTTCTTCTCAAGAACCACTGCACCAGAAATGCCAATATATACACAAAAGCTTGTATATATAGTGAAGATTTTAATTAAATTGTAAAAATTGTGACCCCCGGACAAAAAGTGGGGCCCCAGGAGGGGTTCAAAACATATATAGGAAAGATGTTTAAAAATCTTCTTCTCAAGAACTATAATGCAACAGTTTGGGATATTACTATGCATACATCCTTAAATAATGTAGATTCTAATTTGTAAAAATCGTGACTCCCGGACTAATAATGGGGCACCAAGAGGGGTTCAAAATTGAACATTTTAAAATATATATAGGAAACGTTTAAAACTGTTCTTCTCGAGAACTACAATGTTAGAGTTTGTGGAATTACTATACATGCATCTCTGGCTTATGTAGATTCTTTATTGGTAAAATCGTGACCCCCGGACTAATACTGGGGCCCCAAGAGGGGTCAAAGTTTAATATAGAAATATATAGGTAACATGTTAAAAAATCTTTTTCTCGAGAACTACAATGCTACAATTTGTGAGATTACTATGCCTACAACCTTGGATAATGTAGATTCGATAGTTTTAAAATAGTGACCCCTGGACTAATACTGGGGACCCAAGATGGGTTAAAAGTTTAATGTAGAAGTATATATGGAAAATGTTTAAAAATCTTCTTCTTGAAAACTACAATGCTTCAATTTGTCAGATAACTACGTAAGCATCCTCAAATAGTGTAGATTCGAAATTATAAAAGCCGTGACCCTCGATTTAATACTGGAGCCCTAGGAGGGGTTCAAAGTTTAACATAGAAATACAGAGGGAAAATGTTTAAAAATCTTTTTCTTGAAAACTACAATGCTTCAACTTGTGAGATTACTATGCAAGCATCCTTTAATAATGTAGATTCTAAATTAATAAAGCTGTGACCACTGGACTAATACTGGGGCCCAAAGAGGTGTTCAAAGTTTAACATAGAAATATATATGGAAAATGTTTTTAAAAAGTTTTTCTTGAGAACTATAATGCTACAGTTTGTGTGATTCCTATGCAAGGATCCTCAAAGAGTTTAAATTCTAAATTGTTAAAGCCAACCATAAACCTCGGACCAATACTTGGGCCCCAGAAAGGGGTTCAAAGTTTAAAATAGAAATAGCATATGCTACGAAATAGAATGTTACAAGGAACTGCTGTATAGGTGAGCGATGTAGCCCATGGGCATCTTGTTTAGTGAGATATATATATATATATATATATATATATATATATATATATATATATAATCACATATAGCTTAAGCGCTTTCATTTTAAAATTTACAGAAGCTATATAATGGTAATATGGTAACGTGACGTCAACAAACTTGAACGTTGAACGGCAATGTCAATTATAAAGTTATAGATAGATTTAGCAGAAAAAAATTTAGCTGCAATAATAATGTAGCCCTCTCCGATTTTTTATATCTGATGTTTACTGGAGAGGGCTACAATTCCATAAGATCTCCGTAATGGTGCAAAATTAATTTTTTAATGCGTCTGACTTCGGTCTGAAAAGATCGTTTTTATAATTGACTTCCTTTAGATAAAATGATTTTTAAATTCAGGTTGAACAAACTAACCGTATCTAAATCAAAACCAGATAAAACACATCAGCATGTTAACCAGTCGTCCTTTTCAGCAGCCATGACAGTTCTCGCGTGATTTTGTGGGATTTACGCTTGAAGTTTTGATGGGCTTGATAAAGTGAAATTCAGAGTAAATAAGCGATCTTACCTCGTTCTATCACTAAAACATCATTTAAGGAAATTGTATATAATGAGAAATTCATATTTACCGCGTTAATTATGTTTAAAATAGGGGAATTCATATATTCAGTTCAAGATCCGCTCCTGAATTATCATTGGCTGTCCCAAAATATAACCGGTCAAGGTCAGTAAACATGGCGGACAAATTCAACTTGCGATGTTGACATACACGAAAAATAGCCGATATATGGACTATACTTGATATTCTTGGATTCATTTATGCAATACACATCTACAATGCTTGAGTTCAGGTAAGAAATGCAAATGTTATTGTCATTTATATACGATTTGAGAAGAAATCGTTGCGGGAGTGAATCACTCCCGCACTTGCACCATTACGGAGATCCTATGGAGTTGTAGCCCTCTCCCAAAAAAAAAAAAAATCGGGAGAGGGCTACATTATTGCAGCTAAAAAAAGTTCTATGCAACATAATAAATAACATGCAATGCAGTAAAAAATTATAACAGACAGTTCAATTTGGGTTTAAAAATACGGATAAAATGTTGTCACTCAACAGTTTGTAATATTGAAATATGTTGAACTGTTTATTGCCGCATATCTCCAAATGGTAACGATATCTTTTTTTTTTAAGAGAGCCTCAAATTTCAAAGTTGTCGCTGAAAGACGTGTGTGCAGGTGTAAATATAAGACCGGTTGATAAGGCTTTACAGTGAGTTTCCAAAGTGTACTATTTTTGTCACAGCAAATTTCACAGATGTGTATCATCATTACATATATTATTGTAAACGTTTTTCGATACTGTCAAAAAGTTAGTTTCCTATTGATTAACTTCTCCTTTCCTTGAGTTTTTTTTATTTTCTGAGTGATTTCCGTTTTAGAGTAAAAGGAACACTAGGCGACTTAACTCTTCTAGGTTCACCACTATGCCAAATTATTGAATCATACAAAGATGAAGAAGAAGCAGTCGTAAATCATCTTCTTGACTTTGACATTGAAAAGAACCCTTTAAAGGGTGAATGTGACATCAAATTCAATGTTGCTTCCAGGTCGCTACAGTTTGTGTACGATGCGGTTAGTAAAAAAAATAATGCTCAAATGTGTTATAAGTGGGTTTACATAAATGCCAGAAAGAAAGGAACTTCATTTTCATTTTCACAAAAACATAAATGGTAACTTAACATGTAAATCTATCCGTTTATATTGTTACAGAATTTTAAGAAGAAAATGACTGATTTTTTAAGGCCTCAAAATGAAGAAAATTTGAAAGCGTAAGTTATAATTTTGACGTTTTCAATAAAATTTACAGGTCAAAAAATGGTTCTATATGCATGTAAATTGTGTGTAAAGCGATTATGTGATTATATTTTTTTGGTTATAACACATTTACAATTACACATCCTGCTATGTTTTTAGACTTCATTTTTATTGTGTTTAAAGTCTGTCTTGTTTAGGTTCCTTGCCAAATCAAAGAACATAACATTTCATAACATATTATGTTGGTTATTGACTAGAAAACATTTCTTCTGTAAATTGGGTGCCTCGACCTTAATTGAGATAATAAGCTTTGTGTATGATTCAAGATAAAGCAAACGTGGTTCATGTGGCAACAATAGATTCATGCTCTTTTAAAGTTTTTTATTTAGATTGTTCTGACTGATGTTTAATTCTTGAAGATTGAGCACTGTATAGTGGCAATTCACCACAAGATATAAGCACATACTCTGATAATATGGCCATTATTGGCAATACTTGTAATTTGCATTATTTCAAAAGTGACACACTAAAGAAAAACTGGGAATCAATAGTAACCCCAATGCAGAAATAATTATCTAAAAATTAAAAAAAACCCACCAACATTCGGTCATTGAAACAATTGACAAAACTGCAGAAATGTATGCATGGTGCACTGGGGAAGAAAGGGGAGACGCTAAGGGCAGAAACTTTTAACGCATCGTCAGAGAATGAGCAAACAAATGGCAGATTTGAGTTTTACACCGAGTCCAACTCAGACGATACAAATAATGAGTTTAAGGAGCTTCTGTTTCAGAAGACAAAGGATCTGACCCAGACGATTATTCTAAAGAGCTAGCAGAATGTACACTCGAAATGCAGTAACCGATTCATAAGAAGTCGGCGAACGTTGCAAAGGAAGTCTTGCAAAAAAATGAAATCGTTAAAAAGTACAACAGACCTTAAAAAATATGAATTATTTGGTCATATCTAAAATTAACTATGAAATCCGTACTCTAGAACAGAAAAGTCAGAATTCCGACTTGAAAAAAAAAACTCGTATTCGAGGCTTTTGCGCCACAATTTCAACAATTGGAGTTACTGCTCATGTGAAAAGAGACAAGAGGCCCATAGGTCACATTGCTCAATCGCTGAAGAATTCTTGTGTCTCTTACGATTTTTTAAAATATAAAACCAACTATACGGACATCATAATCTAAAATCTAAGATGCACCAACTGACCAATTTTATTATTCTAGGCGTCAAAGTATAAAATAAGGCAATATGGAGAAAAAAAATAACAAAAGTTAAAGTAGGTTACTAAGACCTACTTTTGAATAAAAATATAATAAAGGCGCAAAATACACCAACAGAGTTTGTTTTTCATAGGCCTAATACTATCAACGTTATAGATTTCACTTTGAATAAATATACAAAGTGAAACATAGTCACTGTGTCGATATTGAGTTGCTTACATAGTAATATCACTTAATGTTGCATTATATTCCTTGAGATAAATATTTTACAACAATTTCCCTATATATATTTATGTTAAACTTTGAATCACATTTGGGCCCCAGTATTGGTTCGGAGGTCACTGTTTGTACAATTTAGAATCTACACTGTTTGAGGATGTTTGCATAGTAATCTTACAAATTGTAGCATTAGAGTTCTTGCAAAGAAGAATTTGAAACATTTCCTTATAATTTTCTATGTTTAACTTTTTTGCAAATAAGGATCTACACTATCTGATGATACTTGCATAGTAATAGCACAACTTTTGGTATTGAGGCTCTTGAGAAGAATATTTTTTAAAAACAATTTCACTAAATATTTTTTTTTAGGTTAATCTTAGGACCCCTCTTCGGGTCCCATTATTGATTTTGGGGCCATAATTTTAACAAATTAGAATAGTCAGTATATAAATATGCTTTGATATAAATAATAGGATATCTGGTGCAGTGGTTTGTGAGAAGATTTTTAAGACACACACTCTTTTTTTACTATTCCTTGATGATCTTCATTTTGAAAGAGATTAAATCTTTTATTTTAACAATTTGGAATTCCCTTCTCTAACGGATAGTTTGTATTAAGTTGGCTAAATTGGCTTATTGGTTATAGAGAAGAAAAGAATGCGAAATGCTTACAGACAGACGGACGGACACACAGACGGACAGACAGACGGATAGAAGACGGACAACAGGTGATCAGAAAAGCCCCTTAAACCTACGGTTCAAGTGAACTTAAAAGGGCGAACAGCTCCGATTGGTGACGTCAGGTTGCAGAGCTTTATCCTGTGAAAGGAATATGCTTATGATACTATTTTATGGTATTAAATATTAATTAATTATTAATTAATTAAATTCATTAAATATTTTCCTTATAAAACAACAAAAGTATTTTTTGTAAGATACGTCTGATAATGTTTTCAGATTTATCACCTCTAAAGTCTCATTTAAGGCAGCAGCACTCAGTTTGGAAATATAAGAAATTATTAGGTTAAACGAGAGGTACTATGAAGTCAAAGTTTGAATTTCTTGAAAAACTGGAATTTCTCTGATCGATTTAGGGTGCAATATTAAGTATAAAATGCTCTCCCGTTTATCAACAATTTACATCTGCCCCTAACAAAAATTTGAAACATCCAAACTCAACTCAAGTATCAATAATACAATTATCATATCATCT
>WFKH01011926.1:62359912-62372216 GCA_016163765.1 Magallana hongkongensis
TATATTAATCTTATGTTGAAACTTAAGTTGATTTAACACGTACCGGTTAAACTCTCGGCGTTGTATTGTATTTAATCTTAATTGCCTTAATTGCATATTCAGATTCGGACTGATGTCTTACTTTTATTTCATTGATGGTTAAGTTTCTATATGATTTTATGCACTATCGTGTAAACCAAAGCCAAATCAACTGTACAAATAAGATAAATTTATGGTTCCATCTTAAACCAAAATAGTTGAATTGAAAATAAAACAACTTATTTAATAGTGGTGTTCGTACCGATTATCAATAAACATGCACTTGTGATAAGATAGAAGCACAAGAAACTACCGCGGATCACTTGTCCACTCCCGCGGTATCTCCTCGGCCATGTGCGAGAGATGATTATCATTGAAAGGGTAAATCTTTGTAATAATAAAAACAATAATTAAACATTATTTGTACAATTTAACAATGCTAGTATTTAAAACTTACAAACTCAGCTTGATATATGTCTGACGATGCTTCTGATTTGGAATAATATCGCTTTTATTATTTTTCAGAACGCTTTCTTTATTTACACTCTATCATTTCATTAAATCAATTGAAGATGAAGAAACTTTTATAGCCGGCATAAACTTAAAACAGTTCTTGTGTTTGCTGCTAAATAAACACATATATGTAAGACGCGAATCGTGTGTATTAGATAACCGCTGACCGCTAGGTAGTCCAGCCGCGATCGATCTCCTCGGCCGCGGACGAGGGATGGATTACGCTCAGAACCCAGTAAGATTTGAAATGCTTGCAGTATAATGATTAAAATGTATCAAATAGGAGTTAATTTTTTTACTTAAAAAACCCACATTTGTTCTATGTCTTATTATGCTTCAGATTGGGTATGATATTGCCTTTATTAATTAACAGAACGATTTATTAATTAACATTCTAACGTTTTATTCAATTTAAGAAGCATAAACCGTACATGTATATGTATTCAAAAATTAAAAACAATTCTATATGTTTGCGGCTAAGCAAATCCATATGTGTCAGACGCGAATCTTGTGTAGTAGATACCGCTGACCGCTAGGTAGTCCTGCCGCGATCGATATCCTCGGCCGCGGGCGGAAGATAGGTTACGTAATGGTACACAAACGCAGCTCAGATCCCAGATAGATTTCAATTGCATGCAGTATAATAACTAAAATGTAGTACATAGAAGTTTTTTTTTTAATCCATAATTTGAGTTTTACTAGAAAAGAAATGGAATGTTTTTATTTTCTGTTTCGCGTTTTTAAAGGATTGTTCACTATGAGAACTTAACAAAAATGACTTATAGTCCTCAAATAAAAGCATGTATACTTAAAAAAAAAACTTTTTCTTATGAATAAAGGCATCCCATATAAACCGGTATACATTCTGTGGTAACTTTATGTCATTTGTACGCACAAAGACTTTCGTTAACTTTGCCAAATTGCCGCGAATACTGGTCTACACATAATACTGTTTGCCCTCATATTATGCAATACTCGAACACAAAAACAGCTTTATGAGATTAATAAGATCACAAACAACATTTTTTGCAGCGACGCCCATATCGAAAAATTTACCGTTTTAGAGTTATAAAGCAAAGACTTTTAAGGGATCTAGACCCATAATTTAAGGGGCTAGCCCCTTTTTTATGGTATCCAATGAAAGCCCTTAATATTTGGCACAACTTTTGTTCTATATGTGTTTCGGAAATATTTATCACTAAAAAGTTATGGAGCAAAGATGTAAGCAAAATTTAGCATTTTTTGAAACATAAATTTCGATGTGATTTTTTAAGAAGTATACGTGGGTTAATCAAACATTTAAGACTGGGAGGACAACGTTCAAGATGTCTACATTAAAGATTTGTAAATTAAAACTACTTGCTACGGATCAACTCGGAGCCTTTGCAGGTACACGAGACCCACTAAAAAAATATTCAAAGGGGAATAACGCAAAACCGGAAGTAGCGATTTCACAATGTTTTGTGCTATAGTGAGCTATTGGTATTTCCAATAGACCCTGAAAATTTGAATAAAATCGGGTGAAAAACAAGCGAGATATTAAGGTTTAAAGAAACGTCTAGAAGAAAAAGAAGAAGAAAAATAATAATGAAGAATTTCCAACAGAATCAGTACAACGTCTTCCGTTGGAAACGGAAGACCTTAATAACATATAAAACATATAGTCCCAACTTAACAATAATTTTCATGCCTTTCTTTGATTCCTGAAATGGCAGGACTTATGATAAATGCAGGTAAAAAGAATGTTATTGTCCAACATCAGAGAGTATGGAGCCAATGAAGGTCAAGTCGGTCAAGGTCACAGTGACGGCAAAGTTATAACAAGGTTCTCTGGATCTCACGCCTATCTCCATGGAAATAACCTTGATCTTCGAGTACCTGGAAAATAACAACATTTACGATTTATAAATAAGCAAAACTCATGAATTTTTAATATCATCTAAATATTTTATAAACATATCAAAAGCTGGACAATTCTTACTTAATAAACTCTTTAAAAAAGCTTTCAGTCAAGTAATTTATATTCTTTAATATAACCTTGATGTTTGAAATTATAGCACAGAAAAAAAAATATCAATTAGTATATACACCGCAGCAAATAAGATTCAAAGAGCCTGTTGATATCAGCATTACTGAGCTAGCCTATCCTGACACACTCTATGTCTAGAGAAACCCTGGTCTCCTCTGACATACACACAGTATATACTATTTTAGTGGATTTCTGGATTAAGAATTCGTTGATGGTTGAAATGTGTCATTCTTTAGAGAATTTTTTTGCATAATAACAATGAGTGTCAATAAAGATGGAATTTTACATAATTAAATATTAATCTCTTAAATAATTCATTTATATAGTAGTTTTAGGTGAAACTTTTTAGATCTCCGATTTATAATTAATTTTACTGGACCATATTTGTAGTTCCATTTGGGTCTGCAGAAAATACTGAGTGATCAGAAAGATAAGTAATACACACATAGATGTCACTGTTAAGTCAAATAATTTTTTAATGATTATATGTAAGAACAATAACTGTGTGTGTTTTGTATGTTTGGATTATCACCCTCGATTAAAAGAGTTTGAAATGCATAGTGTGTGTTTCATATGATGGGTCACTGACAATCAATATTAATTATAGTAATCCAGTGCTAAGGGATACTAGCTTTTATCCCCAATTGAAACTCATCACATCTCATGGATTTTAAAATCTCGCTTTTATTTCTCATACAGATATAAACTACACAAATATGTGATAAAAATTCGGCATTCGAATTCGCGGTTTTATAATCTTGCGATTTATTGCAAAATGGTTTAATCGCAGAATTAAGTACTTGTGTAAAATAAGGAATCTAGAGTATATGACATTGACATGAACTAAATATAAGGTATTACTTTTAATTCATATACCATACTTTAAGGTAATGATCCATACCCCACTACATAAATAAAATACCTACAGAATTTTTTCAAATTTCTCAAACATATATTTGGGGATATATCCTTATCAAATTTTACCCAGTTAACTGGTCCATCGGTATTATAATAGCTAGGGCCGTTGCTAAAAATAGAACCCATTACGGAAAATGGTGCTTTTTTCATACATTAAGAATATTAGCCTTAGCCTGAAATTTGACTTTCAAAAAATCATTTTTGACTGATATCCTATGTAAAATGAACGAATTTATTTTTTAAAACAAATACTTTAATGTAACAAATGCTTATTTATTGAAAAATAGATACATTTGTTTACAAATGAGATAAAATTAAACAAATTTTCAAAGAGAATTTAATCTTTTATAATTTTATTTACCTACAGAATTCTCTATAATAGTGATAATGTTTACCCCTTACGGCCCTTAACCAATAGAAAATAAAATTACCCAAAGGACCGCCCTTTTTGGATCACAATTGGCGTATTTTTGGTAAAATTCATTAAAATATATATTTTGAAAAAAGTTCCGTAAAAAAAAAAAATTTGCATAGTTTTATCATTTCACCTCTTTAAAAAGTATATTTAGCTTTTTGTTAAATAGAAAGCATTGTTTAAACAAACTGTTGATCAATTTGTATTATAAAAATCGCAAAAGATTGGGTTTTTTGAATATCGGTAAGTATTATGGATCGAGATCGGTATTTAGAAATTGCAGTCACATACGCGGAAAACGCTAATTACCTGATATGCTTTCAAAACAAAACCTATATTCAACTATTTTTACTGGTTTTAAAGACTGTTCTAAAAAATGAAGTAATTTTTCTTCAACGTATAAATTTAATTCTAAAAACAATTTTTGGGAAAATATATTTATGTTTTTTGCTAAGCGTATAGAGTAAAGATCGGGCACGGGCAAGACGTAATAACGCGTGAATTACGTCATACGTTGTTTTGTGACGTATGGACAATTACCTTAATTCCAAGTTAAAAATGCAATCTACTAAAAAAAGGCATGCTTTATAATTTGACAATCATCCTCAATAAGAGTTTGATCCCATCTTTCCCTATCTAGCCTGACAAAACAAGTCAATGTTTGTTGATGCTGGGGAGAGGGCGAGATTACATAAGACATTAGATATAAAATAACAAAACTTTTGATATGTAAATCAGTTAGTTACTATAGTAATATAGTTAAAATATCATTCTAATGACAATTTATTAGCACTGAATAATTTCATTTGTAAGGTATTTATTGTAAAAAAAAGTATATATGGGTTTTCATAATATATTTGATGAAATCCTTTTACTCTATACCAACAATCACATTCTTGATAATTTAGAATGCGTCTATAATATGTATGGGTCTTGTACCTTGCATACAAATCACATCCTTTATAATTTATAACGTGGCTATAATATGAATGATTCCTATACACAAATCCCATCATTAAGAGCATACAACACGATCACCATTATTTTCAAAACACACAAAACCATCAGAAGCACCAAATAGACAGAGATTTAAGGACATCACAGACAAAGGTTTATATACAGAGGAATCAAACGCCCGTCAGACCCAGTCTTTTAAATCTTACATCAACATCACATAATGTCTGCTAACTTTCTTTATCTATGAAGAAAGAACACAAAGTGCTTTTTAGTTCATCTGTACTCAATATGAATGTAAAGGTACTGAATATGGTGCATCTGTACTCAATATGAGTGCAAAGGTACTGAATATGGTTCAACATGTACTCAAAATGAGTGTAAAGGTACTGAATATGGTTCAACATGTACTCAAAATGGATGCAGATGTACCACCGTTTGGTGATCCTGTTACATTTCAAGCAGTGGAAATTGAATGGATGCCTTCGAACAAAATGTGTCAAAATCATGTATTTTTCTGACTGACTGGGAAATGTGTCAAAACCATATGTCTTTTTCTGACTGACTGGGTTATAAATTTAAAGGAAATGTGTCTTATGAAAGCAATGAAATGTTTTGTTTTATTTGAAACTGTTATTTGCTTTTAAAATAAACAAGAGGTCCATGGGCCACATCGCTCACCTGAGCAACAATGGCTTTATATGGGCGTTCAAAGGGTATATGGTCCCTCGGTAGAATAACAAAAAAGAAATATCCGAATTTTACACATATTTATGCATACCTTTAATCTTTGACATATGTACCTTTATGGAATACTATTTTTACCAAAAATAAGATCATAAGCAAGACATATATATCTAAATATTTGGTAGGGGTTCACTGTTAACTTCCAATTCCCTTTATTCTAGTCCCCCCTCCCACTTTATAAAGTGATCAAAATATATGAGAGCATATAGGTACATTTTTTCCCTCAACTACTTACGTACAATACTTGTTTTAAAAACAAACGACACAAAAGGGTATCGCTTTATTTCGCCTCATATTAAAATTCGCCCCTGACGTCGAGGCGGCTATTATTGTATTACGACTTTGACATCGCTATAAATAAAGGTCATAATGTTTTGACAAATCAAAAATGAACCTGTGTACGTTTTGTTTACTAATATTTCTGAAGTTTGCTTTGTTTACAATCGAAGCATAACATGCAGGTTGAATAAACCTAATCATTTGGGGGAGGAAACCAAACAGTCCCCTTTTCTAAACATTCCCATGAAGCAGTTTAATTTTGTTTTTTTGTATGCCCATGAAGAAATTATTTCATTAACTTTGAATATTTCTAACTTTGAAAGGAGACCAATCCTGATGATGTAAATAGGCGAAAGTCTATAACTTTCCAAGATAATTGGTTTGTATGGAAAATTATTTGATACTGTAATAACGAAAAAATCGGACCGTGCAGCTTTAACAAAACACGTTGCATTAATCAACCATTGCGCACAGATCATAACGAATTATCAATTGAATGAATTGTATTTTAGTATGTTGTTCATGCATCAGATTTTGCTCATTTTGCGCAGGTAAACAGTCAGCTGTCTGATTTACCGAAGTCTTTGTTTGATTTGATACGTAAAAATTTAAAAATTCAGGCGATAGTTCCCCAAGTAACAAAGCATAATTAATGAAAATGAAACCAAAATCAAAACAAGCTAAAACCACCGTCAAAAGTGAAATGTCAACGCATTGGAATATTAAACCTCAGTTTACTTCACAATATCGGCACCAATACATCTTGCATGTTTCAAAGATTCCCTTCCTACGCAAACTGTTGCACAACAGACAAATTCATCTTTGTCAGATTGACCCTTTTAACATGCATCCAAAATGGCTGCTTCAAAAAAAGAACCTTGTTTTCGAGATATGGAATACCGAACCCGAAGTTATAAACTGATTGGACCATCTCCCTCTCTAGTATTATTTCGTAATAACTTAAATTTGGAACAAAATTAGCCCTTAATTTTTGCAATTTATATTTTCCTTTCCTTAAGGATAATTTATGCTAAATTACGTTAAATTTGACTCAGCAGTTCTTGAGAAGAAGATTTTTTAAAATGCACCCCTTTTTTGCAGTTACGGGGTCTTCTCCGCTTTGAATGAAAACTGGCCTTTCATTTCTGCAATTTAAATTCATCTTTCCATATGGATCTTTGAGCCAAATTTGGTTGAAATTGGCCCAGTGGTTTTAGAGAAGAAGTTCAAAATGTGAAAATTTTACAGACGGACGGACAGACAGACGGACGGCGGACAAAATGTGATAAGAAAAGCTTACTTGAGCTTTCAACTCAGGTGAGCTAAAAAGCAGTGAAATAATAGGAATCAATTTCATTATGTCATCACAAACTTTTATGATTACTATTTTACAGCCAAAAAATATCAAAAGTTGATCTTAAATTTAGAGAACATTCTTGGATTTAAACCTGACTACTGCAATATAATGGCGTCACTTTTGAGACTTGAACCTTCACTCTCACTCACCCGAATACATCCCGCTGAGCCTTTGCTGCAGATTCTGGAGTCGAGAGATGTATTTGTCATGGAATGAGGGCGCGCTGATCCTGACTTGAGGTGCTGGAGATGATGTAAATAAAGGGGGTATGTAGTACATTTAATGCACATACCTTTTGTAGATAGAGTTTTAAAAATTGTTGAGACTGTAGAAAGGATGACAGCAAAAAAAAAACAAAAAAAAAAACAAAAAAACAAAAAACAAAAAAACAAAAAAAAACCCAGAAAAAACGCGAATTGACAACATAAGACTGCAAATAAGACTGCATAAAAGTTTGAATACCAATCACAAACACTAAAAATATCAAGAAAAACAATGCCACTTCCTTATCAGATATTATGTTATTAATTGTGAGTATTTTTTTTCACGTTTGTTGAAAAACAAATACATTTTACATACCAAATAGATCTTTTTGAAGACAATGTGGTCTACCTGTAGAAAAACCAACAGGTTGTTCAGGAGTTAACTAACAGCTTTTCAGTATTCAACACGATCTCCCGGAAGTTTATATGAACACATGATTAAATCACCAAGTATAACATGCATATGGAAACTGCTAAAATATCATTAAATTTGACTATCTCTTCAGTTAGAGATGGAATGTATTAGTGTGCATTACGTTTTTATGGAATCTAAATTTTTTCTACTTTATTTTTTGTTTGCTTTTTTAGAGTGGAGGAGGTGGTTGTAAGAGGACAAGGTAGTTTATGTTATATTTCACGTTTGTTGCAAATAAAGGCGGCTTGGACATTGATGATTCATAAAGTCAGTTATTGTTTTTATCTTGTTCCAGGCATATGGCAATGCCGTGATATAATTCTTTTTTTTAAATATTTTTTTTTCTTTTTTGTGCATGGCAAGTGTATGAAAGGCTATTACATTCATGATAATAACAGTCAGTTCAAGTGCATACCATTGCATTAGAATTTCAAATGATTGCTTATAATTTCATAGCATATCATTAGGTTTTC
This sequence comes from Magallana hongkongensis, assembly GCA_016163765.1. NCBI lineage: Eukaryota > Metazoa > Mollusca > Bivalvia > Ostreida > Ostreidae > Magallana > Magallana hongkongensis. Next base: position 62,368,294 of record WFKH01011926.1, read on the forward strand.
GTTAATCAAATCAAGGCATACCATAACATAGCAATCAACATGTTTAGATAGATAAAAAGACAAGTCAACATGTACATCTTTGACATAGAGTTTGTATAGAGTATTTCATATGAAATGACCTTAAATAATGACTGCGTGATCCTAAGAGAAAGTAAAACTATAATTATGTTTTATTCTAAATACAGGACATTTTTAGGTTTAAGAGTATATTTATACACTGTGTGTATATTCAAGGTCCATGCCCTTTTCTTTATTTCATGAACCTAAATGAGATAACTGATACGTTTGAACGTGATAATATTTTTTTTAATTAATTTCTTTGTGGACAATTTTTAAATTATGACCATTCATAAAGATCAGCAAATTGAGTTGAACCAACCAAGGAAACAACCATAGTGTGGGATTGGTTCTCCAGTTTGAAGGACCTCTTTCTTGGCCAGTAATTAAAGTTCTGACAGACACTGTTAGATGCATACAATACAGATTACAAGTTTTTAAAATCATCCTATACATTTGTTTTTCCTTCCATGTACGTTGCTTACAAATTATTTTATATTTAGATTTTAGCCTTTTTAAGTTGATGTTTTAATTTTCTTGTTGACATAATTTATCTTCCATGTAGGGGGCAGAAATAATTAATTAATTAATTCACGAAATAGAAAATTAAGTGTCTTTTCACGATTTCTTCTGCTTGAGGCTACGATCAACATTTACGGCAAAGCTGGCTGTTCCAGAAACAATTATAATGAACATATGGGCCTAAACACTTTCACGGTAACACTGATGTTCAGATTTGGTAACGACCAGTTTTAAATCAACACACGTACAACATTTACAAAAGTCTCATATACATACTATTTTTGTCGACATATCAACTATTTTCGTCCACGATCGGTCTCCTTGCATCATGGTTATGTCCAGTTGCATATTCCAGCGATCTAACTCACATAATGACCAGTTTTAACGATTCTTGCTGCATAATGAATAATATCACAAACCATCGCATGTATTTCCCCTTCGTTTTCAATTCAACAGGTTCAGATTTCAACTTTCTGTTCGTGTTTAATCCATTAAATTCAGCTGAAAAGCTCTGCATCAGTCGAAGGCTCATCCATTTTGAATTTTGTTGCTGTTACTGTTTTGTATTTATAGGCGCCGCTTCAGTTATATTATTTACACTTTTGATCAATGACACTTCACGTTTAATGACTTGAAATTGTTCTATTAATGTTAAGAAAAGAATTTATTTTTTTTGATCGACGCATCAAAGGATAAAAAACGGAAAACTTCATCAATGCATGTAGCGCATTCATTTGATGAAAAAGTTTTCCGGTCAAGTTTTTCTTTGATACGTCGATCAAAAGAAAAATTATTAAATTCATTTCTTAATTCAGGTGATTTTAAAATCAATAGTAACATTGAATTGTATCATCATATCAAAAAATCTCATTGATAAACTGTTGCTGTACAGGGGTGCATAGAGACTCCTTTTGTCATTGAATTCGAACAACATTAAATCGTCCTATTTCACTTTTTATTATTAAGGAAAATTTTAAGTAAATTGAACAAGCTCTGTCCAAGATACATTAGATTTTAACAATGTACATTCAACTTACTAAATATGGGTGGAATACTGTACATATGTACACTTATAAAAGTCATCCCTATATTTTAAGTTATCTCATTCCAATGATCAATATCATATCTATCAGCTATAATCATTAAATACAAATTATCAAAACACAGATTAAGCATTTGTACAATGGAAAGATGTATTTATAAAAAATTTCGAAAATAATTTTAAATACTACCAGTGGGAGGACAGATATGATCATTCTTATGTAACCCTCCATCCCGAATTCAATTCAAAATAACATAAGCTGATAAATGTCTTTTGATACCAATGAGACATTAATCAAATGACCCGAGAGGGTCATAATACACTCCCTAGGATCTTGGGCAACATTTGTTCCAAGTATTGTCAGGGGCTACTGAGGAAAGAAGATAAGTTACAAAAATGAATAGTGGTATTAAGAATTCATAACAATTGGCAACATACATGTAATTAAATCCAAGATATAAGTTACAAATTACATATTAACAAGAGAATGTCAATGTGACAGCAAACAGGGTTTTCTTTTGAGTGAACAGTATCAATAGTCCATTTGTCAACCTTGAATTAATAAACGCTACCTATCAAGGAAATTGGGGTACTCTATATGCACTGATATTTTGCCAAAAAAAAATACCTAAGTTCAACAGGTGGTACTTTCTTTATAACTGATCAAAAATCAAAATCAAAATAATATGCGCATCTCTAATATATGTACAATAAATCTGTAAAGCAACAAATATCTTGAAAACTGTAGGAAGAGTAATCCATGCAATAGGAGTACCATTTTGACAGCCGCCCACTCACAAGCCCGACCGCTATTTTCACCATTTCAATAACCGGATTATTCTTTTGAGTACTCGGTAAAACCAGTTCTTAATGTAAACAGTTTTTTAAAACAACAGTTCAGGTAGAGCTTTTAACATACGGTCCGTTACATCACTGAATAAGTCTGTGTATAACTATAAACACATGGTCCATTACATCACTGAATAAGTTTGTGTAGAGCTATAAACACACGGTCCGTTACATCTCGGAATAAGTTTCTGTAAAATACAGATGGTCCGTTACATCACGGAATAAGTTTGTGTAGAGCTATCAACACACGGTCCGTTACATCCCTGAATAAGTTTATGTAAAGCTATAAACACACGGTCCGTTACATCATTAAATAAGTTTATCTAGAGTTATAAACACACGTTCCGTTACATCACTGAATAAGTTTGTGTAGATCTATAAACACATGGTCCGTTACATCACTTCATAAGTTACCGTTATCTGTCTCTTAGAATTTATGTCTCTGATTCCACCATAAACTGTTTTGGATACTTTAAATGGAAACCCATGGTCAGGAATCCACAACATCTTAATTCAATAGTATTTCTTGAATCTATTGGTTAACAAAACCAAATAAGTATCAATTTAAACACTAAGTAGTTAAAATTGAGTATTATTAAATTCATATCTGCAGTCCATTTTTATTACATTGAAGAAAATTTTTAAACATTTTTCATATATATTTCTTTGTTAAACTTTGAACCACTTCTGGAGCCCCAGTTTTGGATTGAGGGTCACGGCTTTTATAATTTAGAATCTACACTATTTGAGGATGCTTACGTAGTAATCTCACATACTGTAGCATTGTAGTTCTTGAGAAGAAGATTTTTAAACACTTTCTCTATATACTTCTATGTTAAACTTTTAACCCCGTCTCGGGCCCCAGTCTTGGTCCGGGGTTCACGGCTTTTACAATTTAGAATTTTCACTATTAAAGGATCCTTGCAAACTGAAACATTGTAGTTCTCGAGAATACGGTTTTTAACATGTCTCCTGTATATTTCTAAGTTAAAATTTTAACCCCTCTTGGTGCCCCAGTAATAGTCTGAGGGTCACGACTTTAATAATTTATAATCTACAATAGCCAAGGATATATGCATAGAGATATCCCAAATTGTTTCATTGTAGTTCTTGAGAAGAAGATTTTTAAACATTTCCCTATATATGATAAACTTTAAACCCCGCCTGGGGCCCCAGTTTTGGTCCAGGGGTCACGATTTCTACAATTTAAAATATTCATTATATATATAAGCTTTTGTATAAATGTTGGCATTTCTGGTGCAGTGGTTCTTGAGAAGAAGATTTTTAAACATTTTCCCTATGTATTTTTATGTTTAACTTTGAACTCCACCTGGGGCCCCAGTTTTGGTTCAATGGTCATGATTTTTACAATTTAGAATCTTCACTATACATGTATATACAAGCTATTTTTTTATTTATAAATGTTGGAATTACTGGTGCATTGGTACTTAGG
>WFKH01011926.1:62426472-62437252 GCA_016163765.1 Magallana hongkongensis
ATATCAAGAAAAAGGGGCTGGCCCCTAAAATTAGGGGACCAGAGGGCTCTAAAGTTTTTTATATGTAGCCCTTCACTGAGAGATATTTTGTGAATGGTTATAGAAGCAAATATGTTTATTTCACATTGATTTATTCTAGCAAGGTAATGATTTTATCATGTGTTACGTAATTAGGGGTTTTTAGGGGTTAAAAGTCCAAAATTTTGATCACCCATATCTCAGAAAGAAAAAATATTTTGAAATATGGTATAGAAGGAATGATGCTCAAAATGATGTACTTAACAATAAGCAACCTTCAAAACTTTCGTTAAACGGCCCTAAAGGAGATAAGGGGTCGGCCCCTAAAACGTTCTTTGCCGTATACATTAAAAACGGCAACGAATTTCTAAACAAAATGAGTTTAGAGTTAAATGACCTTTTATTCGATATCAAGAAAAAGGGGCTGGCCCCTCACATCAGGGCACCAGAGGGCCCTAAAGTCTTTTATCTGTATCCGTTTACTGAGAGATATTTTGTGAGGGTTATAAAAGCAAAATAAAGTATAATACGTTTATATATCCTAACAATATAATGATTTACTTATCTAATTAGGGCTTTTAGGGGCCGGATGTAAAAAGTTTAATCGTTTCTATCTCAATTGGAAGAAATGCTAGGATTGAAAAAAGCAGCGTAAGAGAACTTATAAAAAGCGATGCAGAAAAGCATTAGTACTCCACTCCTTTTTACAGATCATGACTGTTTTCTTGTCGATGATGTCATATCACCTTCTTAAAATCGGACGGAAGACCTCCTCGTTGCTCGCAACGAGATCGTGTCTAGTTATTCTTTTTTTTCTTTTTCTGACTTTTTTGGAGCGTTATTTCTCAAAAACTATCCAACCGATTTACATGAAATTTTCAGGACTGATAGAGCATCATCGGCGCTACATATTATTAAATTTTCGAATGATGACGTCACTTCCGGTCTCAGATATTGACGATTTTGTAAATTTTTAAGGGTCATTTTGTCCACGCATCTCCTCCGAAACCAATCAAGATAGAAGCTTCAAATTTTTACAGTATTGTAGATAAATGTTTGAAGTTGTACCCCCATGCTTCCAATTATAAAAATTGCCCAAGGCCTCGAAGCTCGCCTGAACCTGAAAATTAGCACCAAATTTTTTTACGAAATTTTCGAACATTTTCTCTAATATCTTTTGATGTATAAATATTTTGTTAAAACATGTAATGCAAAAGTTGTGTTAATTTTCACGGGCTTTCATTTGATATCAAGAAAAAGGGGCTAGCCCCTCAAATTAGGGGCCAAGAGGGCTCTAAAGTCCTTTTGCAATAACTCTTTACTGAACAATAATTTGTTATTAATTATAGAAGCAAAAATGTTTATTGTATAGCTGTCTATCTATACAAAACCATATCTTAGTCATATGTTACGTAATTAGGGGTTTGAAGGGGCCAGAAGTTCAAAACTTTGATCATTAATATTTAGAAAAGGAGAAATATTTTGAAAAGCATTGTAGGAGAAAAGTTGCTCAAAATAATGTTCTCAACAATCTGATACCTAAATTTTTTTCGCTGGTGGCCCCAGTAAGGAGTTTAAGGGTCGGCCCCTAAAACACATTTGTTCAGATATCTTTAGAACGGTCAACAATTTGTAAACACTTGTTGAACAAATTGTGTTTATATTTACGAGTCCTTTTATTTGATATGAAGAAAAAAGGGCTGTCCCCTCAAATTAGGGGCCAAAAGGGCTCTAAAGTCTTTTAATAATAACTCTTCACTGAAAAATAATTTGTTATTAATTATCGAAGCAAAAATGTTCATTGTACAGCTGTTTATCTTAACTGTACCATACCTAAGTCATATGTTACGTAATTAGGGGTTTCAAGGGGCCAGAAGTCCAAAACTTTGATCATTAATATCTAAAAAAGGAGAAATATTTTGAAAAGCATTGTAGAAGAAAAGTTGCTCAAAATAATGTTCTCAACAATCAGATACTTAAATTTTTTTGTTGGTGGCCCCAGTAAGGAGTTTAAGGGTCGGCCCCTAAAACACATTTGTTCAGATATCTTTAGAACGGTCAACAATTCGTGAACACTTGCTGAACAAAATATGTTTAATTTACGAGACCCTTTGTTTGATATCAAGAAAAAGGGGCTGACTCCTTAAATCCGGGGCCAGAAGGGCTTCAAAATCTTTTTATGATAACTTTTTTTTGAGCGATAATTTGTTATTAATCATAAAGCAAAAAATAAGAGCTTATTAAGCTTAATTTAAAGCTGAAATCCGTTTTAAAATCTTACGATGCATAACAGAGATATAAGGGTTTAAAAATTGATTTTTCCGGAAATTTTGATTCCACATTCTTGGTTAAGAAAATAGTGTTATGTTCAAAGTTAAATTAACTCGTACCTAAAATCATTCGATAATTGTTTAATCGTATTCAAACACATTTGGATTTGTTTTTGCTACGTCGTTCTTGAAATTGATAAGGGTTTTGTTAATTCGTACTTAGAATCATTCGGATTTTGTTAACTCGTACCAAGAATAATTCGATTTTTTTCTTTTTGTTTTAGTTTCTCATGTATATTGGTTTAAGAATTCTGTCTCTTACAGGAACTTCTAGCTTTACTTTCGACATTAACGGAAGACCCACTCGTTGCTTTGCAACGAGCTTTGCTCTAGTTATTATTATTATTCTTTTTTTTTCTTACCGATTTTGTGCAGACGATTTCTCGGAGATGGCTCGATCGATTTGATTCAAATTTTCAACATTAACGCGATTTTATCTGAAGTTGATTGTTTTTTTACCCATTTTTGAAAATACACTTCCGGTCGGAAGTTATCGTCCGTTTACGATTTCAAAAAGTCAATTTTGTCTGTCAGGTTTCTCAAAAATGAGCTAAGATATAGGGCTGAAATTTTCAGAGATGATAGATATATCCTTTTTCTGGTGCCCCTCGGTCAAAAGAATGTCAGCCGTCACTTCCGGTTGTCACCGGAAGGAAATTTAAAAATTTTAATTTTTCGACTTTTTTAATTTTTATTATTTTTCTTTGATTATTTTTTCAGTTGATAGTGACCCATTTACTGATTCAGAATATATAATTTGTTTTAAAATCGATCAACGCATTCTCGAGATATTAAGCGTCAAAGTTCTGAAGCGAGAGCCCGAGTAGCTCAGTCGTTATGGTCGTGGACACTGCCCAGGCGACCCGGGTTCAAGCCCCGAGTGCCGAAAAATTTTTTTCGTATTTCTTTGCGTAGATTCACAATTTTATCTTTAAAACGATGAGTTTTATCTCATTTATTCAAAAATCGGACGGAAGACCCACTCGTTGCTCGCAACGAGAACGATCTAGTTATTATTCTATTTTTCTTTTTCTGACTTTTTTGAAGCGTGATTTCTCAAAAACTATTCAACCGATTTGCACGAAATGTTTAGGACTGATTAAGCATCATCGGCGCTACACATTATTAAATTTTCAAACGATGACGTCGCTTCCGGTTTCAGATATTGACGATTTTGTAACTTTTTAAGGGTCATTTTGTCCACGCATCTCCTCCGAAACAAATCAAGATAGAGGCTTGAAATTTTTCAAGGATTGTAGATAAAAGTCTGAAGCTGTACCCCATGCTTCCAATTATGAAAATTGCGCAAGGCCTCGAAGCTCGCCTGAACCTGAAAATAAGCACCAAATTTTTTTACGAAATTTTTGAACATTTTCTGTAATATCTTTTGATGTATAAATATTTTGTTAAAACATGTAATAAAAAAGTTGTTTAAATTTCTACGGGCTTTAATTTGTTATCAAATAAAAGGGGCTGGCCCCTGAAATTAGGGGCCAAGAGGGCTCTAAAGTCTTTTTGGAATAACTCTTTACTGAACAATAATTTGTTATCAATTATAGAAGCAAAATGTTTATTGTACAGCTGTTTATCTCTACAGTACCATACCTAAGTCATATGTTACGTAATAAGGGGTTTCAAGGGGCCAGAAGTCCAAAACTTTGATCATTAATATCTGAAAAAGGAGAAATATTCTAAAAAGCATTTTAGAACAAAAAATGATTACAATAATGTTTTAAACAATATGCTACCTAAAATTTTTTTGTTGGTGGCCCCAGTAAGGAGTTTAAGGGTCGGCCCCTAAAACACATTAGTTCAGATATCTTTAGAACGGTCAACAATTCCTGAACACTTGTTGAACAAAATGTGTTTATCATTATGAGACCTTTTATTTGATATCAAGAGAAAATGGTTGACCCCTTAAATTAGGGTCCAAGAGGGCTCTTAAGTCTATTTATAATTAACTTTTTACTGAAAAATAATTTGTTATATATTATAGAAGCCAAAATATTCATTGTACATCTATTTATCAATAAAGTACCATACTATCTTAATCATATGTTACGTAATTAGGGGTTTCAAGGGGCCAGAAGTCCAAAACTCTAGTCATTAATATCTAGAAAAGGAGAAATATTTTGAAAAGCATTGTAGAAGAAAAGTTGCTCAAAATAATGTTCTTAACAATATGATACCTAAAACATTTTTGTTGGTGACCCTATAAGGTGTTTAAGGGTCGGCCCTTAAAACACATTTGTTCATATATTTTTAGAACGGTCAACAATTCGTGAACACTTGTTGAACAAAATGTGTTTATATTTACGAGACCTTTTTTTGATATCAAGAAAAAAGGGCTGGCCCCTCAAATAAGGGGCCAAAAGGGCTCTAAAGTCTTTTTATAATACCTCTTTACTGAAAAATAATTTGTTATTAATTATCGAAGCAAAAATGTTCATTGTACAGCTGTTTATCTATAAAGTACCATACCTAAGTCATATGTTACGTAACTAGGGGTTTCAAGGGGCCAGAAGTCCAAAACTCTGATCATTAATATCTAAAAAAGGAGAAATATTTTGAAAAGCATTGTAGAAGAAAAGTTGCTCAAAAAGATGTTCTCAACAATATGATACCTAAATTTTTTTTGTTGATGGCCCGGAAAGGAGTTGAAGGGTCGGCCCCTAAAACACATTTGTTCAGATATCTTTAGAACGGTCATTAATTTGTGAACATTTGCTGAACAAAATATGTTTATATTTGCGAGACCCTTTGTTTAATATCAAGAAAAAAGGGCTGACCCCTCAAATCCGGGGCCAGTAGGGCTTCAAAGTCTTTTAATGATAATTTTTTTAGCGATAATTTGTTATTATTCATCAGAGCGAAAAATAAGAGCTTATTAAGCTTAATTTTAAGCTGAAATCCGTTTTAAAATCTGACGATGCATTACAGAGATATTGGGGTTTAAAAATTGAAATTGATTTTTCCGGAAATTTTGATTCCACATTCTTGGTTAAGAAAAAAGTGTTGTGTTCAAAGTTAAATTAACTCGTACCTAAAATCATTCGATAATTGTTAAATCGTGTTCAAACACATTCGGATTTGCTTTTGCTAGGTCGTTCTCGAAATCGATAAGGTTTTTGTTAATTCGTACTTAGAATCATTCTGATTTTGTTAACTCGTACTAAGAATAATTCGATTTTTTCTTCTTTTTGTTTTAGTTTCTCATGCATATTGGTTTAAGAATTCTGCTTCTTAGAGGAACTTCTAGGTTTACTTTCGACATTAGCGGAAGACCCACTCGTTGCTTTGCAACGAGCTTTGCTCTAGTTCTTAATATTCTTTTTCTTTCTTTTTTAAAGCTTTATTCTCCGAAAACTATTCAACCGATTTGCACGAAATTTTCAGGACTTATAAAGCATTGAAAGGGATAAATGATTTTATTTACATTTTTTGATGATGTCACTTCCGGTTTAAGATATGGACAATTTAATGAAATTTTGAGAGTCATTTTGTCCACGCAACTCCTCTGAAACTAAATGTGATAGAAAGTTATAATTTTCAGGGATTACAGATAAAAATCTGTAGATGTACCGCAATGTTTCAAAATATGGATAATGCGCAAGGCGTGGAAGCTCGCCCGAGGTCGAAAATTGGCACTTTTTTTCACTAAAATTTTGCATATTTTCTAATGTATTTTTAAACCTGTAAATATTTTGTTAAAACGTGTAGAGCAAAAGTTGTTTAGATTTATAAGACTTTTCATTTGATATCAAGAAAAAGGGGCTGGTCCCTCAAAAAAGGGGCCAAAGGGGCTCTAAAGTATTTTTGCAATAACTCTTTACTGAACAATAATTTGTTATCAATTATAGAGTTAAAAATGTTTATTGGACAGCTGTTTATCTATACAGTACCATACCTAAGTCATATGTTACGTAATTAGGGCTTTCAAGGGGCCAGAAGTCCAAAACTTTGATCATTAATATCTAGAAAAGGAGAAATATTTTCAAAAAACATTGTTGAACAAAAAATGCTTAGAATAACGTTCTCAACAATATGCTAACTAAAAAACTTGCTGGTGGCCCCAGTAAAGTGTTTAAGGGTCGGCCCCTAAAACACATTTGTTCAGATATCTTTAGAACAGTCAACAATTTCTGAACACTTGTAGAACAAAATGTGTTTATATTTACGAGATCTTTCATTTGATATCAAGAAACAAGGGCTGTCCTCTCAAATTAGGGGCCAAGAGGGCTCTAAAGTCTTTTTCTAAAAACTCTTTACTGAAAAATAATTTGTTTTTAATTATAGAAGCAAAAATGTTCATTGTACTGCTGTTTATCTATACAGTTGCATACATAAGCCATATGTTCCGTAATTAGGGGTTTCAAGGGGCCAGAAGTCCAAAACTCTGTTCAATAATATCTAGAAAAAAGGAGAAATATTTTGAAAAGCATTTTAGAAGAAAAGTTGCTCAAAGTAATGTTCTTAACAATATGATACCTAAACATTTTTTGTTGATGGCCCGGAAAGGAGTTGAAGGGTCGGCCCCTAAAACACAGTTGTTCGAATATCTCTAGAACGGTCAACAATTCGTGAACACTTGTTGAACAAAATATGTTTATATTTGCAAGGTCTGTCATTTGATATCCAGAAAAAAGGGCTGACCACTTAAATTAGGGGCCGGAAGGGCTTCATAGTCTTTTAATAAAAACTATTTTTTGAGCGATAATTTGTTAATAATCATTAAAGCAAAAACAAGAGCTTCTTAAGCTTAATTTAAAACTGAAATCCGTATTAAAATTGGACGACCCATTACAGAGATATAGAGGTTTAAAAATGATTTTTCCTGAAATTTTTATTCCGCATTCTTGGTTAAGAAAAAAGTGTTATGTTCAAAGTGAAATTAACTCGTACCTAATATAATTCAATAAATGTTAAATTGTTCTTAAACAAATTCGGATTTGTATTTGCTTTGTCGTTCTTGAAATCGAAAACGTTTTTGTTAATTCGTTCTTAGAATCACTCGGATTTTGTTAACTCGTACAAAGAATAATTCGATTTCTTTTTTGCTTCAGTTTCTTTTGTGTATTTGTTTAAGAACTCTGCTTCTTGGAGGAACTTCTGGCTTTACTTTCGACATAAACGGAAGACCCACTCGTTGCTTTGCAACGAGCTTTGCTTTAGTTTTTTTTAATTTTTTTTCCTGACTTTTTTCGAACGTTATTTTTCGTGAACTACTCAACCGATTTTCATAAAATTTACATGACATATTGAGCATCAAACGTACTTGATATTAAAAAATTTTCGGCTGATGACGTCACTTCCAGTTTTAGGATTTAGTGAATTTTTAAGGACAATATTGTCCACGTAACTTCTCAAACATTAATTGTGATAGAAACGTGAAACTTTCAGGGATAGTAGATGAATGTCTGTAGATGATCCTATTTAATTGATATTTTGAAAAATGCGCAAAATTGGCACCAATTTTTTTTCACGAAATTTTCGCACATTTTCTGTCCTAGCTTTTAATGTGTAAATATTTTGTTAAGACATGTAATGCGAAAGTTGTTTAGATTTACCAGGACTTTTGTTTGATTTCAAGGAAAAGGGGCTGGCCCCTCAAATTAGGGACCAAGACGGATCTAAAGTATTTTTGAAATAACTCATTACTGACCAATAATTGTAATCAATTATGGAAGCAAAAATGTTCACTATACAGCTGTTTATAGAGTACCATTCTAAAATCATATATTACATAATTAGGGGTTTCAAGGGGCCAGAAGTCCAAAACTTTGATCATTTAAATCTAGAAAAGGAAAAATATTTTGAAAAGCACTGTAGAACAAAAGTTGCTTAAAATAATGTTCTTAACAATAGTCTACCTAAATGTTTTTATTAGTGGCCCCGGTAAGAAGTTTAAAGGTCGGACCCTAAAGCACACTTGTTAAAATATCTCTAGAACGGTCAACAATTCCTGAACATTGTAATAATAGAAAATGAATGAAATTGAATACTTGTTCATACATAAAATTTAGTTGTTACACATACAGTAATTTGTTTAGTCATTCAGAATAATATGTATAATAATGTACTGAATGTTTAGTGCATGCATTTTATATTCATTGACATTAAATAAGTACTTAAAAATTATGTTTTATATGAAATTTTTATGTATATATATTAAACTGTTTTGTAAATCTTGTATTTCTATATTGTGTTCTTTTCTTACAGGATCAGAATCATTTGGCAATCAGCACAACCCTACTATAGAATAGCAGGCTTTCCTTACTTTTAAGGCTGGCATGCAATTTCTGAAATTTGCGCAGAAACTGGCATCTAGATAATAACTGGCATCCACACGATAACTAATACAAAGATATGACAGACGTCAATGGGATATGAAAAACATATCAACAAAAAAAAACTACATATCCACTAAGAATACTTGATAGCTTGATGGGAGATGCCATGAAACAAATGTAGATATGTTGTAGTTTGCATGAATATCTGATAATATAGTTAGTATAATTTTTTTTTTTGTGTCTGAAATATATGTTATTGCCTGTACATGTTGCTCTGTAGATTTGTAACAATTTATCTTCTATATTGTGATATAATTTTAGGAAATTGTTTTTGCTTGTGTACAAATACATATATTTTCTAGTACATTGTTCCATGTACTCTGTACTCATAGGACTTCATGGAAAAGTCAAAATTCTGAATGCCTGAAAATTGTACATGACAGAAATATACTGACGATTTTAACACCTTTGAACCGAAATTTTAGATTATGTATTAATGTATGTTCAATAGATAAAATGATAAGCTATCAGAATTCAATTCTGTGCAATGAATTGTGTGAAACACAGTGGTTGATATTACTCAGGTATACACCTTCCATTGAGAATAAAATGATTCTTCATGCAAATGAATCATTTTGATTTGGGATGTTTAAGATGTACATGAGAAGTACAAGATTACAAATATTTAAATCATGACATCTATAATATTTTGCATTTACTATAAGTGAAACGTAACTTATACTGACTAGTGATTTTACTTGAATTGACGGCTTTAAAAAAGTTGGTCGGTCATAAACAAAATTCAAAAGATTTGTGATTGATCTAACAATCATACCTAAACGCTCCTGCTATTTATATTTCTTCTGAAATGCATTATGAAGGGGACTGTACTTAGAATTCATCTATAAGCGTTGTGTATACTGTGTCTTGGTTCATTTTTATGAAATACTTGATTTCAGCATTGCAAAGTAACAGGATCTGCATGATAAATTGTTTTTGACTTCTGCTTTTGCAATAAAACACTTCTGTAATTAATGTTTTGCGTTTGATTTGATATTGATATATGACCAATAACTGTTGAGTATCCTTTTCATGGCTATGGTATAGACAATGTTAAAGTCTAAATACATGTTAATTCTGCAAAACCAGTAACGAAAATAAATTGTCTACATTAGCCATTAAAATATGATGAAAATATATACAGGTTCCTTAAGTCATATCAGAGAAATACAAAATATTAGGTAGATCAATTTTGATGTATAATTTTTGCACCTAGATCTAGTAAAAATAAAAGCCATAGCAAAAAAATTGGTACTCTTAGGACCATTAAATGGCTGTTCGTTTTGAAAAAAATGCAAGAATTAAAAAATTGTATATTGTCTCCCTAAGCCACACACACACACACACACACACACACACACACACACACACACACACACACACACACACACACACATATATATATAATTCGAAAATAAGCCTGTTTTGAAAATACGACAGTTATGACAATGCCATTTAGGAAAGATTTTAGACTACTGTAAAGTCTCATGTGTAGCGCGCACCTGCATGTACAACGCAAGCAAACAGTTGGGTATAAAATGCTGAAAAAGTCCCACTGTTCTATACACATTCCAAAACAACAAATTTTCAATCGAGTTTTTAAATGTCATCGATATGCATGCTTTGAGAATGTATTCAAATCGCTTAAAAGTTACAATAACGTACGTTTGTGGATCTAAACCAAAACAACCAACAAAGGTAATTGTTTCATAGATAATCATTCCAATTATTTGATTATTGAAAAATAAACATTTTCAAGAAACGTCTGTATGTCGTATATCGTCATTATCAAGTCGTACACATGATCGGTCTATTTTAAAAAGTGTTCATCAGTATGCAGACCAATTACTGCGTATTGGGCCATGAAGTAAATAAATTTTAATCAAATCATAATTATTGCTTATCTCCCTGTACTTAAATAAACTGTGAAGTCCGACAAGACAGTGCAGAAAGTTGATAAATATTCTAATACATGAAAATTAAATTGAATTGAAGACACTTGACCTCTTTTCATTTAACTCTTACAGATGTTTATACTTGGATATCCCATTTTTAGAACAAACAAGTAGTTCACAATCTACC
>WFKH01011926.1:62437674-62451482 GCA_016163765.1 Magallana hongkongensis
ACACGATGTATGGTTTCTTTAATTACTTTCTTCTCCATGAAAGTTTGAATATTTTTAGTATTTAATTCGTTATTCTTATAGGTTCAATAAATAAAAACGTTTAATCGAATGCTGACTATTTATTTGTTTTGACATCAATGCATTCTCTATATTTTGGGGTTTAAAATAAATTTCCCCGTGGCGTAATGGTTAGAGTGTTGGACTTATGCACAGGCGACCCGGGTTTAAGTCCCGAGATACATTTTTTATCTCTGTTATTTTTCTTAGATTAACGATTTAATGTGTAAAATGATGGATTGTATTGTTTTTCATATTAATTCTATGCAAAAAAATTACAATACTAGTGCATTTTTTCTCGCATTAATGTATGGTTACAGAGTTAGGTAAATGAAATTTGAAGAATACGTTTTGTTTGTTGTTTTTGTTTTTGTTTGTTTGTTTGTTTTGTTTTGTTTTTTGTTTTTTGCCTTGGTCACAGAGTTTCCTAGAGATGGTGTTTAAGGTGCTCTCTCGTTGCTCGCATTGAGTTTCCTAACTCATTTAATTCCGAATAATAAAGAGCTCTATTACATGTATATAACAATTATTTCTATGAAGTTTGCAAATTCTTCCCTTGATAAGTTTAAGCATTAAAAAGTAAACAATAATAAACTTAATATGGAAACATGTACATGTATTAGTATATAAATATTGACCCGTTATTACATGAAAAGTAATCTAAAAATGAATTGTAGACACGATGAAAGAAATATATACCGAATTAACAATTTACCATGATCTTCATGCTCAAACAAAATGATAAAGTATATTTTGATCAAATCAACATATTTATGATACTTAACATTTTACATCATTAATGAATACTCACGAACCGTACCGTTCGCAAATCAAACCATACCGTGCAAATAACAAACCGTACAGTTCAAAATGCGTACCAAACCGAACCGTGCAAAGTGTAGTCACACTTTCAGGGTTTACTATTCTACTTATTAACATTTTTATAATATCTAGCACATTAATTCTACATCAATGTTAGTGATTTAGGCTTACCTGTCAGAGCGTCCTGTCTGGTGATATACCTGTAGACACACACATTGTTGTTGTCTTGTGATCCGACCCAAAGACGATGACTGTTGACGTCATAACTCAGGCTCCACGGTACATCCATTTCTTGTAATTCTGTCAGTAGATATGATAGGAACTGACCGTCCTTATTTAACATCTGTACTGTTTTGGTTGTATAATCACACACAAGAATATGTGACAGCGCGTCAGTACAAATTCCATATGGTTCCAGTTTTGATCCTGATGGAGATCCTGTGTAGGAGAAACGATGTCTTCCCCCACGCTCTGTCACCACTACAGCACCCGACCCAGAGATATAGTCAGATACCACGACATCCCCATTGTTGTTCTCTGTTATAATGAGAGGTAATCTATACAGTTCACGTCCTGTGGTGTCGTGTTGTATGGTTTGAGTTAGTTGTCCACTCTGGTTGTACCGGGTTACCTTTCTATACAACCCAACTAGTAGATCTCCGGTGGACGGGGACCAGTACACACACCGTGGTTTCCATGATGGCTCTATTCTTTCTATATATGTGTTGGCTGTTTTCATATCCTTTGACAATTTCTTGATGTTAAAATGTCTTTCTACATAAATCAATTCACCTTCGCTGTTCATCGTGTGTAATCCATAACCACTATAAATATCTCTACACAGATCCTCCAGCTGATATAAAGTGTCACCTGTTGTGTTTGTCAATATGAGATTTTCTCCATCACTGACCCAGGCCCGGTCTGATGTCACACAGGAAATGTGATAACAATTATTAACACCGTCTACTGTGAGAGTTTGATGGAACTCAGGAGAAGACATCTGTTTT
Source organism: Magallana hongkongensis (assembly GCA_016163765.1). Classification (NCBI taxonomy): domain Eukaryota; kingdom Metazoa; phylum Mollusca; class Bivalvia; order Ostreida; family Ostreidae; genus Magallana; species Magallana hongkongensis. Next base: position 62,439,561 of record WFKH01011926.1, read on the forward strand.
AACAGACACTCGATTGCAACGCGTCGGTTTCTTCTCTCAGTGATTTGAGTCCCCTTGAGTAACTCCATCACATTTTCCTTACTAAATGACTCAGTCATGGAGAGCTGGCTGGAGTGGAGAGTAAAATGTATCTGTAGGAGAGCTTTCTTTATGAATAAGAGGAACTTTAGCGGACTGATCACTCTCTGTTCATATATGTGTATATATCTCTGTAAGCTGACAATATGTCTGCTTATTTCTAACTGTTGTTTTAAACATCTGTGTTTGAAGTCAAAGTCACAAAATACATGACAAATGAAATCGTTTTGTATATAGTTAATGAGATCCGTTAGTTTCTGGCCCTTTGTTAACATCTCTGATTGATAGAGAGAAAATTCTGTGCGACAGGTTTTGATATCAGCTTTGATTCCTGCCAGGAGAACAGGTCTGTAAAAGAGAGCTTCACTTCTGATGGTGTGAATGGTTCCTCTGTTTTGTTGTCGCTTTGTTTCATAGGATGTTTCAACATTAAATTGTTTGTGATTTCTATGATGTGTGCAGTTTTGACAGACAGGGAGTTCACAAGGTTCACAGTACTTTATATAAACATTGCTAGGATGTCTCACACAGATCTCTTGTGTTGGGAAGTAGTTGATTTTATCACGGAAAAACACAACTTTATGGTCTATTGTTTTAAGATCCTTTACATGGTTTTCTTTACACTGGTGACATAGATCACATGGACACGACTCACAATAGTACTCTGTGTCCCCCGGGCATTTTGAACACTGATGTATTCCATATGGGGTGCTTGCTGTTGCCATTGTGTGGATAGTATAGGTCTTAACAACCTGATGAATAATATTAAATTGCTTTAGAACACTGTTTACTTTTTTTTCCAAACTATTATTTTCAATATATAATATTTTTAACAGATGTAATTTTAAAAGCAATAATATGGTTTCCCTAGATAAAAGGTAAAAATGAGAATGTTTCATTGTTGTTTATTAGTGATGTTTAGGATAGGTATTTATAATACAATCATGTATAATGATTTCGATTAGATTGACGAGTCCATGAGGCACAGCTAGGCAGGCATTTTGAAATTAAAATAAGGTATCGCTGCTTTACGCTCATCAGCTCTCTGGTCAGATGTATCGGCAAAATACCATTATCTGAGAGATCCGTGCGTCAAGTGGGACCCATCATCTGAGAGATCCAAACAGGAAAATGTTTAAGAGCCTCAAAACCAATTATTTATCCAGTGCACCGACTTAGCAGATACAGATAAATGTTAATCTCTTAAGCAGGACCTATTAACCGGTAAAGATAAGAAATTATAACTAAAAACATTTTAAAGGAAAGTCTGTCAAGTTTAAGAACGCAGGCAAAGAAAAAAACAACAACAAAAAACGATCGAAATTTAAATCAGAAAAAAGATGCGCTTGCAGATTATTCTTTCCGAGGACAGATAACTGGGTTTATAAAAAAGATAAACAATAGAAGCAAGCTCATAAGAATCGAAGAAAAGTCCACTGCGGGTGGTCCACGGCCCGCAAGTGGATTAGTGATGATTTTATCCTGGACCCAGAAGAGGAGAAAAACATGCGCCAGGCAGGAAACTGTGCTATGTGTGCCATCTAGAAGAAACGAGGTTTTCAGCCATATATTACACCGTCTGCAACTGCTAACACCGTACCTGACGACAATTCCTCTTCTCGTTATCCTTTTTGTCTCTACAAGCACAAGAAGGCCATTCCATAACACGTGTGCTACAACAGCACAAGTTCGTACATGTTATATTAACAGTACATTTTTTGTTTGTTTGTAAGTCGCTACGCAGCACGGCTTCCCCTCCTTTTTTTATCCATAAATGCAAACGAAACAAAATGTTTTGTGTCATGAATATTTGAATAATCACAACAATAAACTTCACGCAGTATGACCTCATATGACAGCTCATGGTTTGTACAAGTGCGCAGTTAGTGTTTGCCGCCAATGCGAAATGGCCAAAATTGAGATTATTGACAGAGTGGCTGACTTTTTAGAATCCTCCAACGAAATTGGTGATATTATTACAAATATGCGAGATGGTTAAGAATGGTGGAAGACTATTGACGGATTGGGCAATATGAGTTTTTCACAGACCATTGAGACATGTACATACTCGCGTCTTGATTTGAACGCTGCCATGGACATCAACGTTGGATAATTTGAAATTAGAAGTGTCGATAGTCTGTTCAAAGAGGAAGAGCCATTGCTAAAGTCACCCAAAAATTCTAAATTACAGAAAAGATTTACTGCCGCTATTGATGAAAATGAAAATAAACTTCCTACCGAGGATCATTAATGCAAAATTACCAAAGCAAACACTAGATAGGCAGTCAGTGTGTGGAGAAAATGACGGGAGAGCCAAAATGATATTTGGACTAGTACTGGAAATATCATTCTTGAATTGTCGAAAATGGATGCAGCATGCATGGATTTCTGGCTGCAAAGATTTATTATGAAAGTTAGTAATCAGAATGTGTGAATATCACCTAGGTCATTATTTTATCGTGCATGCGGTTTGCTACGACATCGCATATTTGGAATGAACTTTCTTGACCATAATGACGATATAGTACATATTGTGCAAAAAAAAAGAAAAAAAAAAGAAGCATTGGACAGCAGTTCAGCTATATTTTTACAATATATTGCGTATTTCTACGCACGTAAAATGTTCGGTCTTCGTGGATGTGATAAACACCGTGAACTTCTGTGCTTATTTTCAGCTCCGACAATCAGGAAAATTAATGCAGACAAAGCAAGACCTACCAGGGAGGACTATGAAAGATGCATCTGGGCAATAATAAACAAGCAAGCATTACTGTACACAAGGTACAGTTTCATTCAATTAACTCGTCTAACCGTTTAATTTATAGTGTACATGGTGTATTCTTGCACGGATCCAGCGATTTTTATCCGGGGGTGGGGGTGGGGGGGGGTTAGAAAGATATTCATTTCCAGACACCCCCTCTAGTTCTCTATATCTGCGCACGGGTTGTGTACATTTTGTTATATATCAATAACCTTTTCCCACTGTTGCCTATTATTTTTGGTCAAGGTTATATCCTAATAATATCTATAATTTTAATTACAGATAAAAAAAAGTCTATATACCATTTTCGACTTTACATAAAAGCATTAGGCAACACTGGACTATTTTTTTACCAACAACATTTACGCGAGATTGACATAAGACATGGTACCTAAACAGTAAGCGCTAGAAATAAACAGTCCAAGCTTAAACAGGTAACCGCCACTGCAAACTTCGTAGTTCCGATGATCAGTATATACGAGGGTTGTTAGAAAAGTTCGCGGAAAAGTTTGTTTGTAAACAGACTACTCGCATGATACCAGCGAAACTTTTCAGATTTAAACTTATTAATATGTAAAGACTTGTTTCTTTTTTCAAATGCATTATAAAAAATATACAGCTAATTTTAGGTAATATAAGTGACGTTATGAAGTTGTACCAGTTATAGGGGATATTAAAACGGCGTTTTTCAATAGCCTGTAGCTAGAGAACTAGTGGGAGTACAAGATTCAAATTTGGAAATATTATTCTGTAGACCCATTTCTTCATTTCTCAATAAATAAAAATTGATAAAAATGTCATTTAGACCTCTTTTCTAGAGAGCGGTCCATATATATATATATATATATATATATATATATATATATATATATATATATCGTCCCCTTACTCCGTCACTTTCGGGAAACTCCTCGCCGTTTGATATCAAGTGCGATTATGACTTCATTTTTTGCATGTCAAAAATCTTCAATAAAATGTCGACAATTTCCAACGGTTAAATTTAAGAATGTCTTAAAACATAACAAAATTACACCTTGCTCATTTTATGCACCATTAATTGCGTGAAATCAGCTAACACCTTTTTTGCCGCATCAATTATGTATATCATTTGTAAATGTACGAATTGATCTGGTACAAGTTAATTTTCAGATAGATGACGTCATTCAAGTTTGAGAGTGCCATGCCGCGCACCATGTTTTTTGTTGTTTTTTGGATTGTCATCTGGGGAAATAACAGTGAAAGTACTTGTGCACATACTAACATACTCTTGTTATATCAAGGAACACTTTGTATAATGCATAAACTTCAATGAATTGTCTTACTGTTAAAATTTACGATATCTAAAAGCCTCGTGCAGGACTATGGAGGGCCATTAGTGTCTACGTTGTACATTCACGTTTTTTTACTTAAACATCATACTAGAATGTATCTTTCTGAATGAGATTATATTGTACATGTAAACATATTTCATAAGAAATCATAATGAAGGTCTGTTCGATATTTTAAGTACAACATATAATTGCCTTGCATAAGAGTCCTGCTTAAATTTGAAAACTATGGAATGTTATTCGTGACATAAATAATTGTTAATGTGACTAAAGATCAAACTGTACTACATGTATTGTATTGCATATGATTGTTTATTGTTTTACTTAAGATTGTTTCATTTTGTATTGCAGTCTTTTACCATATAGAATTAATTGGTTAACTGACTGTCATCTTATTTGGCATCCCCCGGATCGACAATATTAGTGACAGTACAGTAAAAGAACTATCCCTACAAAAACTGGACTTTGTCGGATACTAGGACAAGATGTCTTCAGACCCAGAGAAAAAGAATTTGGTCGTACCAGAGACTGAAGGAAGCAGAACAAGAGAAAGGACACCCACAGAAAAAGGAAGTGAATATTTCCAGGAAATAAAGGTAAGCAAGTACAAAAGAATTCAAAGACTATGGAATGAGATAAAGGACTTGATGCAACATGTTAATTCAGGAAAACTTAAAGGGTAAACAGTATTGAATGTAGTGAACAAGAACTCTTTGAGAAACATCGTTTGTATGCAACTCTTTCCTCTGAGTTTTCCGAAATTCTGTTACGACACTCGGACATGCAGGAATACGATGCGTTTTCATCAGAAAATTCCCTCAGGAAAGCAGAAGTAGAAAAGACATATGAGTGCATCAGTAAATTGAAACAAGATCTCATTGACAATATGAGTGTGACCTCCTCAGGAAAGCAAAAATCAGCAACATCTTATTCAAGTTCCGCACTCGCAAGGAAGCAAGCCAAAGTCGAAGCAGCTCGTACAATACTCAAATTTCTTGACCAGGAGAACGATTTAATGAATAGTCAGATAAGACTGGAAGAAGAGGAAACTCACTTGAAGTTAGATTCGTTATGAAGGAAAAAGTAGCTTCACATAAAGCTAACCCAGCTGTCTCACGAAAAAGAACTTGCAGTCGCAGAGGCCGAGGTTGAGGCATTGAGATCGCAGGAAGGAATAGAGGGAGATGACGACTATAGGCTTGCTGACATTCCTCTGCCAGAAGAAAACAGGCCGCCAAGACCAATTAGCAGAATAAAGGAATATGTTGAGAAACACTTCAACAACCCAGCGACCGGTAATTCAGATACAGTTACAACCGTCCCACAGACTGCTAATCCTTCTGACTCAGGAACATCGGAATTCGCCAAATTTCTTCTAAAGAAGGACTTACTTTTTGCTGGCCTAAGTACTTTCACGGAGGAACCAGAGGCCTACCTCTCATGGAAGGGGGCTTTAAACGTGTTATGAATGAACTAAGCGTTGACGCTGCTGAGGAGATAGAACTTTTGATAAAGTGGTTAGGCCCAGTATCTTCCACTTACGCTAGAAGTATTAAGATCTCCAATGTGAACAATTCCGTGTTATCAAGCTGCTCGGGAAAGTCCCTGCTGTCAGGAAAAAGACCTAATGGTTTTGTTATCCAATCATTAGATGGAAAGAGTGAGATTCGTTTACCCGAAGTCATAGAGTGTCAGGACATTCCCAACAACCGGAATGAGATACCGACTCCTGATATCGTCAAGCATCACCCTCATCTACGCAGAGAAATGACGGAGCTAAGTCCACTAGACTGCGAAGCTGAAACACTTCTTCTAGTCGGACGAGTGAACTCCTGTAAAACCTACCTCTCGACAGATTGACATGCTACAGTTTTACCTCCTTGTCCAAATAAGCTGAAGGTCTTCGAGACTTTATAGGACTCTGAGGATGCAAAGTGGCTAAACGCCTTTGAATCTGAAGATTGTTTAGCATCAAATATCTTTGATCGCACAAAGGACGATGATACTATTGGACTATCTATTGAGGATAGAGAGTTCATAGCACTGATGGAGAAAGAGCTGCAAACAGATAAGGATGGTCATTGGTGTTCACCATTACCATTTCGTTCCCTGCGGAAATTCTTACCAAATAACAGAGATATGGTCGTTCAACGTACTATATCCTTGGAAAGAAGTCTCAAAAGAGATCCAGTAAAACGTGAACATTTCTTTGCATTTATGCAAGAACTCCTTGACAACAACCACGCAGAAGTTTCACCTCCTCTCATCCAGGATGAGGAGTGCTGGTACTTACCTGTCTTTGGCATCTACCACCCAAAGAACCCGGTTCAGATTAGATGCGTATTCATCAGCAACCTATGAAGAGTGTCCTTGAACAGCGAACTACTCTCCGGCCCTCAACTTACCAACAGCTTGTTAGGTGTTTAGGTACGCTTTAGGAAAGAAAGGATAGGAATTATGGCAGACATACAGAAAATGTTCTATTCTTCCACCGTCAGAGAGGACCATCGAAACTATTTGAGATTCCTTTGGTACAGAGATAACAATTTTGAAAAGGACCTCATCGAATACCGCATGCGGGTTCATGTGTTTAAGAACAAACCATCACCATCCATTGCAAACTATGCACTACAGAAAACTGCGGAAGTGGCATCATCTTCATATGGAGAGGACGTAAGGAACTTTGTTCAGAGGAATTACGCTGATGACGCTCTGACCTTCGTGCAATTGACTTGCTTTCCAGAACAAAGGATGCACTCATGACTCTAGGCAAGATCAGATTACACAAGTTCGCCTCAAATGATGGAGAAGTCATGAAGAACCTACCTTCAGAAGATCTGGCAAAGGACCTAAAGGAAATTGACCTCAATTTAGAAAGCTTACCTGTGCAGCGAAGCCTCGGACTCTGCTGGGACCTTGAAACGGATTCATTCACATTCCGCGTTACCTTGAAGGATACACCTTTTACACGTAGAGGCGTATTGTCAACAGTGAGCAGTTTATACGACCCTCTCGGTTTCATAGCCCCAGTAACTATTCAGGGGAAAATCATACTTAGAAATCTGGTGTCAGAGACTACAGACTGGGATGAAATCCTTTCTAATAACTTTAGAGAACATTGGGAAAAGTGGAAAGATTCATTGAAGGCCTGTGAAGACCTCATGATCTCAAGAACATTCGTGCCAGCATCCCTACAACATGCAGCAAGAGTAGAACTGCACACCTTTTCCGATGCCTCGGAACTAGCCATCGCTGCAATATCATATGTAAGAGTGGTGTCGAAGGACGGATCGAGGCATACTGGATTTGTCATGGGCAAAGCTAAAGTGGCTCCAAAGCACGGGACTACCATTCCCGGGCTCGAATTATGCGCACCAGTGTTGGCGGTAGAAGTAGCAGAGTGCATCCAAAGGAATCTAAATCATCTACTAAACCATTTACAGTTCTGCTCGGACAGTAAGGTAGTCTTAGGCTACATAAACAACCAGACAAGACGATTCTATGTGTATGTGGCAAATCGTGTTCAACGTATTAGGAAATCTACAATACCTGAGCGATGGAAATACGTGCTAACACAAAAGAACCCTGCTGACTTGGAAACACGTCTCATACTAGCAGACAACTTGAAGGACAGCTTATGGCATTCTGGACCACAAGAGTTCCTTGACGAGGCCAACCTACTTACAAACAATTCTTATCCTTTGGTGAGCCCAGTTGAAGACAAGGAACTTAGTCCCGCACAAGATCCTTGCATCTTAAAAACGAGTATATCAACAGACCCTACAGGTTTCGGATCTCATCGTTTTCAAAAGATTTTCCAACTGGAGAAGCTTAATAAGGGCCATTGCCTTCTTGATACTACATATCAAGAAACAGAAATGGGAAAATAAATCAGTATAGAACTGACACTCAAGTCAAGACGGTTAAATTGTATGAGGAAGTGACAACCCTGATTATTCTTACAGTGCAGAGAGACATGTATGCTAAGGAGATTTTTCATTTGAAACAAGGACGAATCATGGCAGGGACCACTATTGGCTCATAGGACCCATATCTGGATGCCAAGAACGTTTTACGTGTTGGTGGAAGATATAGGAACTCCAGTATTAAGGTAACACAGAAACACCAATTCTTATTTCTGGGAATCATCATATCGCCAAACTTCTCATTAGCCACTTTCACGAAAAGGTCCACCACCAAGGACGTCATTTCACAGCTGGAGCTGTTCGACAAGCCGGTTATTGGATAACCGGAGCAAAGAGACTCATTTCATCACTTATATTTAGATGTGTGCAGTGCCGCAAACTGAGGGGACCTCTCGAACATCAAAAAATGTCCGACTTACCAAAGGACAGATTGGAACCTGATCCACCGTTTGCAAATGTTTGGTTGGATGTGTTCGGCCCCTGGAACATTGTCACGCGAAAAACTAGAGGAGGGAGTGCTCAGTCGAAGAGATGGGCAGTGCTGTAACCCTGTCTCACCACACGGGCAGTCCACATTGAGTTGATAGCGGAAATGTCATCCTCTGCATTCATAAATGCACTGCGCAGATTCGTATCAATCAGAGGCGAAGTCAAACTGTATAGATCTGATCGTGGAACTAATTTTGTAGGAGCCACAGTAGATCTCGAAATCCAGGCCATAAAATTCGAAGACCAACAAATGAAGGACTACCTCCTCAAGGCAGGAAGTACTTGGATATTTCCCCTTATTCCTCCCCCATGGGTTGGACAGGGAACGTATGATCGGCTCTGCAAGACGAATACTGGACTCTTTGCTCTCCAAAGAAGATGAAGGAAATCTTACTCATGATGTGCTCGTAACCTTCATGGCTGAAGTATCTGCTATAATTAACAACAGACCATTGGTGTCAGTTTCAACAGATGCTGCAACGCCCTTTATTCTGACTCCAGCAACATTACTCACACAGAAAACACCGGACGCATGTGTTGCAAGGAACCTAGGAGAGTTCACAGATAAAGATCTCTATAAGTCCGAGTGGAAACGTGTACAAGCTCTCTCTGATCGATTTTGGACCAGATGGAAGGGAGCTTACAATTTTTTGGATAGATGACGTCATTCAAGTTTAAGTGTGTCATGCCGCGCACCAATTTTTTGTTGTGTTTTGGATTGTAATCGGGGGAAGTAACAGTGTAAGTACTTGTGCACATACTAACATACTCATGTTATATCAAGGAACACTTTGTATAATGCATAAACTTCAATGAATTGTCTTACTGTTAAAATTTACGATATCTAAAAGCCTCGTGCAGGACTATGGAGCGCCATTAGTGTCTACGTTGTACATTCACGTTTTTTTACTTAAACATCATACTAGAATGTATCTTTCTGTATGAGATTATATTGTACATGTAAACATATTTCATAAGAAATCATAATGAAGGTCTGTTCGATATTTTAAGTACAGCATATAATTGCCTTGCATAAGAGTCCTGCTTAAATTTGAAAACTATGGAATGTTATTCGTGACATAAATAATTGTCAATGTGGCTAAAGATCAAACTGTACTTTTGTATTGAATATGATTGTTTATTGTTTTACTTAAGATTGTTTCATTTTGTATTGCCGTCTTTTACCATATAGAATAAATTGGTTAACTGACTGTCATCTTATTTGGCATCCCCCGGATCGACAATATTAGTGACAGTACACCTTTTCACGGGTGCACTAAAATATAGATATATCTGACATTGGGGCCCATTAAATCATTTACGGTGGTCAGTCATTTTTAGAGAGGTCAAGATAAAACATTTTACATATGGTGCATTTTTGATTAAGATTATTTTTACATTCTTTTCAGTCTGCAATAGCGTTTATGCACTGCACTTGATGATAACGTCAAATCGCTCATGCATTATACAGGGTATAGATATGTACGATATGTCGTTATTCAGAATATGCTACATTATTAAAAAAAAATGTAATAAATAATAAATAAATAATAAAAGCATTAATATATTCATAAATGGTATGAAATATTTAAAATATGTCGGGATAGCAATTAAACGGCATCCATGCATTCTGAAATGGTCATTGTTGTTACAAGGATCCATTTTTATATTCTGACGATCATTTCATTTCGATGAAATTAAATACCATTTAAACGGTATGCACCATTTTTAATTATAAAACACATGTAACTTGGCCTAGATACAAATTGATTTAAACTAAATTGTTAATGTGTCTTCATTCAGTGGCGTATCATAGAGCATATGGGTGATGGAGTTAGATTCATTAGATATGATAAGCACGTGTGATAAATGTCGTATTCAGTGGGATTATTTGAATAATAATGAAAATATTTTTGTTAATAATTTTATAGATTTTAAAGTTTCAGGTTATATTTAGTGATTGCAAATAATAGAAGAGGCCCATGGGCCACATCGCTCACCTGAGGAACAATAGGTATGATGAAATCAGCTTAAAGGAGTCATAATACAAACTATCTGAACAATGTAGTATAATACATGTAGATCCTGTATAAATGAAAATCCATTTCCCCCCCTGGATATTCTTATTTTTATTATCATTAGTCCCTTTTCTAACAGGATGATTTTATAGTCATAACACATGTTGAGCATTGCAGTTCTCAAAAAGATCCTAAACAATTGTTTATGTATGGGATATAAACCTACATCAAACTCTGAACCCCTTGTGAGGCCAAAGAATCATCAAGGGGCCAAAGTCTAAATAATTTTAAAGAATCACCTGGCTGATTAGTTTCTGAGAAGAAGATTTTTAAAGATTTACTCTATATATTCCTATATAGAAATTCAATCCCCAATTGTGGCCCCACCCTACCCCGGGGGTCATGATTTTTAACAACTTTGAATCTACACTACCAGAGGATGCTGTCACACAAGTTTCAGCTTTTCATACTAATTAGTTTCTGAGAAGAAGATTTTTAAAGATTTACTCTATACATTCCTATGTAAAAATTCGACCCCCCCCCCATTGTGGCCCCATCCTACCCCTCGGGGTCATGATTTTCACAACTTTGAATATACACTACCTGGGGACGATTCCACACAAATTTCATCTTTCCTGGCGAAATCGTTCATGAGAAGAAGATTTTTAAAGATTTACTCTAAATATTCCTATGTAAAACTTCGACCCCCAATTGTGGCCTCACCCTACCCCCAAGGATCACGATTTTTACAATTTTAAATCAACACTACCTGAGGATGATTCCACACAAGTTTCAGCTTTTCTGGCTGATTAGTTTCTGAGAAGAAGATTTTTAAAGATTTACTCGATATATTCCTATGTAAAAATTCAACCCCCAATTGTGGCCCCATCCTACTCCTGGGGGTCATGATTTTCACAACTTTGAATCTACACTACCTGAAAATGCTTCCACAAAAGTTTCAGCTTTCCTGGCTAATTAGTTTCTGAGAAGAAGATTTTTAAAGATATACTCTATATATTCCTATGTAGAAATTCGATCCCCAATTGTGGCCCCACCCTACCCCCTGGGGTCATGATTTTCACATATTTGAATCTACACTACCTGAGGATGCTTCCACACAAGTTTCATCTTTCCTTGCTGATTAGTTTCTGAGAAGAAGATTTTTAAAGATTTACTCTATTTATTCTTATGTAAAAATTCAACCCCCCATTGTGGCCCCATCCTACCCCCGGGGTCATGATTTTAACAACTTTGAATCTACACTACCTGAGGATGCTTCCATACAAGTTTCAGTTTTCCTGGCTGATTAGTTTCTGAGAAGA